>VXBC01008909.1:158351-553952 GCA_013399945.1 Ploceus nigricollis | reverse complement strand
CGGGGGCCGGCGCGGCGCGGCCGGGGAGCTCCGCCAGAAAAGGCGCGCATTGTTCGCAGCCAGACCGCGAAGGCTCCGGTGCGGGGCCGCGGCAGCCCCCAGGCTCAGGGGCTGGGACCCGACCCGCGGAGGCGAAGGAGAGAAGCGGTGCGGGGACAAAGGGGGCACCCGGCGTTTCGAGCTTGTAGGGTGTCCTGTGCCAGGCAGTGGGCACTGCGCGTTGTGGCCTCAGCGCCCGGGGCGTTTGGAGGTGCCCCGTGTCGGGCTGCGGTAGCACCTGCGGGGTACATGCAGGGCAGCCTGGCTCTCCTTCACCTTTCGAGTGAGGAGGCATTCGGAGCCTCTCGAATCGCCCAATACGACTTTCCAATCACCGCCGTGGCATGACTTGTGCATGGAGAGAACGGTTCGGGCTCCAGAGGGTGGTGTATTCAGTAGGTGTTTCGGAAAAACCATGAATCAGTGACCCCTTTTTTTTTCTCTCGTCTTTTCTCTTGTGGGTCTAGGTATCAAAATTAGTCTGTAGTTAAGCAGACAGTTTAATCACAAAGATGTCTCATTTGGTTCTGGTCCCATAGCACTTCTTGGTTCATCTTTAATACTTAAAAAAAATAGTAATAACTATCATTTCATGGAAAGGTACAGTTTTGCTGTGATTAGGTTTTCATTTTGGTAGATAACAGGTATAAAGTAATACATTTTAATCAACATCAGAAAGTTGTTGATAAGTGGCAAGAAGTGATAAGAGCCTGCAGTAACTGTTTCATGAAGTGGACCAATTAGTGTTGACTCTTTTGTTCAAACACAGGAATTGTGGTGGTTATTGCTGGGTGCTTGAGAACTTGGTGTTATAAAACATGCTTATCTCTTTATAATAATCCTTTATTCCACTTCAGAAAATAGTTTGTGTTTTGGAGGTGACTAGTTAGCTTTTCAGGGAAGTTATGCTCTCCTCCAGCTCACGTCCTAGCTTATGAGAGATGTTCCATTCCAGGGTACATGAAAATTGATATTTCATAGTAAATTTCAGCGATTTGTCTTAAATAGATCAGGCTTTGCATGCAAATAGAAGGCAAAGCACTAGGTTTGTAAGTTGGAAATTTACTTGTGTTTTTTTTGCCTCTGAGAATGGCTGGGTTTCTTTTGTATTTTCATAGTATGTCATGAAGGCTCTCGTTTGTTTCTCTGATACATAGTAGCTTTTAATTAAACATGGATGTAAATTTCTGTAAACATTTGTGTGATTCTTGTGCATTCTTGTATAACTTAAAAACAGCAGTAGAAATATTATGTAACTCAGCCAGTGTTTGAGCTGCTGGAAGAGAGCACTTCGAGACAACAGATCTTGCCCAAAGCGATGCTTTCCTGCTCAGTCTAGGGCAGGAGCCTTTAAGCTGTTTTGATTTGAGAGTCCTCTATGTTTTCAGTTTCCACTGGGCATGTGAATCATGTGCAATGAACTTGAGGATACTAAGAGTAAACTTGCTCTTCAGAGGATGCTTTTTTATTGGCATCTCAGAAATGGTCCACTGGTTGCAGAGATTTAAAGTCTGTAGGTCGAAGAGAGCAAGGATATTTTGTTCCTTTTTGTTAAGGTGAAATGCTTTATTTAAAAGCTTGACAGGAGTCTCATTTCTCTTTCTGAGGCTCATAAGGATTAGAATGCACCATCTTTATGTGAATCTTGCCTTTAGTCTTGAAATGTATTGATGGTGTAATGGGTGAAACAGAAGAGCTGTGTACTGACCAAATGCCGTAGGTTTGGGCAGCGTTCAGTTAATAGATCGACAGATTTACAACTCTTGTAAACCTCTCTAGGGTGTAGTTCATTTGCCTTTCAGTGACACAAGGTCTTGACCAGTCTGGGGACAGCAAGAGCAAACTCCTACAGCTCTGAGATACACAGGAGGAACGTACACTAAGAGTGGAATGGCCACTTACTGCAGTTGAAATAGCAAGGACAATACTTGAGAAAATTTAGTAGTTAAACAACTTGGGTTTTGGAATGCTTGATCCAGCTCCCACAAAAGTCACATGTTGCTGAATCAGGGCTTCAGCTTCTCCAGTTAAGCAGATGCTGCACTCTTAGTATGTGGTTGGATGCCAGTGTGCTGAAGGTAGGTTTGTGTTTGAGTACCTCAGTGAAGCAGGGCTTTGGCCAGGCTATTTGAATGTCTTGCTGCTCAGCACAGGCTGTGTTTTTGCTTTCGTTCCATTGCACAATCTGTACAATTCCTGCGCTGACAATCAGGAGCATTTATCTTGTCTCACTGTGCTGTTTTCATGGGAGGGAGGAGAACTCTGTGTTGTGGACTCTGAAAAGACTGCAGTGAGTCTCCTCAGGGACCAAAGGCAAGTTATGGAGGTCAAGCAAGGAATCAGATGTAGCTGTCTTATGGGAGAGTTGCAGGATATTGTTTATTCAACTTAATTGCATTAGTCTGTTGCAAACACTTGAGTTGGCATCACATCTCTTGTGGCCAGTTGAGCTTGTCAAGCTTGCTTCCAGTTCATTTTCACAGAAGACCCATATGGTTGGAGGATTCTCTTTATAACTGCTTTCTATGCTGTGCTAGCTTTATTTATGTCAGCCTCGTGTCTACAAGTTACACTTGTAGTCCTGCCAGAGGAAATGTGTTTTTTGTTTGCATGTTCTTTCAAGAAGTAAGAATGCTAAGCAAGCTAGTGGACAGTGCAGCTTTTTGTTCAGTGATGTCTGTTTTGTGAGTGCTTTTTGTGAAGCGAGGTCTTAGACTTCTCAGGCAGGACTGGGACTTGAAATAGAGCATGACTTTAGCAAAGCAGGCTTTAACAGCTTTGACCTACCTTGGGTGATGAATTTCAGGAACTGGGCACATTAAGGAGCAGTAACTCTTGCTGCAGCACAAATCTTTGTCTTGGGAAGCTAGTGATTGTGGTAAATGGCAGGTTCTGACATCCCAGTTCTTGCTTGTCAGTTCAGAATGTGTGTGCATGTGTGGGAGTTGCTTGGGAGAGAAGTGAAGCAGAATAGACTTCTTAATAATACAGTCTCACTTCAGCTGTGGGAGACACGGCTTTCCTTCATTTGAAAGTAAATCTGCTTGTGGCTGATGTCCTAAACTACCAGAGAGTCTGCAGCTCTGCCCATTGTGGCAGACAGTATGAATAACACTGGTTGTGTAAGAGTTATTGTGGATGATGTCCTTAAGTACCAGTGTGTCTCCAGCCTGTCCTGTTGTGGCATACAGCATGATGAATGCTAATTGCATAAGAGTTATTAAATACAGTGTGTCCTGGGAACCTGGGTATAAGGAAAAAAAGCTGTAAGGAAATGGTTATCCTTTAAATTTTGTCTTAGAATCCTATAGTTTAGTAAAAAAAGTAGTGTTAAATAAACTTAATTATGCAGACAATTTCTATTTTGGGTCATGTAGAAGAATCCCATTCTCATGGAGTCCTTGTAAGTATGGACAGTTTTTCACTCTGGAGTTACATGATATGATGCCTTTCTAGCTCTTGAAAAGTCATATATTTCTGTGCTTTTCTGCAGTGATTGCCAAACACACATAAGCTCAATAACAAATTTGATTGACACTCCCTATATGTACTGTGTTTTCAGCTGTTGATATTACTGGAGACAGCTGTTTTGGAAGACTAAGGGAAAGCCTTTTATAAGAGCAGTTCATTAGTGGTGTCATTTTTTTTGGTAACACATGAGATGAGGGGGGGAAAAAAAAGATAAAATTGACCATCAGTACTCACATCACTCATTCATCAGTGTAATTAATGGCTTGTAAAATGCCCAAATAAATATTGGAAAATATTTATTTCCAATAATTGTGCTAGATCTTACTTGAGCTGTAAGATGTTTGTAAGATGTGTCTAAGAAATATTTCTGCTTTGCGGTGCAGTTGAAAACAAACTTAAATATTTCAATTGAAATTTTGTAAAGTGTGCATTTAGCTATGGGCTGAAGCTTTTTCTTCTTTGCAAAATATCAGTTGAAAGAGTTCAGCAACTTCTGATGTTGAGGCAAGAGGAAAACAATGGCTTCTGCTTTGAATTCTGCCAGCTTTTTTTCTGAACAACTTTAATACATTTATGCTTTGGAGCAATGCAGTTAAACTTTGCTGGATTGTCTGCTCTGAGGGAATGTTTTCTCCACTCTTGCTTCGAAAGTGATTTTTCTCTTTTGAAAGCTTGTAATGACTGAATTTAGGTAGACATGGCTACATTAGAGAAGATGACTTTTTTTTTTTGTCAGCTGAAGCTTGAATATGGACTGTTCTCGTGGGACCTCACCTACCTGTCAGTACTGACCAGGAGTATATGTGTTGCCAGGGCAAATGTACTCAGCACTCTTCCCATAGCCCAAAATGTTAGGTGAAAGATTGGACTTTGCTGTGAAAGTCTATCTGAACTGCTCCAGAAGTGGGACTGGACTGAGCTTCAGGACTGAGAACTGGGCACCTGCCTGCCTTGTGTTTAAGGCCATGTCTCTGCTGTGTAATGCTTTACTTTCTTTAGGGCATCTTTGGCATCAGCCTTCTGGTGCACTGTTGTGTGGTGGCCTTTGATTGCATCAGGCCCAAGAGGGCAAACAGGAAGAAGGCTTTAGAAGGAGCTAATGTGGGACTTAGGTTTAGTTTGGAGTAAGAGTCTGAGGATCTTTCCAGTCACTCTTCATCTTGTTGATGAGATATGTCCAGAAACCTGGAAGTTGTAGGAGGGGAAGAGACACAAATTGCAAGAGGGTTTGTCAGATGAATGAAACTGGAACTGACAGGGCACAAAGAGTAGGACACAGGGCAGTAGGTCAGGAGTGTAAAATAGGTCTGTAGATGAGGGAAACTGCAATGCAGAAATTAATCCTAGGTGAAGCAAGCAATGCAGTTTGATAGGAGGCTAAGCACACTGGGAAACACAGATGGACTCAGTTTAAAAAAGGAAAATAAGCATAAAAAAACAGTGTTGAAAGGATGAATCAGAAGTGGGGAAGACAAGGGGACTGGGACAAGACTGGAGGAGATGTGACCAAAAACATCAAGCTTGCAATTTAGAAATGGGTAAATGTGTGCCTGCTGCTCTGGGACACTTCCTTCAGAATTTGGCACAGAATTCAGGGCTTCAGAGTGTTGGTCCTTTTCTCCTCTTAGCCAGAAGCATGATAATCTGCTGCTGCTCCTTGGAACAGTTCATGAATGTGCATGAATCAGCCTTGTGACAGAAGTGTTTTTCTAAGTTTGTTTTAAGAACTGGAGAAATTCCTCCACAAAAATTGTAGCGGCATATGAAGACTGCAGAGACAAAAATCAGCAAGTTGGAAATACTGGCATTAAAATAACCTATTAACCCTGACAATTTTAAACTTCTGTACCTGCAAGCTGTTGTACAGCTATGGTCACAAAGCATGTATCCATATAGATAATATTTATAGCTATAGAGGCACCTGCACATGCACACACCTACAGACAGACAGGGCCATCGCTGATCCTGCTCTGGGGAAAAATGGGAACTGGATAGCAAATGAAGTTATCTGCAGGACTCTTGCTCCTTTTGTAGCAGATGTTTGAGGTGTGACGTGAAGGGAAGGGCAGGGAAGTTTGAATAAAGGTTTTGCTGTTAATGTAATTAAATGCTGGCCTAGACAATTGAGGTGTGCTGCTGTTGCAGAGTTTCAGTGATGCTCATGTTGCTTAAACCAAGCTTCCCACAGGTGGTCACTAGCTGTGTGTGTTCCTCATTTACTGGATCTCAGACCTCTGGGATCTGTGTTGCAGAAATGCTGAGTGCTTCCAGCTGCCAAAGAAGTCAGGGGAAGCTGTTCTTAAATACATGGTCTGAAATTCTAAATACTAATTAATGTTTCAAACTAGGCTCTCAGAATTTGACCTTGCTTCTTAGTTTTGCTACTTGTAAAACGTGATTTCTCAGATGCAGTTCCTCACTTGATTTTCAAGATCCTAAGGAATGTCCAGATGCAATAACAGTGAGCAAAAAAAGTTGGTCAGAAAGCCAGACTTTTGTCTTGAGAACAGTAAAGATCCAGTAGATGATAAACCAGTCTGCAGAACTTGACTCTACAGAAAACAAGAAATACAAGAAGTTTAAGAAATGAACTAGTTGTAAGCAAATAGAAAGTAACAGGTGGTGATGTAACATTTTTGTTACCATACTATTACCATACATATTTACCATACTAAGACTTTTTTAGTGAGTTAACTAGCCTTAGAGATGGGAAGATGTACTATGCTGTATCAAAGTGCAGTAGGATTTTGATGTTGGAGTTTTTTATAAATAAAATATTCTTTAAAAGAAGTCATGGTTACTGATGTTTGCTCACTTTCAGTTTTAGCAGTTTCAGCTTACATCCCCTACCTGTTTGCTCTTCATGTGCAAACTGTTTTCTAATCCTTTTAGTCCTTTTCCATTATCCCCTCTGATTTAGAGAGGCTTCTCTTCTGTGAATTAATATCCTGTATAGAATTTTGATTTGGCTTCAGCCATCTGGTCAAGACAGCATGTCAGGTCTTGTGGTTTGAAATAGATAAGAGGCTAAAATTCACCTGCAAGTAAGGGGAAGAGGAGGGAGGAGTGGTGGAAACACAGTAAATCAAGGGCCTGAAATCCATGCTTTTCAGTAAGGAACATGCATAGTAGTGTCATACTGAAGGACTTGAAAACCTGCATAGCTCTAGGGTGGGGACTAGACAATGTAGTAGTGTTTTATTAAGGGCCCTGGTGTCTATCAGGGATCATGGACAGAATGGGATTCAACAGGACCCCAGTGGTACTGGGCCTTGTGAACACATTGATTTTTGAACTGGGCATATCCTGTGTAATAACTCACTTGTTTTCTTCAGTTGCAGAAGAGCTCCAGCTGGAATGCTGTGTCTAGTAAAGGGCCTTGTCCTTCAAGGAAAAGACAGGCTACTAGAGACAGTTCAGTTTGCAAAACTATTGGGACTGACTGTCTAATCTAGAAAAAATGCCAGGTGGACAGGACTTTATTCAAACATATAAAATATTAAGCATAAAGGGAAATGTAATAAATGGTTGTTTATGTTGAGGAAGAAAAGAAGACTTGAACTCAAGTGGACAAGACAGGTTTTCTAACTGCTGATCTTTTTAACAGTGGGGATAATGAAACTGTGAATTGCACAGTTTGGGGCAATAATGTGGTGTGTCACTGGAGTTGACAGATGAGCTTGTAGAATGATCTAACAGAAGAGAATTGCAACAGTGACATGAAATACTTTGCAGTTCTGTTTTTGTGAGATACTACAAATAATAAATAACAAATAAATAATGTCATTTATGTGCAGACTGCAGCATTAGGACTAATATTATTCATTACTGAGAACTTTGGTGTACTGATCAATTGAAGAAACAATCTGTGGTTTTTATGTTGGTTGATTTTTAGGATGAACATTTTGTAATCCTTGTTATAGTGTTTTTATCCATGGTACTAACAGGCAGGATGAACACACTAACTTTTTAAGTTGTTCTTTGTCAAGTTCATTTTGCGAAACATTTTAGAATGCTGCATCACTGAGAGGTTATCACTGAGACAACAGCTAAGTGGTGTGGATGTGAGCCTGCATGTCTTTATTTATCAACTGAATTATTACTAGCCTTTTTATATCTCAGAGGTGGGATAGAGAGAGGTAGTATTGAGCTCGAAACACTTTATTGCTATTTCTATGAAATGTGTAGTTGGTCGAGCTGGGAACTTCTTCATCTTGGCACAGAATGTAGGATTTCCCTTGTCCTTAGCAAAGGGAGTGATGGTGCAAGCAAGAGGCCCTAAGTGATGCAAGACAGTTGGGAGACTGGGCAAATAAATGACACCAGACCAAATCTTTCAGTTGCCACGTTTTGTGTGCTGCCATCTGTGGGTCTGTGTCAAAGGGAGAAGACAAACCTTTAGTTCTTCAGTAGCTGAGAGACAGTGGGTCTCCCACCTGGTGTCCTGACTGGAGCAGCAACTGCTAGGATAGCAGCAGGGGTGTCCTAGCCAGAGCTCTGAGCTTGTTGGGCTCGGCTGAGGGGTGTGCAGTTCTCAGCTTTGCAATGAGCGTGGTCTGACAAAGCTTTTCTGGACAGTTAAGGCAGTGTGGAGCTGTCTTTTTGCCCTCTGTCTGAAATCTGCTGGTGTGGCAGAGTGAGAGTGAGGGGGGATACAAACTTTGGTCAGGAGGTTAGTGAAATAAGGAACAGGAGAGATGACACTGGGCTGGAGCTGTGGTAGCAGTGGGTGAAATTGGGAATATAGATTAGGATTTCGATAATGGAAGGCTGAGTTGGGAAGTCTTGTGGTAAGAGGAGGGCTGCTTGATATTGCAGATTTGGAGGGGTTTTTGTGGCTGCCCTGAATATCTGACTTGAGCATCCTCATGTTAGAGCTTGCCTTAGAGCTGTGGCGAAGGGCATTATCTAAATGGGTAGCTGGTCTCAGTTTTAACAGAAAACTCTGAGATGGACTCAGTTTTAACAGCAAACTCTGGTAAGATAAATTTGAGAACTCTAAATGCACCTGAAAATAAATGGTCACATAGGGCAGGTAGATAGTACAGGTAAAGATTTCTTTTCTTAAGTAATATTGATACAATTTACAGATTTTGTTTTCAGCCTCTTTTTTCTTAATTCACAGCCTCTTGGACGGAATTTCTTACTGAATCTTTTGATGTGGAATAAGAAAATGAAACTGTTATGAATTCTTATAAGAAAAGAAGGATCTCCCGTTTTTGCTCCCCAGCCAGTAGCGTATTGAGCTGGTTTGTGGAGGGTGTCTAAGTAAAGTTCTTTCCTCATTTAAAGGGAGCTGTTTCATGCTGCAGGGTGGTAAAGGGAGCGTTTATTCTTCTAGTTGGGTGTGAACTTGATTAGATGTTGAGCCTGTCTCACCTTTTCCTGTGGCTCGTAATTCTCCTGTAAATGAATTCCTCCTCATGTATGCAGATTGCAGTGAGCACTGCTCAACCACAAAGCCACAGCGATACAGCTGAGCATTACTTGGAGACAAAGCTCCAAGCGTTTATGTAGCAGACCCCTCTGGGCTAGTATCAGGTTACTTTTCAAATGGGAGGCAGACATTATTTGTCAGCTACACTGGATTCTCCAGTGGTGGCTGTATTTAAAACTGAAGCTGCTGCTGAATTGGGACTGGCTTGTGTGATACATTAGGATAGAAATGGCACGTCACAGAACAAAATCCTGATCTAGAGCAGAAGTCTGGCTTGAAGATGTTTTCAATTAAAATCTGTCAGTGACCTTACTTCCTGTGCTTGTGGTGAAGGATGAAACAGATTTGGGCTTCCAGCCATTGACATTCAATTTTTAGAAGATGTAATTTGTTCCATTGTGAAAGAACAAAAAAAGATAATTTTCCTTTGTCTTTCCAGAGTGCATGTGCTTTTTATAGTAACTTGGTTAAAAAAATTACATAAATGCTTATCAACATGGTAATCAAAGTTTACTCAAGAAATATTTTATCCAATAGTAATACGAGCAAGGAAGTTTCAAGAAAATAAATTGTATTAGTCTGTTTACTTTGTTTACCTCTGTGAGTAGTTACTTTGCTGCTTCTACCACAACCATGTTCTTAAAACTGTAAAATTTGTCAGAAGGATTAGGAAAGCTGAGGAATGTGAAATGAAAGTAAATCCAGTTTCTTTCTTTTTGAATTGACTGGATTCCAAGCAGACAGTGTCACTTGAAGGTATAATCTTCTTAACATCCTGGGAGTATTAGAAACTTAGAAACAAAACTGAATATAGTTTCTGTACTGACCTATTCTTGTGATTCTTTAGTATTTACTGCTGCTATTTACCATGTATAAAGTTTAAGCAGAGAAATGATGTGAAGATAGGTCTAGAAACCTTAAAGAGGTTCCTTCAGATTTTTTCTAAAATAACACTCAAATGACAGTTTTGATGTATTTTTTTAATGAGCCAAAGCCATCATTGAAACATGCTATTGATGTGTGAAACTGCACTAAGAGTTTAGAATGGTTGTATTCTTTTATATTTGAAAATAAAACTCAGCCCTTGAAGAATAGAATGCAACCTTATGTTGGATCATATATTCAGTAAAAACATCTATGTGACTTAGGTAAGATACTTCAGAAATATTCCCCAGTACTTCCCTTCATTCCTAAATGGTATCAGCCTTGGAGGCCACATCTAAAACTTGTTCTCTGTAAATATGATGTTAAATAGCTTTCTAGATATTTTCAAAAGCAGAAGTATTTTACATCTTCCAAATGCAGGTGCAAGAGTTAATATGCTTTATGAAGCCAAGTATGCTGAATTGAGTGAATACTTACAGGTCCTACTTCCATTTCTCATAATCAGAAATTACACTTCTAATGAATTAGTGGACTTGGGGTTTATGAAAATGTATTCTGAGATTTGATGCTTTTAGTTTTGAGAGAGCTGGAAAAATTGAGAATATTACCAGTAGGATGAAAGTAATGAATAAATAAAATGGCAGCTATTTGGATTCTTCAGAGTGTTTCAGATCAATTCTTGTGGATGGAATTATTTGTAGGAGGACAGGTGGAAAGCACAGGTGCATGCTAAGTATAGTTTGTTGTAGACAGGGAAAGCAACCACCCAAACCAGCAGGTGTTTGTGAAACACTCCTCTAGGCTGAGGCGTGTAATACTGAGTTATGCTCATAATGCATTAACGTGTGTGTTTTGGTTTGTTTGTTTTTGGGAGTTTTCCCTCTCCCTTGGGAGATAAGGGAAAATACTAAATCAGGTAGTTTATTTTCATGACTGAGCAGTGCATAAAGGTTGAAGCCTATCTGTGTTAGTTTGGCTGTATGAACTCTCCCAAAGTTTAATTGGAAGCGCTGTCTCAAATTCTGTTGTGCTCACCTTGGGAGCTACCTCATACAGTAACCTGATAGCAGTTTACTCTGGTAATTCTACAGTGCCTTCCTTAAGTTTCTTTTAATGCAGTGGGAAGGAGCATGAACACAGTCTGCCAGCAGGAAAGAACAGGGAGTCATGTGGAGTTCATGAGATGGGGAACCCCAATGACTAAAACTCGCATTTGGACTGTCTCTAAAACCATTTATTTATTTATTGTGCTAACTTTAGTATGGTTCATCTTGCTTGGAAACTTTGTAAGGCCGTAAGCTTGTTGATGCTTCCTGATTTGTTTCTGCAGTGTAAGAGAAAGGGCATTATTGTCTCCTTTGTAACTTTTGGGATTGGATCCCTTACTGCTTCAAAACTGTTGAGGCAGTAATTTCCTTTCTCTTCCGGTCTAAAGAATGTAGAGCCTTTAAACTGGAGCTCTGTTGTCTCAAGCTAGGTGGAAAATATTGAAGTAGGAATTTTGTTTGAAACCTAAATATTTTAAAAGGACATTTAGTTGGTGGGTTTTTTTTTTCTGATTTGCTTTCATAAGAAGAATATCAAAAGAATATCAAAGCCAATGGAATATGTTATTAACAATAAATGTTGTGCATTCTCAAACTCCTTGGGGGAACAGGTGGGGTTTTTCCTAAATGTGTTTTTTCTAAATATTTTTTATACTGAGCAGTTGAAAAGGACATGCTAAGTCTATTTTATTTTTAATTAAACACTTATGTTCATGCAGAGGTTGTTCAGTAGCCGTGTAATTGAGTTAAAGAGTAGCATGACTTGTGATGATGTAGTCTCTGGTCATATCAATAATCTGTTTGCCATTCAAAAAATCTTGCAGGCTTCCTCATACTATTCTCTGTTGGTGTTAGTGAAAATGGCATATTTCTAAATAAAAATCCTGCTTTGGTAAGTGGGCTGTTCATGAAGCAATCAATTTCTATTTTAAACAAGTAAACCCTCTAGATTTTCCTCTGTTTTTACGCATTACAGCAGGTGTTATGTATATTTAATCAGAAAACACAGCAATAATAGTCAAAGCAAGTCTTTGAGCTCAGCCTTGTTTCATGTCAATGTTTTATGTTTATCTGGAATGTTGAATTGTCATAAAATGTGCCTATTCAAATAGAAACACAAGACCAGGAGATTTTGCTACACAAACATAGTAATATGGTTTCTTCTAACCAATATGGTAAACTTCAATTACTTTTTTTTTTTTTTTGGGAAGAAAATCCTTTTATGGGATGTTTTTTTGAGCAAACATTCCCCTCTGCTTTCACTGTTCTTATTTTTCCCCATACATTCTATCCTATTTGCTACATCTTATGTCTTAGAGTGAAGGTTGCAGGGAGTTCCATCTTACCTCTTACTGAAGACCAGGAAAAATGACCCGATTCCATCTTGTGTTGGTTTTTGCATTCTGTGTACTTCTTCCAGGCTCTTAACAGTAGAATTTCTTAGGCATGGGTGGGGTTTTTTCTTCTTGGGGAAGGGAATACTTGGAAAAAAGGGGAGGAGGAAGCAGGAGGAGTGTAGTCTCTTGCCAGACATGAATGATTCAATTTAAGATGTTTCTGTTACTTCTGTCTTAACTTGCCTCATCATTTTTTTGGTATGGTTTTTGTATAGGCTATATTTGTTTTAAAGTAAGTTATTGTGATGTTTTTATTGTTTTGGTTTTGCCTTTTCCACTTTAAATGGGATAGTTCTTAAAACCCTTAATAGAGCACAGTCATGCAAACAATTGTATTGGCACCTCTGAGTGTAGCAATGAGTATCAGGGGACAGAAGGGAGCGGCAAGAACCTTTCAAAACACAGCTGCCACTGACAGAATGGCACCACAGCTCTCTTCTACTCTGAAATGAATTTGTTAAGGAGCAACTTTTGAATTTGAACTTGCTTGGTCTTAAACAACGTCTCCTATTGAGAAACCTTAATTTTAGCAGCAACTCCTTTCTTGTTTGAAGTGCATAACTTGCTAGTAATTTTTATGAGTTGTTGGTTATTCTGGAAGTTTTATCAGCCGGGAGGAAAGTGGATCTTTGTTCAACTCAGAGTACATAGTAAAAAATTTTTCTTTAAGATCATTCTTATCAATGATTGAATTAAAATGTCTTCTTGGTCCTCAGTCATATTATAATTTGTATAGGAAGTTTAAGCTCCATAAATTGTCTAGATGAAGAATTTTCCCTTTTCTGGCTGACAGGTATAGAGAGCCAGTGTTGTTGCTAATGAATTTTAGTACATCCTTTTTTACAGTTGATGCCTTCTGTTTTAGTCCTGGCTTCAGCACTTGCCCTAGCCTGAGAATTATTTACTGTTCAGTCCCCATGTGACAGTTCCTTTCTTCACACTGTTTCTGCATGTGCTCTCCCTGTGTAGCCTCACGGGCCCAGAGCTTTGCCAAAGTGCTCGGCTTCCCTCCATCTGCTTGCTGCCCTGAGCAGCAGCATTGCTCCTGCCTTGTGGTCCTAGAGGGCTAGCTGGGCTACTGGCTAAACCAGTGCTGCTCTTGCATTTTTGGCTCTGTTCTATTTCTGTACACTCAGTTGTCCAAAAGGAAACCACCTTGTAGTTACACCTATATTACTGTGTGTGCAAATCAGGCTGTTGCTGGAAATTTGTTCTGGTCTAACGAGCCAAGCTCGTCAGTAGGGCAGCAAATGCATGCCTGGATATTCTGAGGTGAATCCAACACATCTTCAGAGATCTCAGTGCTCCTAATTCAGCAAGCTAGGCTTTCCAGGACCGTGTGAA
Source organism: Ploceus nigricollis (assembly GCA_013399945.1). NCBI lineage: Eukaryota > Metazoa > Chordata > Aves > Passeriformes > Ploceidae > Ploceus > Ploceus nigricollis. The sequence goes on along the minus strand of VXBC01008909.1, from coordinate 540,333 downwards.
AAGCAAGAAAATGTTGGGAGTGCGGGTTTGGGTGACCCAATATGAAATGGTAAAGGTCTAGCACCTGACTGAAATCAGGTGTTCTGTCATACATCATGCTGTCTGCCTACTGCTGCTTAAGATGTTTTCTGCATCATGCAAGAGAGAGCAAGATTCCAATTAGTGAGCTTCAGCTTTAAGTAGGTAGTGGAAATGTTTGTTTTCCTGCCTGACTCAATGTTACCATGTGAGAGACAGGATTTGAAAACACTGTCAATAGTGGAGACAAAATATTTTGTAATGAACACGCTCATCAATTCCAGCAGTCTTTTGCAGTTTTTTCAGCAGGATCTTGCTGGCAGTGGCTGCTGGTGGCAACTTTCCTGTGAGCAGAAGAGTTGAATTAATGGTGTGGGGCAGCAAGAACGCTGAGAGGCAGCATGGTGGCTTGTCAGTTCTCAGCCCCTTTTGATGGAAAGTAATGTATTTTACAACAGAAAATGCATGAGTCTTTCGGAAGATTGTGATAGTGTGGAGGGTTGGGAGCAGAAAAGAATACTGAAATATTGTGGAGAAAAGGATACGCCATCATGTTGCTTACTACAGTGTAAATGGGTTTTATTTTTGTCTTTGTGGTCTTTTTAAAGCCGAATGATACAAAACTCAGTATTTTGTTTAATTTGCATGTTGGCTTAATGATGGAAGAGTGTCTTGGGGAGAGGAAGCTTCACCAGAGAAAAACTAATAAAAGTGAATTATTTGAGGCAGTGCATATTGTAGGTCACTTGAGAGACTTGTGTGAAACTGGAAGTGTTGCCTTTGTGGTTTTGTTATAATGATATAAATATCATCACATGGATGTAAAATGTTAAAAATTCTAAAGCATCTCTGGCACCCAATTAAAAAAAAAATCATGATTGCAGTTCTCAGTGGTCCCTAAAATGGAGGAGGACCTTTTTTGCCAGAATAGACTTTCTTTGAAAAACAGGCTTCCTGACATGTCCCTCCATAATGGTGTAAAAGATTTAGATCTTTTGCTGTTTTCCATAGTTAGCTTCAATACTAAAATTTTGTGCTGCCACCAAGAACTAATGCAGGAAAATTTTCCAGACATATATATTTCGACATAGAATCTCACTAAAATTTCATTTCATTTACACTGAGAATTTTCATGGGTTCTGTTCAATAACTATTTGAAGATCAGTAATAGGTGCTTCTCTGTCCATAATGTCTGGTGGTGTAATCTTTGAGATACTCAGGGAAATGTGGAGATCTCTCATGATGCTGACTCTAGCAGATTGCTAAACAGCCTAATTAGGCTCTAATTAGGGCTGGTTTATGTAAACCAGTTTAGGAACTGACAAGTTCTCAGTTTCCTCATCTCGTGCAGAGAAAGGAGGGGGAAAAAAAAAACAACCCAGAAGGCTCAAGAGCACCATACAAATCTGAACGTGCTGACATTTTAAAGAAAACTACAAGTGTTGGAAATGCCAGGTTTTATTAAATTTTTGCAGGTTAGATGGACTTCACTGGAACCTTTGGGGCACTGAAGGAAACACCAAAAAGTGTCTTTACTGAGAAGTGGTACAGTAGCAAATATTCAGATGTTCATAGCTTTTTTTTTTATTTTTGTTAATCCCTGGCATGTTCTCTGTTGTAGAAATAGTGGTGTATGACACAAAATTGAGGAAGGGGTAAGAATTTACATGCAGATTTACTAGGCTCTTGTGAGGAAACTGTGGCACAAGCTTGATGTAGTGAAGTGCTTCTCATTGGTCACTTGAGTTCTACAGAGCAGGCATGGAAGTAAGGATGCTGTGAGATGTCCCAGATGTTTGGTGAAAAAATGGTATCAATAGCTTGTCTTTTAATATACAGGTTTTTCTTCTTCCTAGACCAAGCTTGAGTCAAAAAGCACCTTACAGGTGCTGACTTTTTAGATAGATTTCATTCTTCTGTCAGTACGATCACTTTATGGCACCCACAACACAGATGCTGACATACTGCTGGCATTTGATAACCAGGGACTACTTTTTAGAGGCTTAATGTCTTAAGAGTTAATGTCTTAAGAGTGTAATTTTGGCTTGGTTAAATACAAAAGTTTCTTTCACTTTACATATATGTCAGTTTATGATGAGATTAACACTCCAAGAAATGCAATTTGCCCCAGAAATGCTTAAAATGAAATAATATCCAGTATATTATCCAGCTTAGAGCCCTTGGAAACTGTCTTCCATGCAGAGGTCTAATGTCTTTATTGAACTGGATCTTACTCTTCATGAATATATCTGGTGCATGTAGTGAAATGCTTCTTGATGAAGGGGAGAAAGAAGGCAGTGTTTCTAAAATCCTCTAGCTTGTTAAACCTGGAAATATACTGGATAAGAGGGGAGGAAGGGCAGAGGAAATTGAACATTTTGTTGATTGGCTTAACTTTCTAGAAAGTGCATGGACCACGCTTGAATCTTGGCATTAAAGTAGGATTAAAAAATGGTAAATATATTTAGTCATGTGTTTTGGACTATTTTAAATCCCTAATGACAGAGGAAGGAAGGCTCTTTTTTTTTTTTCCCCTAACTTGTTTAAAACTCTGTTTATTCCCCAGTAACAGAAGTTGATAGAATAAAATGATGGTCAGGAGAGGGAAGGAATTCTGTGCAGCTCTCTGTTGGCATTGTTGGCATTGTGCAATTTCATATTTTCTGTGAGGAGCAGTAGTTAACTATGTTTAATGAAAGATACCGCAGACATTTTCATTTACCATAACTGGATTAGCCTCAGTTCAATTACTTACTGAAATGAAATTATTGATAGTGAGAAACATTCTCCTTTTATTCTTCAGATGTGGGGACAGGAGCATTCAGTTTTTAGGTTACAACGGCATCTGCATTTGTATTAAAGTGGTTTTAGCCCAGGTTAATGAATGAACAATTTAATATTTTGAGTATATCCTCTTGTCTTATGACTATGGAAAGACCTACTATTGCAGCTCCACCAGTTTCTGTGACATTAATCCTTGGGTAGCATTTTACAGGTTGTGTTCTGTGCATTGTCATTTACACAGCGTTGCTGCAGTTCTGTCGTGAACTATTACAAACTATCACACAAGGTACCAGGCCAGTGCACGATAAATGTAGGACACTGCCTGCAAACATGAGAGGGATGTTGCTGCTTTAGGGTTCATTAAGTGTGTCAGAGATGTTGGTTTGTCTGGCAGTGTGAAAGAGGCATGAGGTGCCTTTCTGGATTGCAGAGATGTTCTTGGGAGTTGGGAATAACATGTCCTGTGGGAGCTGAGTCCTTAAAAGTGTACTCCACAAAGGTGCGTCTGTTGGGATAAGGTATTAGCTTTAGATTAAAAAGCTTATTAAAGCCATTTGTTTAAAGATGCAATGGAACAGTCATCAGCATGTTATACCAAGCTCTGTTCACTAATATTTTGAATAAAATATGTGTGGGAGATTTCATTTTGATTGTTTTTGTGGGTAGATTTTTGTATGAATAGCACTGGGAGACTGAACTGATTTCTCTAGAGATAAACAGTAAAGTTCTGTATTGATAAGATGGCAAAAACTTCTGGAAACCAGTCATGTGGGGCTGGAAGGGAATGTATCAGGAGGAGGAAGAGTTTGGTGGGCTGTTGAAGAGGAGCTCACTGTGCAATGGTATGGTTGGGAAAACAGTTTAAGTATGTAAGTGGAAGCTGGGAAGTTTTCCCACCTGTGTGGTAGCTACAAATGTCAACTGCTCAGGAAGGATGTTGCTTGACGAAGTGGGAGTGGTTCAGAGAATATCCCTGTGATGCTTTGGAAAGGATATTTCCAGGTGAAAATGTCAAAAATAGCATCCTAGTTACCATGCTCTAGAAACAATAGAGATGTGACTTAATTTCTGTGTTGTGGTAAATATTAATTCTATAATGAAAGGGCTCTTGGACCAGATAGGAGAGATTTCAGTGAGGGGAAATTTGAAGCTTAAGAATATTAGAGTGGAAGTTACAAGATTTATTACAATGAGGAATATTATCTGTAGAGCAACTTACTGTGTTGGAAACTTTAAAAAGCAAGAGTTAATTTAGGCAAGATTTATGAACAAATTAGGCCAGAGATGGGGATGGAAGATCACATTGTCACTTTCTGTCCTTATAAACCTCTGGCTATGTGCTGTAAAAGAGTGACATTATGGAGTCTAATCATGTAGCATGGAATGTAATTCTCCTTTCCCTTGACTCCAGTCACCTTCTGTTGGAATAAATGGCAAAACGTTTTCCGACCAAGAGCATGTGATGTTGCTTGTGTTTGCTTCCCTTGGCTGGGATTTAGAGGAGACTGATGCAAATTTTTAGTGGTTTGGAAACATTCACTTGTGTACCAAAAAATATTAAGATGCTCATGAATTGCACTAAGCTTACAGAACGTGACGTTGAAGCATAACATGCCATTTGATAAATAAGACTTTGGCTTATGTAACAGTTTGTGGTGTCATTCAGGAGCACACAGTGTTCTGGAGAGTGACAAGGCACAGCATGGATGCTGGTGGTGCCAGCAGTGTGGAGCTGGAGGTGAGCTCTGTCCCTACCACCCAGGCTGCCTGTGCCTCTCCCTTTTTTCCAGGAGGTGCCAGAGAGGAGTAGAGGTGTTACACAGACTGTTGTGTACCCGTGCTAGGAAGGGTTCTGTGGGTGTAGAAGCAGATGGTTGTGTTTGGATGATATTCTGAATTTCCATGGAGAGGCAAGAAGAAAGAATGAAAGGAAAAGAAGTCTCAGAGTCAACTTTTCCACCAAACAAGAAATTCCCCAGAGATGTGTGCCACCGCAAGTAAGAGGTAGCTCTAGAAATAAAACTGGGAGTAGTCCAGACAATGCCACGTTCTTCCCTGAGTGACTCTTCTGTAGCAAAGGTTTAATTTGCTTGGAATATTTGTAGTATTTCTTTAAAAAAAACCAAGGTTTACGTGGTACTGGCCAGAATTATTTGTAGAAGGCCCCCCTCAAGCATATTTTGCACGCTGGCAACTGTTAGTGTGCACAGAGTGGTGAGGCTGGAGTGAGTTCAGCTGACACTTCTGTAGCAATGGAAACTTATTGATAAATAATTCAGTGCAGTGCTATGGAAGCTGATATCTGTGGTGAACAATCTCAATCATTTTAATGACTCTCTCTTGCTTCATTGCTCTGTTAGCCATTTAACAGGAGTATTTGTCATTTTAATCTGTGATTGGAGAGTAACAGCAACATCTCAGTAGTTTTGTGTGGTTTTCAGCTGTGGGTAGACCTTAAAGGTCTCTGCGAAGTTAAATGGTAGCACAAGGTCTTGCTGTTCTGTTCTGAGGAGAGGTCCTATTCATCTTGTAGTTGCTGTGCTGAAGATGGCATCATCTGACCTGGACCCTTCAGGCCAAGCTCATTTACTGTTTGCTAGATGAACTAGTTTGTGTTTGTTCAGCTCAGTTGTTTACTGCTGAATTTCTACCATGTTCAGAAATCCTTACTGCTCTACAGGCCATATGCAGCAGAGCAATGACTCCTTTTTAACTTGTAGACTTCCAGTAGCTAGGAAAAGTTGTTGGTGATAGGCTTTTCCCTTCTGAGTTTGCTTTTGTGAGTGTTTTATGGTCTTCCCCAGGAGAATGAAAAATCTTGCTGTAATGACTTCTGGGGGTTCGCGAATCAGGTTTTACACCAGATTTCAAACTTGGTGCAGTGGTTGATCAAGAAAAGCAGTGAATGGGAAAAAGACCAGCTGAAGGAAAATGAGGCAAATTTTATGGCTTTTCCTTGGAGAAATGAATGTATCTCAAGAAGTGTTTTTTGTTGCTGGTGCCCTTTATTTTATTCACAGTTGACAGAAAATGTGAATGCCGGGCAAGAATGTAAAAAGTGGGAGGGGAAAGATGGTGTGATTGAACAGGGTTGTGTTCTGAGAGGTGAGGGCAGAGGGCAGATTTGAAAAAGGCATGGCAGATAAAGGTGCAAATAGAACAAGAAGAGCAACAAAAGAAAGAACAGAGAATAAAAATAGGATCTTCAAAACCAGTTTGTCTAGGATTCTGTGTTCCCTTGAAACTAAATTAAAAGCCTCCATTTCTATAGGTAGTGATACATTTCAGTAAAATTACTCAAAAGCTCCACTCCCACACCCAAATACATTAATGTACAAGAATTGTCTGACAAAAAATATTGCCATTTATAGGAGCATTTGATGAGAAAAACTGCTAGTGTGGAAGAAACGGAGACAAGTCTGTGTCCCGTACGTTTCTCTCGAAATGACAAAACTTGATTGTCAGTTAAAACCTGACAAACCTTTAAAGGTATGCTGTGTGTTCATGACTTAGTGAAACTTGTATTCCTGTTAAAGTGAGGGCTGTAACTTGTGTCGCAATATGTTGCATACAGAACAGCATATTCTAAAGTAATGTAAATTCATGGAATATATGTTATGTAAAGATTCATAGTGTTGAAATGAATGATGGCACTTCCATGGAAGTTGTGGGACAAGTTTTCAAGCAAGTGTTTAGATAAAATTTTTGAGCAAAAGTTCTCCACAGTGAAAGTCTCTTGAGTGAAAGTCAACCACAAACCTTGCATGGTCACATGAGGAGAAAGTTGACTTCCATCAACCAGCTGCAAATTTCTTAAAAGAGGGTAGTGATTCCACTTTATGTGGTTGATATTTCTGCTATTGTAAAGGTTCAGATTAATTTCTGAAAAGAGTTCTAGGAGGAGATAACATTTTACCAACAAAACTTTAATTCATGGAGAGTGTTAGAAGTGTTTTAATGAACAGTTTAAAAAGCACCATATGTTTTGATAACATGCCCATCTACTTTCATGTCTGGGGCTGTGTGTTTAATGTGTTTTATCCACATGGCAGGTCCTGAAATCTGTTCCTGCATTACTCTTGTCTCTGCTGTTTTGCAGCAAAGGTCAAGTTAATTCTTGTTACTCATAACTAACAGAGCAAGCTTATAGTATTCATTTGTCTGATGATTTATTCTAGTTTTCTGCAATTGAATGCAGTATGAATACAGTATTTTCCAAGTGTTTGTCTAGGTTTTTTTTAAATTTATGTATGCTCTTTGGACTCTTAACATCCTATGGCATTGAGTTTCACAATTTCATTATGTTTGGGGGGAATTTAATTTCTTGCTCTTAAACTTACTCTAGTTGATACCTTTATTGAATTTTTAAATGATTTATTCTGAAACATCGTAATTTTTATTTTCAATTCATCACATCTGTCCTGCTTGTGGCTCTAGAAGCCTTATTCTCATCATTTCACCTCTGTTGTATCTTCTCCAGTCTGAAAAATCTTACACTGGAGCCAGCCTGTACCTACACTTTATCCGTAATTTTCTCTGAGACACCTCTGTTTCTCTATTCTTGGGGTGATAATTATAACCATGCACTTGAGATGAGATCACAATATTTGCATAGAGCGTGGCATAATAACACATTTCTGTTCTCATTCTCTGTTCCTTTCCTAGGAGTCTTTAGTATTCTGCTTTGTATCTTTGACTTCTGATGAGCACTGAATGGGCATTTTGAAATCGCGGTGGATCATACTTTACAATCTCTTTTCCCAAGTTAGTAGTAGCTAATTTGAGCTTATTGATGCATCTGTAGGTAGGGTTGTTTTTCTTCCTTTCTATATTTCGCCTTCACCAGTCTTGAATTTTACCTAACCTGTTGTAGACCCATGGCATTGGAAGAGCCTTCCACTGTTTTTCAGCGTCAGTTTCCAGTTGGGACTTTCCTGAAACACTGTTGGCAAATGGTGTCAATTTTACCTCTTTGCTCCTGATCACATTTTGAGGACATCTAGCATTGTAGCTGCAGCTCTGCTGGAAATATTTTTGCATTCTAAAGTTTTTAATTGGTTCCTGCTGGCACCTTGAACTTACTCCATAGTGGTTAAATTTGAGTTTTGACCAAGAGCCTTGCTAAAGACTCTGAAAATCCAATTAAAATTGTTTCAGGTGCATTAAGGTTGTGTACAGACTGCTCTTCACAGTACTGTCACTGACAAATGAGAAACAATTTACTTCTACTAAAATTATTTGTGAACCTCTGAGATTACAATTATTAACTCTTTGACAGGTCATTGTCCTTAGTCCATTTGTGCAAAACAATTAGGTAGCAGATCCAAAATAGAAATATTGATGGATTATAGGGAACTCTATTCTCTTGAAACTATCAGTCTGAACAAGAGTAATCTTCAGGTGGGTTTATTCAAAAAGTAGGTCTTTTTTGAGGTACTCTCAGGATCAGCTTGGGGGCTTCTGTCTGCTGTCAGTAAAACTCAGCTCCAAGAAGAGTCTGTGTGTCATTGTTGTTGTACACCCAGCACTTGGGTCTGTAAGCGATGCATCTTAGGAGATTTACCTCTGAAGTGTTTGGCTGCTATCAATGGAAATAAAAGTAATTTTACTTTTTCTTTTGGCTTTCTTGGGGATCAGCAACCGTTTACAAATGTTGTATTTTTTGGTTTGTGCTATACCTATTTGCATTCAGTTGGTAAGCAATTCGGAATTATTTGAACCACTAGGAAAGATCTGTGTGAATGAAAATGTTTCAGTTTCTTTTTCTGTGTGTATGTACAGCCATGAAACAACAGAAGTGAAGAATCAGTATATTTATTATACCAGTTCTAAAGGGGGCTGAGAATTTAGTTGAAATTACTTAAAAGCAAATAGGTGGACCTCAGGATACCGTGTGTATCTGAACTCAATGTATCCTGTCATTGATTTTCTTATGTTTCTCTGATATAAATGTTTATAAATGTTTATCAGTGAACTTAAGGATTGTATGGTAGTAGGCAACATGGCCCATAAATTTAAGATCCCATAAAATAAAGCTGTGTATTAAACCCCATACATTTTCAACAAATTTTTGACTCATAGCTTAAAATCAAACAATGTGTAAGTGTTTATAACCTTCCAGTCTGTAGTCAAGCTGCTGAGTTGATGTGATTCATCAGATCATCCTAAGTGGTGATGTTCTCTTGAGAAATCACTCTTAAAAATGAGGGAGGGTATAGTTTCCTGCAACTTTCAAGTGGGCTCTTGATATAGGAAACCCGTTTATCTCAGATATGCAGCATGTGTGCATACATAGCATCCAAATCTTGCCAACTGTTGCTGTGGAGGAATTTTTAGGAGGAGGTATCTGGAAGCAGTGCAGCCATGATTTGTTGTCTATTCCAGAATGATGTGCTTAACATTTTTGCATCATTATTAGATTAATTATTTTTGGCTATACATGGCCTTTGGAGTGGCCTTTGCCTATTCACATGTAGCTGCAGTTAGCAATCAAAACTTCTGGAAGGCTTGCTGCAGGTGTGAAGGTGAGTAGGTACTGTATTGTCATGTCAAAGTAGCTAGAGATATGCCAAAGGTGAAGACAGTATGCAAAGCATTTTTTGTGTAATTGTGTAAGCCACTGTAATAATCTCAATTGTGAAGGCACCAAAAAGGTTGCTGAAAAGACTGAATATTTTCATTGCCAAGGCCACTTATGAGCAAGGTCTCGTATAATAAACTTAATTGTCACTTTCATCTGTTCTTACTTATTAACAAAGATTGGGAGAGCAGTATAAATGGTAGCCATTTCTTCTCTTGAAATCCTCAGAGGAAATTATATTCAGGGTCATATAATTTCCTTAGAAACCATACACAACATCCCAACTGATGTTTACAATCCTTGCAGATGACAGCAGGCTGATAAGCCATGCAGCTGGCTAAGGCAGGCTTTTATTTTGGTTAGGGCTTTTAAATTAAGTCTGACCACAGAGTTTCTGGGTTGATACTGTATAGAGAGCTGAAACTAGGAATTTGCTGTTTTCCTTGGAAATACTTGATATACAAAATTCTCAATTTCTGTTTTTCTTGCCATGTTTGCTAATTGAGAAGAATTTTACTTTTTTTGAGATGCCAGACAGTACAAGAAATGTGTTATCATGCAAAAGTTCTTTTCTATTCTGACTAATACTTGTGTGTTGGAGAAGATTGGGGGTTAGAAAACACCTGACACATTAAGTTCATTAAAAAACCTTAACTTGAATACACTGACAGTTATTTTATGAAAATAATTTGCATATTGAATGTCTTTTTGGTTGTGATCCTGGTTGTTTTTTAGTATCTTGGCATTCATGTACAGTTTTGCAGAACCTGTCTGTATAAAACACAAAGTTTAGTTTCTGGAAGCTTACATAATACACAGGAGAATGCAAACTGATCCAGACAAAATGTCCTCAAACTATCAGAGGTATTCTGTTGTTCTGTCTTCAGGACCTTGCTTTTACAGAGCTGTGAACTGTGTCAAAGAATATAATCCATTTACTAGAATAAAGATTAATTGAGTAGTACAGTTTGTCATTTTTTTTTCCAGTTTCCACATAGCAGCCAAATGGAACCTTAAAATTCTGGTGCAAGGAGTCAGTGCCTGAAGATATTTTTCATGTGTGCCCCAACTGCCTGAAATAAGAGGGATGTTACAGCACAGTCCCTGTTTAAACCTCATACCTGAAATTTTAAATTGTCCAGTGGTTTCTTCAGTGGAATGAAAGATTCCATGGGTGGTTTGTGGGAGCAGTCAATACTGGAAGTGTGACATATCCATCTTCAACTCCTGCAGTCTGTGATTTTGGAAGTAAAAAAGAAAATAGAATTGATGTAGTGCTGGGCAGAGTTCTCATGATAGATGCATTCATTGTCAGTAGTAAAGTCAACATACATAGTGTGCAGTAGAACAACTGGTCTGAGTTATTTCTACAGGTTATTTCTACAAGTGTTGTGTATTTTTTGGAAACAACATGATTGTATTGACCCTCCTCTGTTGAGGTGAAATCAAATACTATAGTTCTCAAGGGTAGCAGACAGCAACTGGTTTTGTAGGAGAAATAAGACTTGGGCAAACATCACCCCTCAGAAGCTATAATGTGACTGTACACTTGTTAGCTGTATTTACTCCCCTTCATTTTGGAAATCTTAAGAAGTTGGTGTTCTTATCCCTCCTATGTTCCCTCACTTACTGCAGAAGTATTACATAATGTTCGTGAAATTTGTCAAATACGTGCATCCTAATGGGAAAGTCCTTTTTGAAAGCAATATTTTTAACTGTCTGCATCTAGGATACTAGAGAAATTTCCAGTTAGGATACTGAGAACATTCCATTTGGTTCAGGTTGGTTGATGTTCTTTAAGACAACAGCCCAGCAGGGTGCCATGCACCATCCACATCTACATGTTCCTGTGTTTCTTGATGAAAGTACATAGATCAGAAAGGTATCATAATAGAATCTCTTTGAGTATCCCATGGGGCATAATGAATCCTACTATACTGGAATTTAAATATTAAGGTTAATTTTTCATTGGTGTCAATGAACCTTTTCGTTATCTTGGCTGGGAATGAGCTCACTGCTTTTTATAAATATTATGAGACTTACTAGGGCTGTGATTTTTGCTGTTTAATTGGACAATAAAATGAAACTTCTGTGTTACCTAAAGCATTGACTTAGAGTAGCTTTTCTCATTAAGCTTCTGCAAAGGTGCTGTTCCACTTGCTTTCCAAATCACACTGTTGATGACAGGGTTCTTAATTTTTACTATGTAATATATAGTGTATACTGTATAATAATTACAGTGTGGTGTTTTCTTTTGTAACCCCTGAGCCAGGAGAAATTATGACTTCCCAGCTGTGTTTAGTAGCATAGGTTCCCTATCTATACTGTTCTGTATCCGTAATGTGGGAGATATGTAAGTGAGACCTGTGTTTAAGTAGCATAACACTGTCTCACAGTGACTTCTATTAGAGCAGCTGATAAGATTATTTGCATAAATAGTGACTGCAGAATTGGGAACAAAAATGTGTTGATGGAAATCTCTTTAATTAGGTTGCTTGCTAGCTTATGGAATGTAATTGAAGAACTTTGCATACATTCCAGGTTATCCAGCTGTTTAAGTTACAAACCTTACAATGATGTTGAGAACATGCAGAGCAGCAGTAGATTGAATATTTGTGCTTCTGTGTATGTGCTTTCTAAATGGACTTTTTCTTTTGATCGCAAGTGACGGTTATCCTGACTTGACCAAGGTCCGGGATCGGAGATGTCCCCTCTCACTCCCCTTTGGTGTTGCAGGGAGCACATGCTGTGGTTTCTTACTCTGAAGGCCATGTGGAACTTCAGCCGGCCGTCCCAGAACTTGGATTATAAACCATCAAGTTTTGGAAGAACTGAATTGTCCCAGTATAAGGCTGCCTCAACTGCCGAAGGCTTAAAAGTCTGTTGGCTGGGCTGGTTGTCCAACTGTTGCTTACTGCGTGCAGAGTTTCGTGAATCTGTTAGCAGCTAAGCGTGTGGTGGCAGCTGCTAGAGACTGAAACATGCCATGTTGTGTCCTTGTTCAGTCAAGAGCACCAATTTCTGCATCCTCTAGAGAGTTAAAACGAAAGATAGCAATTGGAAAGAGTCCTACTGAGAGTTTCCTTGTCGATTACTAGAGCAAACAGACTTCAGTGTGTCACAGATTTGTAGTATGTGAATTCTGAAAGATCCAAGTGTATGTTTTGTTTTGTTTTGTTTAGCAGAGGTTAGAGCTGAGGATGATGTGGGGATTGCAAACTGTTGCCTGCTGGTGTTCCTGATGGATGCCTTGCTGGTATCAAAGGCTCAGCTACGACAGTTGGTACTTTGCATCAGGCAAAATGTTGGTTAGATTATATCCTCTTATAATGCAGCTGTTTTCTGATGGGGCGTGGAGTCAACAGACTGATCATGTGTCTTTAGTACTGAATGTTTCCAGGCTTTGTGGCTTCATGAGTTATCCTGAGTCAATGAACCTGAAGCAGTTGGGACGCTGGGGGTGTTGGCAAGGGCAAACTAATTTGACTTGAATTTAGCCGTTGTTTATATATTCTGTACAGCTGGTGTGATCTGTCTGCTCATTGTTATGCAAATCACGTGATACTTAGTGAGAGCTTGTAACTGAGTCATGAGTGAAAACAGGTAATGTTTCCATCAAAATATTTTGATGTTAATATACATGTGTATTTGGAAGAACAGAAGACACTGGATAAGATTACTTGTATAAATCAGTGTATCTGAATGATGGGGTAGCATAAGCAATTGCAAAACATTGCTTCTGTGAAATACTGTAGTGTCTGGAAATGTACTTCCCAGCTCTTGAAATGAAAGAGGAAGGGGACTGTGTCTGGCTAAAAGCAACATAAAAGAAGTGGCAGTGGTTGTATGTACAAGGAGGGAATGGAGTGATTTTGCTTTCAGGTCTATCATAAGCTTTTGAAATTAGGAAGCATAGATAGGTTTATGAAGTACATTATTCTCTTTTTAAATTGACATTTGCTTGTAAACTACTTAGTGAGCCATGTAATTTACGTCTAGTGTTGAAGAATTGTCTTTACATTTAAGCTGGAACCTAAGAACTGCTGTGGGCTTCCTGATGTGTTCCCTATGGTCTCACTTAAGTCCCTTAATGAGTCACTATGTCTTAAATTTCCTAAGTTCAACAGACTTATTAAAAAACCAGAATATTCTGAATTTTGGAGAATGGTTGTTCATGTTGCTGTGTTCAATATATTACGCTGCTGTTCATGAAACTTCAGAAGGAACATGTGTGCTGCAGAGCTGGCAGGCTGTGTTGAGGATGTGGGTACAACCTGCCTACAGACCTGTTCTGGTCTTGGCCAGTGATGTTACTTGAGTTACGTAAATTTTAAGTTTTTTTAAATTTTAAACAAGCTGTGTTCTCAGCAAAAACTGATTTGCATAATGCATTTGAAATGCTGGGCCAAAGAATCTGTGGTTATCAAATCTGATTGAAAAGGAAATCCGGCCCCATGAAAGACAGTAATAAAACTTTTTATTGGAATTTTGTGAAATATATAAAAATAAGATGTAGGAGTTATGTCCAAAAACACAGGACTCTAAAGTGTAACAAGCTAAGACCAGAAAGTTACTAAGAGCTGTTTCATCTGCCTATCCAGCCTTGTGAGTTTGAGCTAAAGGGCAGATGGGGTATGGTAGTACAATATAAACCAAGAGGTTGTCTTGCTTGTTCTCTAGGAAGAGAATACAGGTTTTGATTCCATAGTGAAATTGAGGTATAGTTATATTAAATGCAAGAATTTATTGTACGTAAACAATTATGTTTGTGTATGGGGGAAGCCTTTTTGAAGTTTTGCTCCCATCTGCTATTTGAAAATTGCTTTCTGGGGTCCTCAGGATTCCTGAGCAGTAAAAGTAAGCAGTAATGAATGTGGCATAACAGGGATCTCGTAGACTCTAAAAACTTCGACACCTGCCTACATACATACATATATATAAAATTACTAATAGCAATCTTTAAACGGCATTTTTCTTTACAAAGCAGACTTGGTATTATATCACTTTATCATGAGTCATCTGCTTAAATCTGACTTCCTTTAGCCTGCAGAGTGCATCTTGATACAGTAGAGTTTTCATTTTAGCGTTCCATAGACTTTTTACAAAGGCGCAATTGAGCGCCAAGCACTGGCTGTCTGCTTTAATGGAATGCGTGAGTTAAGGCAATTTCCTGTTGCACGGAGAGAAACCTTAAGTAGATTTACTGAATGTGACAGGAGATGTACGCAAAAAGCAAATTATTTAGTACTTTGGAACAAGACATTATGTTGCTTTGGAAGATTCGACTGAACGACATGTTACATAACAGGTAATTCTGCAGAGTATTAAATATGTCAGTTTGGGGCAAATTATCAACACAAAGGCAGTTTTCTTGTGCCTCTTTTACATGTTGGATGATAAGGCATATCAGACAAGACTCTTGACACTATATTGTCCTGTTCCTGTCCAGTTTCTCCTTCTGATGGGAATGGAGAAGCACGACACTGTGGTACAGAGAAGCGCATCCAGTTGTAGGTAGTACTTTAATAAATGTTTCTCCATTGTTCAAGACTTGGCGGCTGTAACAGTCCCTTTTAATAGCAGGCTTGTTTACAGCGTCAGCTGTCAGAGCACCAGGTTGCTTTTGAACCAGGCTTTTGTTGCTTTTTTTTTTTTTTTACTCCTGTGAAAGGATTTTGCATTTACTTAATTCCAGGGAAATAATTTTGGGGGTTTGTTTTTTAAATAAAATTACTAAATACCATGTGTATGGCCTGGCTAAACAGCACCTAGTAATTCACAAGAATTGGCAAGTTTTAAACACCAAAGTTGTGGAGGCTTTCCCTCACGTAATACTTTTCATAAGCAAGAGTGGTCCATTGAAAGAGAGAGATGGGATGGAACAAAGAAAATGTCCTTAGCTTGTGGCTGGCCTTGAGGGAATTAGTTGCAGCACAACAGTCCATTTATAAAATTAAAATGAGCAAACAAGCAGTAAACGATGTGGGGATAAAAGCATCACAGTAACCTACAGTGAAACAGGGTACGTGTACGGGTGGAACACACAGGATATGAGACATCTTTTGCCGCTTCTGTTTGTTCAAAACCTTAGCTAGAAAGTTAAAGTTCTTGTTTGTTCTTTCATGTCCGAGGATTTGCTAAACATTAGCCTTTTGAAATTAATGGAAAATTTGAGTCTGAGAAAGGATTTGTCAAAGGTGTTTTCTGTTCTCTTTTTCTTTTTTTTAATAGGAAAAGATTACTTCAGGAGTAAACACTGTGCTATTTATTCCTGTTTCCTCAAAACGAAAAACAGGGTGACTGTTCAAAGGTAATTTTGCAGTCATCTGTTATAAATCACTTTCATTTGAGTATTACTTTGCTGTATATGGCATGAATTCCTTTAATTGAAAAAATTGCCAGCTTCATCTTCCCCTTTCTTGTGTAACTTTGAGCACTAGCATTGTATTTTGTATAGACATGTGAAAGATGCATACTGTAGCAATGTCCTGGTGGAATTTTCCTCTTTTCAAGGAAACCTGGTATTTAAAGAAAATTGAAGCCACAGGTGTTTGTTCACTGTGAACTAATTTTCTGTAGTTATATTTTTTTAACTGTGCAGGCAGAAAAGAGAGGATGGTGCTGCCTTTGAGATCAAAGGCAAAGAAGGCTGTCAGTCTCCCCAGCTCCATTTTGGGCTGTTGCCAGTGGGCCAAAGGAGTGATCCTTCTGCTCAGGGGAGCCCACACCTGGAATATTGGGGCCAGTTCTGGGCTTCCCAGTACAAGACAGATACAGGCACACTGGAAAGAGCTCACCAAAGAGCTGCTAATCTTATGAAGGGATTGGAGCATCTCCCAGTCTGAGAGTGCTGGAGGCTGTTCAGCCTGGAGACAAGAGGTCTTGGGGGGTAAAAATCAGTGTATATAAGTGCGTGGAGTGAGGGTGCAAAGGAAATGGAGCCAGACACTACTCAGTGATGCCCCGGTACAGGACTGAAGGCAGTGGGTACAAACTGAAGCACAGGAGGTTTCCCTGAGCATCAGGAAATGCTTTCTGTACCTCGGTGGTGATCAAGTGCTGTCACAGATTCCCTGGGATGGTTGTGGAGTCTCCACCCTCAGAGATACTCAAAAGCCTTAACATGGTCCTGGGCAACCTGCTTGAGGAGGAGGGAGGTTGGATGAGATGACCTTCAGAGGTCTCTTCCAACCTCAACTGTTCTGTGATTACAAAGGTGCATTTTGCTGTCAGTTAAATTGAACCATTAAACAAGGAGAGATGTCCTTCTGTTTGTGTTTGTTGCCTCAAAGCAAAAGAAAGCTTGAAGAAGTGATCGCTTTCCTAGGAAGAGAACTCATCTCTTTTTTTATCTACTTCCATTTTTTCAAAGCTTGAAATGACCATATTTTGCC
Organism: Ploceus nigricollis; assembly: GCA_013399945.1. NCBI lineage: Eukaryota > Metazoa > Chordata > Aves > Passeriformes > Ploceidae > Ploceus > Ploceus nigricollis. The sequence continues at coordinate 523,557 of VXBC01008909.1, read as the reverse complement.
TAATCTAAAGTTATGCCATGTGAAACGATGTTCCTTTTTAAAAGAGGAATCTTCTAATTAATGTGTGATTCCAGTATGGATAAGACTGCCAGCTCTAGAGCTGAGAGCACCAAAGCAGGCAAAGTAAAACCGGGTGTGGTAGTTTCAGGTATGTAATCTGCAACATGTATCCGTCCCACTGCTCCTCTAGAGCACCGAGAGGGAGTGGTGGTGGTGGTTGTACTGACAGCTCTACAAGAGAGTTGTCTCATAAGGCAAAGGAGTATTTTAGTTAAGAACTTCCCAAAATGTTGAGATGGATGGCAGTCCGTTATTTTTTTGTGTGTAATTTTTCTTTTCGTGTGAGATGTTCATTATAAACTAAAGTTGCTGGTTTGGTTAGAACTGGGCAAGGGAGCATTTGAGTGTTTGTTTGTTCAGGCTGAGCAGCATTATTTTGACTTCAGCTCTCTGGGAGATAATGAGAAGTGAACTGTCTGCACTAATACTTACTTGCTTGATTTTATGATGCAAAGAAGGGAGAACTGTCATGTTGGTAGGGTTTTTTCCTTCCGATGTCTTGTCATGAAAGTTCAAGAAGGAGAAAAGGACTATAGCGCTTTGTGACCTGATCTAATGTGTAAGAGCAGGGTAGGAGGTAGGCTGTCATCTATCTGTCCCCCTTCTTCGCCTGCTTTTCCTCCTAATACATTTCTCTGGCACTCCAGAAATATTTTGAAACCTGAGCTGCTGTGAGTTCTAGTCATTTACTGTGTATAGTTTGAAAAAATGCAAACTATATTTAGCATTACTAGAGCACAGTAAACATCATGTTATAGGAAGGATGTCTTAAGCTAACTGGTAAATCGTTCCTCTGTGCCTGAAGCAATGTATTTCATCATTCCTGCTGAGAGTTTTGAACAATTTTGGCTCTGTATATGCCTGTTGAGTATGTCTTCTGCATCAGGGTGTAACCTGCCTCTAGAAATTATCTGTTAAAATGTCTTCTCATTAACAACATGGGAAATAAAACATGGGAAAATAAAATGGTCGTAAACCCAAAGTCAGACCTTGGTATACAGGAACCCAATTTCTGTAGAAACTGCTTTGGGAGTGAGGATCCATTTTGTGAATGCTGACTATTCAAATGACCCATATTTTATATGAAACCTTATGGAACTGATCTGCCAGAGAGAGCCTGATGCTCCAGTTACTATGTTATAGTTACAGGGGGACTGATGCACAGACCCAACACATAGGAAAAGGTAAGGTAAATTGTCTTTTGGGTTTCTATAGCAGGCAGTGCTGTGGAACTGTAGCTTCCTGCTTGTCTGACTATCGCTGGAGAGGTTAATTGAGATATTGCATGATATAACATAAATATTTCAGAGGTAGGCAAGGGATTGTTAGTGCTCTCTGTTCAGCTACAATTCCCAGTAGTGCCTTTTACATTCTTGTGGTTCTCTAAATTTGTCAGCTCAAACTCTGCCAGAAACTTCAACTACACAAAAATCACAGTTTTGTTCCTTTTGACAAGTGTGTTTATATTAACTATACCATTGCTTCTGTAAATTGGTCCAAGTTGGTTTTTCAAAAACTAAAATATCTCAATTAATAAAAAAACCCCCAATTTTATTTTCATAACTCTATCACCAATTCACAGTTTATGGTAACTCAAATGGTGGGGAGGAAGAATCCTGCTGCTGCATGACTAAGGCTTGAATGAGCAATTAATTTGTAAATGTCCCACCCTACCTGAAGCATACTGGTGGTCTCAGCTCAGTTCCTAGAGCTTTGCTGACTGCTAGCCACAGGTTTTTTCTGTCTTTTCAATTGGCATTTGCACTTGAAAACCTAAATAACAAATCTGTGGAGAATAAGGGGCCCTGACACTACCACTGTCTCCCACCCATCACATGAGGTGAAGTTCCCATCAGCAATATGTTGTATGGGGGCTGAGCAATTAATTTTGTAAACACTTAAAGAGTATTTAAAGAATATTCATAAACTACGTCTTCTTCAGCCATCTTGCTCCTCACTAAAAATGAACATCCTACTCTCTTTCAAAAAAGATTCTCCAATAATGAATTTATTTAAATAAATATCAGACATTTGTCATGGCTTTTGTTATTAAAGGCATTCTTACTATTTGGGTTTTTACATGCACTTAGTTGGGTAGCTTTGATAACTTGTAGTTTCGTCTTCAGAGGTCTCTTTCAACTGTCCATTTCCTGGATGTGCCATGACTTTGTCTGTAAGGACTATATTGAACATAACATTCTCACCATACGAATGCTGAGGGGTTGAAGACCTGCAGTTTTCTGTACCTCCCAGCAATTCAATATCACTTTGTCAGTGCTGAGTTCATGTTTGTCACAGTTACATGAATAAATGCTTTGACAGGCTGTCTCCCTCTTCATCCTGCGAGCTCGACTCTGAAGTACTTTTTTGAGTCGGAAAATATATCAAGAGCTCTGTACAATAAAAGTTTTCTGAGCGAAGAACTGCACTTCATTGCTTGTGATCTTTCTTGGAAGTGCATTATTTAAATGGAAGTTTGTGCATGCCTCATAGAACAATGAAATTTTTAAAGCAACTAGTGTATTTTTAAATGTACAATAACGTGCATTTAACATGGGCTTTTCTGTAAATTCTTTACAATAGGCATTCTTATTAATAAAGAGTATAATTTCTAGTTAGCTGCATTGTGGGGATAGAAATACCCTCATGCAAGACATTGCTGATGGGGACTTCACCTCATGTGATGGGTGGAAGAGAGTGGTGCTGTCAGGTACTCCTTATTCTCTGTAGATTTGTTATTTAGGTTTTCAGCTGCAAGTGCTAATTGAAAAGACAAAAAAAAAGATTGTGGCTAGCAGTCAGCAGAGCTCTAGGAACTGAGCTGAGACCGCCAGTATGCTTCAGGTATGGTGGGACATCTTAATGTCTGTCACTGTTTTATGGGCCCTCTGCCTGTTGCCTGTCCTAAGCAGCGATGTGAAGATGTGCACCAGCAAAAGTCATTGCAGTGGGAAGCTTCTTGTATTGGAATGCATAGATGTTACATGGGAGGGTGGAATGAGCTAGAAATCCCTTGCAGTACTGCCACAAGTATGGCTCCAACTAGTCCTAAATCTTCAGGCTCTTCATCTTGATAAAATTCTTGAGTGCTTTTGAAAGTAAACACTACTGTGTTTGAAAATGATGGTGGCAGCTCTTGGGAGGACTGTATCTGTCCCTGGTACTGCCAGTTCACCAGTAATTCTTTAGAGATCTTGAATCAAACTCAGCTCTAGATGCTCAGTAAGCAGCCTAGTCTCCTTCAGAATCAAGTGCATTCAAAACTAAGCAGAACGTTTTGGAACCTAACGGAGTTCCTAAGCTTAGTTAGTAGAGCCGAGTGCCTGAACTGTGCAGCACATAAATGGTTTGTTATCAGGTTGAAGGGTAAGTCTGAGGAAAGCCTTTGTCCACTCTTGAAGAAAGCGATTTTGTTCCTCTGAGCTATGACTGCAGTACCTGTATCAGGCACCTGTCCGTGTTTCCCCACAGAAGTGCTTTACGCAGGATGCTCGAGATGTGTTTCGGCAGAACCAGGCCAAGCAGGTTCCAGGCTCAAGGGCAGTCAAAAGTCACAGCTAGATATAATTTCTGTGGTGTGGAAGCTGGCCTTGTCCAGTCCTATCCCCTTTATATTAAGGGTCAGTTATGTGCTCTGAGACCAGAAATTTCCCTAATCTATACTTTTGTGTGGTTGGTGACACAGTGATGAAGCTGGGTGCAGCTTGTTTTTTCACTCTGTTCAAACTATCAAGATAAGGAATAGAGAATACATTTGTTTCAAGAGTAGCTCCTAGGTCCTACTGTCATGCTTCCTAAAATGGAGAAACTTCCACAAAATGTGTGTGCTTTTTGCACTTTCCCAGACGGAGAGACACAGACTGAAGTGTGTTCAATGGTATTGACAGTTCTGACTGAATGGCACTTGATCTTCTATGCTAGTTCTTGTTGTTCATTGCTGGGTTTTTTTTCTTCTCTCCATGAATCCTCTTGGGTTTTTATACCAGCCAATTCTTATGTCTGCAGCTTTCAGTATGGTGGCTGTGGAGAGTTCAAGGGGGATTTTTGTTACAACTTGGTAAGCCTATTTATTTCAGGAAATATTTTTCCTCGTTTCAAGAGATGGAGAGCTCATATGACTTCTGAAACTACTTCAGCTGAAGTGTATTGAGGTAATTTATAACAAACAGGTAGTTTTGGTATGACTGTGTAGGTAAACATAAGCCAAGTAAATACCGTTTCATTAAGTACACTTAGGTTAGATCAGATGTTTTGACAAACTTCATATCTTAAACACAGTAATATTTGTAATGTCATCTGAACCCACACAATGCTAAAATATTTATTCTAAATATCTAATTTTAAAGAACAAACCACTTACTGTTAAATTGTGTATTTTGCCTGAGCAGCAATGAGGTAAGACTTGTAGACTTTTCCATGACAGCCTTATTTGAGCACTAGAGTACTAAATGTAGCAGAAACCTGCTAGAGATACGAGCACCCAGAGGTGAATGTCTCTCAAGCCTATTTAGGTTGTGTATCTCCATAACTTGCTAAAAGCCTTTATATGAATAAGAAATACTTTCATATACGGGAAGTCTGAAGGCCATGTGGTGCTAAAAGCCTTGGCTTTGCCTGGCTGTCACTTTCTTAATTTCACAAATAGCCTTGGCACAGTCACTTTACTATATCAGAGCCCTGTGGCATTTCAAGTACGTATTGATTTGAATTTAACTGATTTGCCATTTCCTCTTCAGTAGACACTTATTTCAGAGGGAGAAGTAAGCAAACTTGAAGTGCACAAGTGCTTCCTTGAAATGGTGAGGGAAGAGAGAATGACTTCTACTTTGTAGTTTGTTTAATGTGTTTATGGGCTGTCAGTGCATTGCAAGGACATGTTTTGTGTGTGACAGAAATTTTTTTCAACTTTTTTCTCACACAGCTCAAAAATACATTGGTATTAAGTCAGTTCAAAAGTGTTTTGGGAGTTTGTTCAAGTGTTTCTGCAGGTACAGCTTTGGTTTTTAAGTGATGGAAGTTGGGGCCCGTTTTCTCTTTTTACAGGACTGCTAGCTCTGTATGCAAGAGGCCTCACTTTCCAGAAAAGTCTTAAAAGAGTTATGTGGACTACTTAATAACAAAGATTGTAACTAATAAGGAGTTATTTACAAATGCAGGAAACTTAGGGATAAGTTTGTTTTACGATATTTCCTTGACTTGTTCTATAACTGTCAGGCAAGACCATTTTACTCTCTGTACTGCAAATATGATCTCTGCCAACAATGTTTCAAAAAAGTGGATGGCCTAGTGCCAGCACCATTATCCTGTCATTATTCTGACAATAAAGAAGTGCAGATGTGCCCAAGTTCATACTGCCTGAAACACTGACGAATTAAGAATGATCAAAGTACATCTGATAGGATTTTGGCGCAACCTTATCTCGGGGGAATCTGGAGGGGAGGGTGGGGTTTGTTTAGCTCCCTTTCTCATCAGCTTATTATATTTTAAACAATGCTGGCTCATTCTGTTGGTCATTGAGCTAGTGGCAAAAATGGACTTTCAGGTACTAAATGAATTAATTTTATGAAAATGGTGTTTTATAAAAGGGAAGTTTTCCCAAATAATGTTGTCTTTTGAAAAGTCTGTATGCTTGTCACTGTATTGCTGCTGAAATACCCAAGCATTCAGTAAATGGGAAGTGGTGAGACATCCTTATCCATGATGGAGACAGACATCTTAGAACAACTAATGCTAGCTCTTCAGAGTGCCTGGAAGACTACAGTGCTAGGACTCTTAGGTTTTTCAGGCCTTGCTTTGTACCTTTCTAGTTGCTGGAGATTGCTCATACCACAGTTTAATCTAACTGAAGATCCTTGACTTAAACTTTGAATCTCGTGAGAGATTCAGTGTTGGAGTAAAAGTTGTTTCTTTGCACAATAAAGTTCATTTTAATGTTTTAAATATCTTGAGGTGAAGGCTGTGTGACTCCATCTGACTTTGCTCTTGAGGCAGTGCTGTTCAAAGTAGTAGGTTATATTTCACTTGATGTGACTAGTTTGCCCTGCTTGCACAGAAAATTCTTCTGAGCAGTGAAGTGTTGAAGATGCATGGGCAGTAATTTTGAGCCTTGATTGGCCAACAGTGATATTTTGGAAGAGCTGAGATAGAACAAGAATTGATGTAGACCGATAGCACTTTTGAAGTAAGACATGTGAAGTAGGTCTGATGCTGTTCCACTAAATGTGAGCTAAACTGTGTTCCCAGCAAGGTGGAGCTGAGGTCTTTGTGTAGTATTTGACACTGGTGATCATCTTGGCTTAGGTGAGGGAAACATTTGGTATCCCTTGAGAAGAGCCTGTTTTCTTCTTGTTTTTTAGCTTGTTTTACATTTGGGAAACATGAGAGACACTCAAATGAAATAATAATCTTGGGAGAAGAAGTTGTGGTTAAGTTTTCATAGCAGCATGCCTCAGTCAGTACTTCTAGGCCTTTTGATTCCCAAAAATGGCTTTACAGAGGTGCCTTTTACAAACCTCTGCATGTAACTCCTGATTTATATCTATTGCTTTAATCAATAGTCACATCTTCCCAAAGTATCTGCTTGGCTGAAAATATTGAATAAATAATAATGGCACTGAAAGACAACACTTGATGTATTAGCAGAGGAAGAAAAACTGCTGCCACAAACACTTTACCCATTTAATTAGGCAGAAAATGGGTTCTGTAGATTGGTTATTCAAAAAGGCTTTTTATTAATGTGGTTGTTATTCCATTAGTAATTGGATTGAGAGAAGTTAAGGAGGAAGTAGGAAGAGAATACAGATTTTAATACTTGGGTTTTTGTGTATAAACAATTAGAGCTTAAATTGATGATTTACATAATGCTTTCTTGGTTTTTAAATGCAGTGAAGAGAACCTTTCCATTATTTATCTCTTGCTGCAGGGTGGGGCTCAAAGTTTTAATTTTCTTACAAACAACTTTTTAGATCTTTGTATTAGCAGTGAAAGATCTCATTTAATTTCTTGTTCCCTATAATTTCCTAGTTTTCAGCTACAAGTGATTAATTACTGAGTTCTTCATGGAGGTGGCTGTCTGCTTCATTTAACGAAATTTCTTTAGAGGTCATCTGTAAGTCATTTTGAGTTCCTTCTCGAGATTCACTTTTGCCAAGATTGACATTTTGTTGAGAAATTGAGTGACAGAGGAGGGTGCCAAAAAAATAGCATGGGATGTCTCTTCTGACTGTCCAAGGGATGTAAAACCTTGGAGAGAAAGAGCATTTCTTGCTAGTCACTTGGACCACTGTCTTCCTATTACGGTTTTTACCTTTATCTTTTCCCTTCTGTGAGAGGAATTTGACAATAGCTGTGTTTAAAAATTGTTTGACATTTTGGCTATGTCCAAGATGGCTCCATGCACAGCAGTCCTGGATGTTTGAAAGGGATTGCTAGCTTTGCAAAGCTGCTCTGCTGCTGGTTCCAAAACCAGCACTTCTCTTCTCATAGTCCTGCTGCTGAGCTCACGTGTCCTGCTGGGCCTGTGGTATCCAGTACAAGGTTTGTGCAGGCTGTATTCCTGCTTTCCTCCTAACTCAGTCTCCTAGAACAGGAGCTTAGATAGTCTGTGCATGGGCAAAGTAGAGCTGACCTACTGACAGAAAAGCAGCTACTTACTGACAAGTGATGCAATCTGTCTGCCATGGTATTAGCCCTAAGACAATGTCCTGATTTGTCAGCGTATTTTTGGACGGGTGTTTTTCATATGGTATTTTTATAAGCACAGGTACAAAGAACAATAACTTTACAAGTCCAGAATTGGATCCCTCAAGTATTGTTTGCTTCATTCTCTAATGTTGTTATGGTATCACAGAATGGGTCAGGTTGACTGACAGTGGATCATCTGCTCAAGCAGGATCATCCTAGAGCACATGGCACAAGATTGTGTCCAAATGGTTCTTGGATATCTCCAGTGATAGAGAGTCCACATTCTCTCTGGGCAATCTGTTCCAGTTTCTGGTCACCCATAGTAAAGAAGGTCTTCCTCATATTCAGGTGGAACTTCCTGTGCATCAGTTTCTTCACGTTGGCTCTTGTTGTCTTGCTCAGCACCATGGAGCAGAGCCTGGTCCATCATCTTTACACCCTCCCTTCAGATACTGAGAGACATTGAAGATGTCCCATCTGTCATCTCTTCTCAAGGCTGAATGGGCCCAACTCTGTCTTTCCTCGTAAGAGAGATGCTCCAGTCCCATCATCATCTTTGTCACCCTCTGCTGGACCCGCTCCAGGAGCTCCATGTCTGTCTTGTCCTGAGGTGTGCAGAACTGGACACAGCACTCCAGATGTGCCTCACCAGGGCTGGGCAGAGGGGCAGGATCCCCTCTCTTGACCTGCTGGCAGTGCTCTTCCTAATGCTCCCCAGGATACCATTGGCCTCTTGACCCCAAGAACACACTGCTGGCTCAGGGGCAGCTTATTGCCCACCATCCACCAGGCCCCTCTCTGGAGAGCTGCTTTCCAGCGGTGACAGGCTTCCAGCTAGGCTCTGTGCCACTGATTATGACCCTCTGGGATGTGCCATTCAGCCAGCTCTCCATCTGCCTCGCTGTCTGCTCCCGCAGGCCACGCTGCCTCACCTTGCCTATGACCATCTTGTGAGAGACAGTGCTGAAAGCCTTGCTGAAGTCAAGGTGGACAATATCCACTCTCCCCTCATCTATCTAGGTAGTTGATCATAGAGGGGAAATCAGGTTGGTGAAGCATGATTTGCCTTCAGTGACTACGTACTGACTTATTCCTGCTCACCTTCTTGTCATCTGTGTGGATGGAGAAGGTCTCAGTGAAGAGGTGATTGAATCAAGCACTGTTTCCATGGTGCTTTTAAATTCAGACCGGCACAGCAGTGGGGAAGGAAGAGATAATAAGCAGTGAGTTCTGAAAAGTCTGTCATGTCTGTGGTGAGAGCTGCGGCTGCAGAGGAGGCAGGATGGCTTTTGTAGCGACTCAGCAGCATTGTGGAGGTCTTTGTCAGTTCATTTGCATTGGGAGCAAAAAGCTTGGGAATACGTTTTACATATGCAGAAAAAACACCAAACAGAAAATAGCAATCTTAAAGTCTTGAAGGAAAAGAGGATTACTGCATATGTAGCTTCTCAATGCTTGTGGCCTAATTTTTTTTTACCATTTAAAGCGAGCAAATCTGGTTTTATGCCACAATGTGCAGCTTAATCTTAGAGGAGTTTGAGTTGAAATAAATCTGGCCCTTCTTGTAGACAGATGTCACATTTGCTAACCTCCAGTCACCCAGGGCCTCGCTGGTTAGCCAGGACTGCTGACCACCAAATCACACCTAGGACTGATGAGGGTCTCTTAGTGAGAAACTGGCTAATATTTTAGTAAAAATATTGCTGCATCATATTTTATTCATTATTCTCATTACCATGCCTAACTTCATGTGATATTTTTAGTGTTATTGAATCTTAAATTTTTTGAAGCTTTGCTGGTTTTTACTAACTAGGGAAATCTTGCTACCCTTCAGGGATTAAGGGATTTTTTAAAGTCACAGTAAATATTTCAAATCGCTTTTCACTTGTGATGCAACCTGTTTTTTAAATGATGATATAAAGAATTCTAAAAAAACCCAAACTTTGATGAACACAATTTTAGCTTTTGGAGTTCTGATTTCAAGGCAGAAAGTCCAGTCTCGTCCAGCTGAACTTTAAAAAGCTGTCCTATTTTTTCTGCTTCCAGTGGGTGGTAGGCCCATATACATTAGAAAATAAATCAGGTCACCTCTGTCTCAGCAGCATGCTTCACATGTCCTGTTGTAGCTTCTAGTTCAGCAATAAACCTGAAATGCTACTAGCAAGTATCTAATGACTTGTCCCCAATCAAAGCATTTGTAAGATGGAATTGCCAAAGTACAAAGGTCATTCTGACTAAGAAAGTTACTCAGAAAATTCTGTTTGTTTTGCTTATACTGATGGCTCAGTTTTTATTTGTCCAGATATTTCTGTCTCTATATGTCTATAGATGTATAAATATATATTTAGTATGTGCATGCAGTAAATTTTCATGAATTTAAACATTTATTATCCATATGAGAACTTCCTGCCTTGAAAATGTTTCTAAGTTTTTTTTTAAGTAAGTAAACTTAAATATTTAAAAGATTAAATTCTACAAGTTATCACAGGCATCTTGCTATGGTAGTTTCACTTTTTCCTTTCTGTTTAGTTAGAATTCACTTACCAGAGCTGCATTTGCTGTTTCTTCTGCACCTTTGATGTACTCTCACATACACCATTGCGATCTCATAGTAGTTGTCTCTATAGAAAGACTTGAGATGAATAAAAAATCTGCATAACAGCGTACCCTATGTCATCAGTTCAGGTTTTTCACTACTAAATGGATGACCAGTCTGACCTAATCTTGAAAATCTTGATCCTGACAAAAGTACTGAGCTTTTGAACTTGGGACAAGGCTTAGTTTGAAAAAGTATGACCAGGTATCAGGTTGCCAACTGCTTCCCAGAAAAGAAGTAAATTTTATGAAGTATATGTAATGTCAAGACTTGTTAGTACTTTGCAGCAAGCCTGACTTAAATTTTAAACATGAACTTTCATCAGAATATTTAAAAACCACTAAAAAGGAAAATAAGAATAATTTGCCTTTAGTAATGGCTGGACTTGGAAGAGCTTAGAATTTTCCCATTTTTGGCACATTGGTTGAATTAGTGAACGTTAACTCTTTCAGTAGACTGCTTCTAGTTGCAGATGTGCTAGCAGCTAAAACCTCTCTCTTGCTGTGCATAAAGAAATGCAGATAGATTTCATTTTTCAGTATTAATATCACTGCTTCCTCAGTGTTTGACTTGGATAAATAATGTCCTGCCACATCGACAAGGACTAAGTGCAAAGTATCTTCTGATTACTTACGGCATTCTCTAAGCACAGAGTGTTCTTAGCAGTGTTGTGTAAATGAATGCTGTAATTGCATATTCCAGATGCACGATCAAGACACGTTTTTTGAATAGTGAGCAAAATGATGAGCAGCAGATGCACCTTCATCCAGGCCCAGATGCTGTTCTGACTCTGTCTGACATGGCCTGAGATCTCCATGGAAAAGCAGATGATGTTGTTGGAAAGAGGGGAGTTATATCCTATTCTCTGTTGGAAAAATTCATCCTACTTTCAGCCAGAATGGGTTGCAACTGTCTAGCTCTAGATGAATTGCAGATTTGCATCAATAAAAAATTAATGACTTGCAGCTCAGTCTAAATTAAATATTTAAACTTCTCCATTGTGCCCCAACTTTATTGTTGCAAGAAGAACTCCAGTGTTTAAAGTTTGTCATTTGTATTGAGCAGGACCTCTTATAAAATACTCAGTTTTTATGTAAAGAGGCTTAATTGCCTTATAGGTTTCAGAATTAAAAGCCTTACTCAATTAGTTATTTGCTAATTCTGTAATGTGCACCAGAGCTGAGATAAACTACAGTTTTGCTAAAAATAAACAATCCTTGACAATTTCAGCTGGACAGTATCTGGCAATCCTACTTTTGAAATCATGAGCCGTGCTAAAGGCAAAGTATTTTTGTAGTGAACTATTTCTCCTCGTGTTATCTCCTGCCAATAGCAAGAAAGGGAATTTGTACGTATTTCTGGAGGCACAAATTAGATCCTTTGTTAGCATAGGATAAATGACAGGTTTGGTATGTTTAGGAAATAAACCAGCTAGCTGTACATGCTTTTGCAGGTGTGTTTTACTTTTGTTCCTCACTAAAAGATTATGTGGTGACACCTGCAAATACTCTATTGAACATTTCATGTAACTTTAAAGGTAAGAGAGCTTATGTTTGCAGTGTTACTGAACTGTTAGCACTACTGTCCACTTCTTGTTCTGTAACCAAAAGAGAGGGATGGTTTGAAATGAAAAAACAAGTGATACTTATTCACCAAACTCTTTGTTGTATGGACAATATATACATCGGTTATTCAAAGGAAGATGTAGCTGAGTAAGATCTAGGAATAGTCTTGGAGGTCTTGGTTTTGAGGTGTACCACTTATAACCTATTGTGTTCAGTCAGTATTTAATGTACTTTGTTCTGGCAGAGAGCACTTGGAAGCTTGTAGGGAGAAGCTCAGTCTTAAACCAAATGACATTTTTCCAAGTAAAATGTAAGTAATCTTTAGGTTTTAAGAGTAGAGAGAGGCATTTGAATGCAACGTGCATTTGACGTATTTTGTAATCAGGTTCATTTGGGAAAGATGTGTCTTGAGTAACTTAAAATTGTGGTATCAGGTTACTAAACTGCTGACTTTTTTTCTGACCTTTGCTTTGGTTTCCATAGTTATGCATATTTACTGTTGCAGTTCCATATGGGGCAGCTCTAAACTGCAGTGTATATGAACATCTGGTTATGCAAACCATTGCTGATGGAGGAAGAGGGATGCAAGTAAATTTCATGTGCTTAAAGACTTCTGCCTTGAACAAAAACTTTGCATGTGGAGTTCAAGTATAGAATGAATTTTGTTTCTTTTTTTTTCTCACTTAAAACTTTTTCTAAAATAACATGTGGTTCTCATTGTATAGTTCTCCAAGTGTTTTATTCTTTCTTTAACACACATAACTACCTAAAAATCAAGAAACAAAATGCTCATCATCTCCTTAATCCCATTTTTAAGACTTCAGTTTCTTCTGGAGAATAGAAGAATAGAAAGGGCTTGGAGAATTGCTGAACTCCTAACCATGTGATGGTGGGATCTGTAAACTAAACCTTTCTGTTAAAAGCAAATCCCTTTGGGCTATACGAATATCAGAGTATTACTGTGGAGTCATGAAATAATCATGGAGGTGGAGGAGAGCAATCAGGTTTTACCTTGATTAGCTCCAAAGGAAACGCGTTTGCACTCTAGGCAGTGATTAGTGTGTCTTCTGGAGGCACAGTGGCACTTGCTTCATAGATGAACCACTAATAATTGGATCTTTTTGAGCAGGAACTGCTGTAGGTTTCACAGAGTGGTAACAAGCTGTGTGTGCATTCTGTTCAGGTGGCTGTGTCTTCCCAGCTGAATGACTGTAAGGTACCTTTCATTTGAAACAAGTACCTGGTACTTAAGTGAAAGCTGTGCTTGATATATTCATTAGAATTATGTACATATTTGATATTTATGTAATGCTCAAGATATTCTTTACCATGGTAAAGAACCACCAAGGGTGGTGGGTTTTTATTTAGATTTGTTGTAAGACTCTCCTGGAATCTCTTTATGAGCTTAATGGTAGCATAATTGAAGTCTTTAATGCATTAAAAAATAGATAAAAATCATACTCTTTTATGCAATAAAGCTGACGAGCTGTTGTGAAACACGAAGTGCTGCATTGTTGAATATCTAGATAAATGTAGGTGAGTTCATCTAAGTGGTGACTGTCTTGGATTTAAACAGATCTATTCTCGTAAGGAAGAAAAGGGGGATGGCAGGTAAATCTCAAGATTTAAGACTTCAGAAAACAATTTTCTCTCCCTTTTTTGTCTAAATTGTAGTGTGTGGTGGGAGGCTATTAAGGAAAAATACATAGTAGTCTTTTGTGCAGCCTTGGGGATTACATCTTGTTGTATCATCAACACAGCTGTTACATTGCAATACTGTGTCATGATTACATTTTACAGGAGGGGAAAAAGAATTAGATCAAGTGATCCTTTAAGCCCCCAAGGGTTTAACATTTTGTTTTAAAACATGTTACAGCTTTAAATATAAATAAAAATAAAGAAAATTTAAGTAAATATAAATAAATATAAACAACAAAAAAAGCTGTTCAATATCTACATTGCTGTCTTAATGAGTTAGGGGAATACAAGAACCCAAAATAAAATGTTCACAATTTACAGAGCATTAAATGTAGGATGTACAGAAGTTAATCTGGAGTTAGAGAAGCCTGTGTGGCACTTCTGACTTGAGAAAGATTTCTAAGCCCTTCCAGAATGATTGCAACAAACTGGACAAAAAAAAAAGAGGGTTTTTTTTTTTATCATGTAGGTTTTTCTTGTTTTGATGATGCAGTGCTAGAGACTCTAGCAGGGCTAGAAGAGAAAATGGTGGCGAAGTTGTAGTTGTAGGAGCTTTGCTTTAGAGAGGCTAAAATAACACTTGCTGTGTTACAGTTGTTGGGAAAAGCTTTAATGAGCTGGCATCACCCAAACCAAGATGTCATTTTTGAAGTTAAGCAGGGAATCAAAGGACATATCCCAGTTAAGAGATGAGGTGAAGGAGAGTGCTCTGAAGGGAGGATTGGAGGTACATGGAGAAAGAGGAGGAAGTGCAGGGGTGTAAAGGGTGTGTTTTTTTCCTGGTTCCAGGTGTGTGGAGTTCAGGGAATCTTGGAATACTGAGAGTTGCAAGTCAAAAAAATGCAGAGATTTTATTAATATGCTTTTGTTCCGAGGTTTTGCTTTCAAGGTACTGATAAATCTGCTGGATTTAAGTGGTTTGGGTTTTCCTATTGAACTTCAAACCTGTGTTCCTGAAAGCAGGCTCGTATGTGGTGCACTCTCAGATGGACTGCTGGGCTAGCCAGGAGCAATACCCTGAAGACTGTGGCTCGAATTTTTACTTAGAAATCAGCAAATTGGAAATTATTTGGAGTTTTCATGCCTGAAGTGAGAACTGCAGGAAGATACTGTGATAGAGCTGTGTTGATAGCCAGGTCAGTGCTGAACCATGTAGCCCTTGAAGGTTATATTGCTTGGCAGAATTTAGTTATGGTACAAGGAAAGTATGTCAAGCATAGAGCTTGATGGGATGAAAAAGAGACACAACTGCACAATGAATCAATTTACCAAAATATGTGAAATCATCACAGTGGACTTTTGCATATTAAAAAACAAAACTGCGTGTTCTCCTGTGCAATTTAAGTCCTAGTGGTTTGAGCCTCACTCAGTTTCCTTCATGGTTTTCTTCATGGTGAAGGCCAGATAATGTTTTATTGTGCCAGTGGTCCTAATACATGTCAATCTGATGTCAATGATTTGTTTTTAAATCAAATATGAAGAATGATCTCCTCTGAAAGTAACCCTACTCAGTGATTGGGGTGTTTAGATTTGTGTTGTTAGCATATAGAAGAAAAGCAAAAGGCAGGACAAATTTTATACTTCATTTACTTATAAATCATTCAGCACCAACAGCTCAGTTTTGATACTATTAAGATCAGACATTTTCTTACATTTCTCTAGAGGCAGAGCATAAGCTAAACAGATTTTGTCTGCTCAACTACATGTTCTGAACCTGGTCTCATTTAATTTTCCTTTTTTAGGTTTTTTCCTCTCTTTTTGGTGTTACCTTTCTGTTGCTGCTAGGATACTGAGCTGGCTGAACTTGTTTACTGTTGCTGAAACAGGACATCTCACTTGACTTTCTCCTTCCAGTGTTCTGAGTGTTGGCCAGCTTCACTTTTTCAGTGGTTCTGATGTACTTTGGACTCCCCACTGAGCCAGTTCATCCAAGTAATGCAGCAAAACCCCATTTTGCTTTTGCCAGGTCTATGCTGTTTGTAGGCTGCTCACTTGTATAAACTAGCTTTGTTGTTGGACATGCTTAATACCTTTCAAAGAATTTTGCTGAAATAACTGTATCCTATTTTTTCCTGCATGTTGTTGCCACTTTCAGAGACAAGGCATTAAATCTATTTTACAGAATTTCAGAATTTTCAGTATACTGAAATTATTAAGTTATACTGACTTTGAGGGACACTGCAGATCACCCAGCACAAGTGGAATTTGCTGTTGAATTGTACTAATTACAGCACTGCTTTTTAGATTTTTAAAAACTGAGCACCAGAAAACAGAAAAAAAATTGTAGATCAGGAGTTAACAGCTACAGGTACACTCAAATAAATCAAAGCCCCACATTATTTAATTCCTCAGTTTCTGAAATCAAATGCAGAAGAAGCAGGCTTGAGATAGAGATGCTTTTAATCAGTAAAGCACCAATTGTGTTTGCTTCACCTTCATAGCTGAGCTTAGCCAGACTGGGCCTTGTGTCCTCCTGGTTTCTGTCATCTGAAGTCCTGTGCAGTTTCAGACTTTACATTTATTGTATTTGCAGTGCTTCAGTACTTCCGTTCTTGGCACCCCAGTAAACATTTTGTGATGTTCCCCCTCCATCCTGTATGTCTTCACGACTGCTGTGTGTAAGGAAATGAGGAAGAGATTACATCCAATTTGTCTTTACTTGCTGTTGTTGTTTGTTGGGCAAATATCAAGCCAGAAATTATCCTTATGTTTAGCTAGCTATTCAGTTATGTAATTAAGTGACAGAGCATCTCTTCAGTCTTGTTCTCTCCTGGGATTTCATTTTATCTTGCTGCTCCTTGATGTAAAAGGGGCATGTTTTTCCTTGACTTCTATCTTGTACTGGGTCTTACTCCTTATTATCTCTTGGGAAAGAATTAGTGTCTTCATTTTTGGTTACACCTATGATTTTAGGCCTGCTATGGGTGGATGTGTGGAATGTTTAAGCACTGTGGTCTTTTTTCTATTCTCCTTTAAATGTAAGCAAAGTACTAGTATTAATTGGAAGGTAATAACCTGTGTTATGGAAATTTCTATCACTGCTTCAATTTCAAGAGTTGATGCTTTTTTCATGTGTTTAAAAGAAAAACTTGAATCCTAAACTGTTATTAATGTAAAATAATTTTATTTCAAAAGTTCAAACCATAGAATGTTAGAGGATCTAGGATTTTTTAAATCTGGTTCTTGTCCCTATAGTGTTCAACATATTATTGGGTTTTCACCTGATTTCATTTTCTCTTAGGCCAAGGTCCAGCAGACAAATTCTGACTTTCTTGTTCAGCCTCCTCCTCCTCTTCCTCCCACTGAAATGTCCTTGCAGTGTTAGAACTGCACTGAGAATGCGGAAATTAGTGCTGAGCAGCTGGTTAATTCATTAGCCGTTCTGATTCCTTATGGGAATTAAATTACTGTTGGAAAGGAAGGTACACCACAGTGGGATTCTTGAATGCTGTGCTAATCAAAGCTGTCATGCAACTTGGGTCTCCCAAATCCTATAGTTTTGAGAGAAAAGATCATTGCCCTACTTAGTCACAGCACTGCACCAACATAATTTTCTGAGTAATTAGAAGTCAGATAGCCTACTATATCTTTTCCTGGTGGGGTCTTGTTTGATATTAATTAATTTTTTTTTTTTTTAACAGACACTTAGAGGCTTGGTATGCTTTCTTTGCTGTCTTAGCACATTCTCTTCAAGGGCTGATTCAGTTTTGCTGCTTGGTGTATTGACAGCCTGGCTTCTGACCTGACATGGATAAAATGATGGTGGCAGTTTTGTTTTTATATAGCTTACAGATAAATCTTTTGTACGTATGTGACTTGATTTGGGAAAATAGCCCATAGATTTTAGACTTCTGCCCCACTATAGCTGTCTCTGTCAGTTCCCAGAGTCTAAGCTGTGCATGTTGAAGTTCAGGTTGTTTAGCTGGAATGTAACAGGAGCAGGAAAGCTGAATGCCATGCCTTGAGGCCAGACCTGGCCTCTTGATGTGTGCAGGGGCCAGTCCTGTTTAGTATCCTTATTGATGATCTGGACAAGAGGGTTGAGTGCACCCTCAGTTTGCAGGGAACACCAAGTGTTGTGGGAATGTTGATCTGCTCAATGGGCCGACGCCAACTGTGTGACCTTCAGCAAGGCTCAGTGCCAGGTCCTGCCCTGGGGTCACAACAACCCCCTGCAGTGCTACAGGCTTGGGGCAGAGTGGCTGGAAAGCTGCCCAGTGGAAAAGGTCCTGGGAGTGCTGGTTTGACAGCAGATGAATATGAGCCAACAGTGGGCCCAGGTGGCCAAGAAGGCCAGTGACATCCTGGCTTGTATCAGCAATAGTGTGGCCAGCAGGACCAGGGCAGTGATGGTCCCTCTGTTCCTGCTTCTGGTGGGGTCACTCTTAGAGTGCTGTGCTCAGTTTGGGGCCCCTCACTACAAGAAAGACATTGAGGGAGTGTCCAGAGAAGGGCATGGAACTGGGGAAGGGTCTGGAACACCAGTCTGATAAGGAGCAGCTGAGGGAGCTGGGAATGTTTAGCCTGGAGAAAAGGAGAGTCAGGGGAGACCCTATCAGTCTCTACCACCTCCTAAAAGGAGATTGTAGTGGGGCGGGGATCAGTCTCTTCCCCCAGGTAACAAGTGGTAGGACAAGAGGAAATAGTTTCAAATTGTGCCAGAGGAGATTTAAATTGGATATTAGAAAAAATGTCTTTACTGAAAGAGTGGTCAGCCATTGGAACCAATGCCCAGGGAAGTGGTGGAGTTGCACTTTCTGGAAGTGTTAAAAATCCATGTGAATGTGGCACTTAGGGCCATGGTTTAGTGATGGACTTGGCAGGGCTGGGTAATGGTGGGAGTCAATGGTTTTGGAGGTTTTTTCCAAACTAAATAATTCTATGATTTATCAAGATCCAATAACAGATTGTGCAGAATTTAGCTTATGGTTTGGAAATAGAAGTAAAATTTCTAATGCTTAGATGCTGAGAGGACTGACTAGATTCCAAATGTGCACATAAATACAGTGCTGCTTTAAGTATCCAGAAATAACAATTCTCCGATGAGGACTGCTAAGCCTAATTACAGATTTTCCAAGTCAAATTATTAAATAACTTAAATGCATTAATATACACAGAATTTAATTGTGCACATAAATTAGGGCCAGAAGGCTTTGGAGAGTAATGAAGATGCATATTCTTTATCCTTCTCTCCTATCCTGAGTGATGCTGAATTGAGTGCTCTGACTAGTGCACGGTGACGTTTTCAATTCCCAGCTATTACTTACATCTGACTCATGATCTCTGTAAATCTGAAGACAGCATCTACCTTGTTGTAACTCCAGCCCTCAGTCCAAGTTACCCTTGTAGTTCAGTCTACTTTAGCTTTTAGTTTATAACCATACTCCGCTCCAATTGATTTTCTTTTATACTTGTCACGTAGGATGCTTATTTTGCATTTTTGTATTAATCGGATTATTTTTTTTGTGAAGTGAACGAAACGTTCAGTAAGAATGAGAAAGGAAATCAATCTTCAGAGGACTTCAAGCTGCAGACTGAAGTGTAGGCCATGCTGGAGCTGTGTATTACTGTTCCTCTATTAAACCAAGAAAGAAGCCCGGCTTACTGTTGAGTTTTTGCAGTATTTAGAGGTGGAAGCAGGATTTGGAAAAGGGCAGATTTCTCAGAGATACAGGAATTAGTTTTAGTGGAAGAGGGAACTATCAGATACGGTAGTTTTCAATGAAAATTTTGGTTTTGAGTAATGTGGAATCTGCTGTAGGACTGCCATCATTTCTTATGGGCTCTTTCTGTAATGGGAACAGGAGTCAGAATTGGAATAATGTAACAGCTTCATAATGTCATCATTGTTGTCAAGCAATTGTTTTAATCTTTTCACTTATCTAACAAGTGAATAGTTATTTGGGGAAAACAAGATTGCCTCTTTTCTCATTGGGTGAAAACCCATTGTTTGTGTTGGGCATTTGGCTTTCTTTGGCACCCTGAGGTGATCCGAACACTGTAGGTTGAACCCATACAGTTTTTCCTTCTTACACCTGTCTTGAATGGACTGACTTAGGGAATAAACCTCAGAACTAAAAAGACCTTGATCCCCTCCAAAGAAGGACAATGAAGCTGGAGTAGGAGCTGGAGAAGAAGTTTTATGAGGAACAGCTGAGGGAACTGGAGATATTTAGTCTAGAGAGAAGGAGGCACCTCATCACCTTGTCTCTTCTCACAAGTAACAAGTGACAGGACAAGAAGAAATGGTGGCTTCAAGTTGTGCTAGGGAAGGTTCAGATTAGATATTAGGAAGAGTTACTTATTTGAAAGGGTGTGTCAAGCTCTGGAACATGCTGCCCAGGGAAGCCATTGAGTCACCATCCCTGGAGGTATTTGAAATACATGTAGGTGTGGCTCATAAGGTCATGGTTTAGTGGTGGACTTGAAACTGTTAGGTTAGTGTTTTGACTTAATCTTAAAAGTCTTTTCCAACCTAACCAATTCTATGATTGTTTGCCAGCTTGAGCTTTGAGTCTGGGAGAGTTTGGGTGCTCAAACCGTGTGCAGAAGTCACTTGAAAGTAGGATTCATTTTCTGAAGTGATCAGGTTCAGTGTTTTGTGCAGCCGATTGAGAAACTGTCATGACTAGGTGGATTTGGGATTTCTGCACGGGACAGAACTAGGTGGGTGGATGGAAGGGCATTGTGATCTCAAATAAATATATTCCATGATGGGCAGAATTTATGAATCCCAGTACCTTGACACTAGTGTTCTGTTTCCCTCTCCTCTGTTTATCTCTGTCCAACCAGGGCAGTCACAGAAGATCAGTGTCAAAGAGGTATTTGAAGTGGGCAGCAATCAGTGCCTGTGGTGCTATGTGTGGAACTGTGGATATGCAAGTTTGCTAGCCAGCTGCTCCCAAAAGGCATCTTAAAAGCTTGATTTCTGCCTGAGCCTCACTCAGTGGAGAGAAGGGCAGATGAATGATTAATTTATACTTTCCTCATCTCAGATGCTTATGTTCATGAAATATGAAAGTGGCTATTTCTGAGTTTCTAGACTTCTGTTGAGTATATTTTGAATTGGCTGTTGGATTCAGGAGTTACTGGAGAAGGCAGAAGTAGAATAACTTACTCCATACTCGCTTAGGAAAGCAGGCTTAGTATAGCGATTTTTAGATTATGGTCTGTGCATCGTTGGCAGCTGTTAGAAACAGATCTGCAAAGGAGGCTCCTGCAGTGTCTCCCAGAGACTGGGCTGGCAATCATGTTCCTCAAATTGCCCATTTCCAGTGCTGCCTTCTGACAGGAGGAGCAGCATGCTTTGTTTACATGCCTTTGGTTGTTACTGCTGACTGCTTTTCTTGTAACCTTCCTTAAGGTGATCATCTCACTTTACTATGCCAAAGGCACTTAGAATTTTTAGAGGTAGGTCAGGATATTATAAATCTTCGCAAGAGTATTGAGATCTTCATCTTGACTTAAGTTGCTGAGTGGAAATTGGGCAGTGCAGGGAGAAGAGAGATGGAGATGAGGATTTAAGTCTCCATGAAATCATAGCAGAGTTTGGATATGAGTGTTATGTGATTCCCTGTACTTTGATTTCTTGTGTGAAGACAGAAGAATTTGTTATTGAAATAAGAGCTGAGTCTCAGGCTATGAAATGGGGAAAGATCACAGCTTTAAGCTCAGCTGTGTAGGAGGGAGGACCCTTAGAAATGACCTGGAACATACACATATTGATGTATTATGTGTATGTATATACTAGAACTAATATATATATGTTTATGTTTAATGTTCTCTTCACCTGCTTTTTTCAAGACCTTTAACTGTTCATATTTTCATGGCATGAGATGCCTTACATTTGCCTTCATCCTCATAGTGGTTTGTATAATGTGACATTTCAGAGACCTGGCAAACAGGAAGCCACATCCCACGTCTCTTGGCATGGAAACTGCTAGAACTAAAACTGGCAACTGCAGGTAGTGCACTGAGTGTCAATATTTTTCTCTTGTCTGTGAAAAGGATAACTGGTCCTTGACCATAAAGTGTGTTTACTGTTTTTTGAGTTAGTGCTGCAGGATATGGGGAAGTGATTTTTCGGGGGGTTTTTGGCAGCTAGTGTTAGCAAGGAATTCTGAGCACGTAAGAAGTTTGTGGGGGTAATTATGGAGGTGCCTGGACCTTGAGGGTCTCAAGGAGGCTTTTTAGAAGCTGAGTGGGTGCTTTAGTGACATAGCTGCCTGTGAAGATGATGGTACTCTGGCTTTGTAACTACTTGTGATAATATGGCGACTTTTCTATATGTTTTTTGTTTCTTTATTAAACAGGTTGTGGTTTGACTGAAATGTGTACTAGACCTGGCTATTTATTTTTGAATGAAGTTTTCTTGGATGGAACCTTTACTGCTTGCATGTCCCAGCTGAGTTTGGTATTCCAGTCTTTTAATGTCATTCATTTTGAGGAAATAATAAGCAAAAGCACTCATGGGTTAAATGATTTAATGATCTGACAGGCCAGAATGGAAAATATTGCTGGAAATAATCTCAGATGTTACTGTTGAATCTGTAGAAAGCTTATGTGGCCATATGCTTTTAGCTTTTTCCAAATCCTAATTAATAAGGAATGAATATGTGTATATGTGTGAACAAATAAAATCTAGGATCATCTCAAGTTGAAATGGTGCCAGGTAGTTAACTTTGCAAGGAGGGAGAATAAGAAGCTAGAGAGAAAAAAAAAATTTGGGCCTAGTTTCAGTAGTTCAGAATAAATTTAATTTATTCTATTATGGCTGAGACAAAACTCCTACCAGCCCTTAGTGTACCTTTCATGAAGCTGGTTTTCATGGAACAGGTATTGCCAAGGCTTGGAGTCTGGATCTCTGTTGGGGCCCTGTACATGGTGCCACAAACCAGCAAGTAAGAGCAAAATCTCTTCCACCTGCTATTCCTTGAAGCATCTCCAAGGGTTCCCATTTTAACTGTTCTGCCTGTTGGGGGCCAGTGTATTATGCTAAAGGAGGCAAAGCACACTTCTTTGATCCTAGGATGGCAATGTTAGAATAGCTCTAAGGGCAAGATGTGCATAGATTTTCTCCCAGTTTTACTTCCACAGAAAGAGCAGCCTCTCTTGCCTTCCCAGCTGAGGCTGAAATAACCACTACTGCTGCAGGTGCCAGAGCCTTGACCCTACAGCACAGAAGTGTAACTGTCCGTGTCCATTTTTCATCTGAGTTTTGAAAGGATAAGTTTGGGTGGGAGGGGTACAGCTTCCAGTGCAGTGTGCAGTATGTGCTTGGAAATTTATCTCACACCATTTTTGTCAGCAGTGATAGGAATTTGAGACATTCCACAGCAGCAGGAACTGTCCTACTGTGCTCTTAATCTCCGTTAGCAGGGCTGCACTAGTTGTTAAAATGTGTGTAGTTTTGGAGGCCCAAGCAGGTCTTGGGAGTGCAGCTGAGGATAACCACAGCCTAGGCTGCTAAAGAAAATTCTTTGTTAGCTGTAGGAGTCCAAAACAGCTCAAAATACATTTTTCATTACTTTGGTTTCATCCTTGCTGTAGGTATTGTGGGAAGCAGCAGGGGAGGGAAGGAGAGGGTGAAATGGCCTCCTGAAGTAAAAGGTGGTATGTTTGTGATGGGGATGACTTTCTTGACTTTACAATTGTATGGAGGTTTGTACTGAATGCTTTTAAAACGTTTGTGGTAATAACTAAAAAACTGTTCTAAGTTCTTTCTCCTTTCTCATGGTTGTAAGAAGATGCAGAAACAAATTTTGGGGAGCTGAACATCAGCTGTGATTTGCTTACACGTGGAAGTGCTATTTGGTTTATTTGAGTCTTTCATAACATTTGACTTGTTATTCCCGTTGTAATCAAGGACTGAACAGTGTGGCCTTTGAAAGGGAATGGGCAATGCTGGAAGGCAAAAAAGAGAATTTGGAGGCTTGCCTCACTTGAGAAAGGTCCCTGACAGCACAGCTAGACAAGTTGTGCTTCTATAATGAGTTTCTGTGGTTGTTCAGAGATGCTGTAAATAACACATTCACCACAAAGGATGCACAACTGGTGACTAAGTCCTACACATACTGCTTTCAAACACTGGTCCTTTTCACTGCCAAATCCTCAGTGGTGTGAAGTTGTTTGTATATGCTTTTATCCAGCTGAATACAGAACATCTTGTTCTGTTGCTCTTCTAGTTCTATGCACTTTGCTTACTACCCACAAGCAACTAATTGCCAGTTAGGATTAGGGAATTCCCTATAATCACTAATTAAAATCCCCACTCAGCGTACCTTTAAGTGTATTAGTTTACCTTTTCCTTGGCAACTTCATGTTTATGGTGAATATATATATATATATTTGTATCTACATCCATATAGCTATATATCTCACTATATTTAAGATCATCTTTTTGGTCTCACATATCCTGGAGAGGTTCCTTTCTCAAGTAGCAGGAAAGTTTGGATGTTCATAAGCACAGCCTATTGGTTTATTTTGTTTTAGGCAGTTTGCTGTATATGAGAAAGTGGACAGAATGTTTAGCCATGCAACTTTAAAATATGACATTGATTTCTGTCTACAGTGCATCTTAACAGCCTGGATCAGAGGAAATAGGTCTGAAAGAAGTCTCAAAGCAAGAATCAACTGAAATTGTAATTCCTGATGTGGTTGTTTTAACTGTTCTTAAACACCTGTAGTGATAGAGGCTCCTGGACCATCTGGAGCAATCCTTTCCAATACAGACTGGCCTTTGGAAAACATCCTCATGGCTATTAGTAAATTGCTGAGTTGTCCAGTATAGATGTGGAAAAGAGATTACTCCTCCTTTCTGTAATTTTATATAAGCTTGAAAACAATTGGCATGTTTTATTCTGCACCTTCTCTTTAGACTCTAATAGTTTTTCCTTTAGGATGATCAATCCCAACTTTATCCCAGTTGTTTCCTCATTGGAGCACCTCTGTCCCTCCACTCTTGTACTTTTCCTTGGATTCTTTATAATTAGACCATGTTTTTCCTTAAGTGCAGCATCTAAAACTAGACAAAGTCACACAAAAAGCTCATTTAATTCATTTTCTAGTATCATAGCATGAGACTACCTATTTGGGTTTGTATCCCTTCCTGAAGAATCCTGTGCAGTGAGCTGGATGAGAGGCATTGTTTCCTAAAGCACTACGGGGGCTCTGCTTAGGACTGCTAAGCTGAGTTGTACCACTGTGGTGGGTGCCATGTAATGGTGGCCCTGCAGGAGAAAATCTGCACAGAAAAGAAAATTCTTACTCCAAATTTTGAATAAGGCTCAGATCATTGCAAATGGAAATGTTTAAATATCATGCATTTGAAAGCAAAGCTCAAACTATCATACTTGCAGTGCTTTTTCTCTTTTCATTTTAATTAGCAGATTCTATCTGTACCACATCCTTTCCTGGATGAATCCAATGTTAGTTAATGAACTGAATTCTCTGTGTAGTTGGAGTTCTGTGTGCAAACTTCCCCAGGTTAGGATAACAGCACTTGAGAGATGTGTGAATACCTGTGTAAGGTTAAAAGCAAAGGATAACCAAGCTCCTGTATTCCAAAGTATTTTCTTTAGACCATTTTGAGCCCCATCTGGTCCACTTTAAAAGAATATAGAAACTTCCCTGTGTTTTCAGAACAATTTATTCTAATTATTCTTTGGGGAAAAATCCCTCACCGAAGTGGTTTTTTCTATCCAGGGAGTGGAGAAATTATGTCTTAAGTCTATGGTAACTATATTTGTGCCAGTCTTTATATTAGGTCAGTTTATAGCAAGAGAGTATTCATGGGATAGTGGGAATATCGCAGTGAGAGATAATTAGGCTAAATGTCCACTCCCAAGTGACTGTTTGTTGTGGGGGGAATTGAAAGCACAGGGAATGAAATAGAGTAAATTGTAAGCTCCTCACCTGTGTAAGACTGACCTGCTTTCCTTTAGCATAAATAAAAATTTTATGCTAGTTTGACAATACGGGCCAAAGTAGTACAGAGTGTGTGTGCTGTGATCCATAAACACTGGCCTTTTTTGAACATGGACATCTAGGTATTGGGAAAAGCCAAGCTCTGGTAAGGGGAAAAAAATAGCCATATGTATGGTGCAGCCACTTAAATAATTGAAATAACTTCATACAGAAGACTTTATTGGTTGTGGCTGCTCTTCTCCATAGGAATGTATTTTCTCATGAGATAATTTTATTTATTTAACTGTATTTGAAGTAATTGCTTCAAGAAATTTCATTTGGGGTGTCTCAGCACTTCTGGTGGTTTCTAAGGTGTGGGCAGATAGTTATTATGTGTAATGTTATTTCTTGGGATTAGGTTATTAGAAAAAAATGCATCAACCGTCAACAAGGATCTTCAATTTAGCCCTTCCACCTAAGAAAGGGGAAGGATCCCAATGTACGGGGGCTGGGGTTGGCTCTTAAGAGAATGTTTGGTTATACCTGATGTGCTTTCCTTCAGCAGCCTTTGTCCTTTAAGGCAGGTGTGGATTTTCCAGCTTTCTGAGGGATATATGAAAGAGCATTTATGTACATTGTAAATACTCCTATAACTGATAACTTACTAGATAACTGATAACTTACTAGAGAACATTAGTTTATTTTCCCCTTTCTTTTGAACCCATTTCAGGTTCAAATAGCACTCTTCTGAACAGTAAGTTTCTTAAGACTGATACACTATGGAAATTATCAGATCAGTGTTATTTCTTTATCCAGTGATACTGTGTATTTTAACATTATCTTCAATAAAAGTGGAAGTAGTTAATAATATGTGCAGTCATTTTCATTTCATTTTTGCTTGGAAACATTGTGTTGATAAGGCAATTTTTTTGAAAAATCAACAGAAGAAGCCTGTAATTATTTAAAATTGTACTAAGCATGCAGTAAAGCTGAATAGCTCTGTGATCAGGAAGGGATCTGTTCTTTATCTTGGAAAATCATATCTATTTGCAGATTATAAGATGTGCATCAGTCTTGTCTCTACTTTGTGTTCTTATTCTTGAAAGTAAGTTCATTATTCCCCATAAAACTGAACTTCTGCTTTCCCACAGCTCTGTCTCATTACAGATGTAACTGAATTTACTTCCTTCCTTTGGAAAATTTTGGAAAGGGAAGGGAAATGCTTTAAATATGTGTACCTCGTGGAGAACACTGACAGCCCCAGTTTCAGTGCAGTGGTATTTTTTAAGTAGAGAGGTTGTAGCTATTTGTGACATCAACTCCCAGCTTCTAAATTCAGTTTAGAATCCAATGGGTAGCTGTTTCAGCTTCTAAACATAGTTAGTGTTGTCCTGAGGTGTGCCACATATGAAAGGAACCTGGTACTTCACCAGATTCAGTGTGACAATATTTTGTTTAAGTAGATAGATTGAATTAGATAGGTTGACCATGTCATAAACAGAAAAAACCCACACTTCTAAGTTTCTTGGGAATCTGAGGTGTATGTATTCCGGCTTCTAAAAACATTGTGTACTGTCCTGAGGAATCCCACATAATGAAGGAACTCATCACACTTCACTGGTTTAAACTTGTAGGTTGTCCTAAAACGTAGATCAAATTGTGTCAAAACAAATACCAAGGTCTGAATTCAAGAAAAGCCTGTATACTTCTTGTGACACCCATGCTTACTTTGCTGGATATTATTCTTTTTGCTTGTCTTTGTCTTGGAGACACAGCAGCCAGAATGCATCTCAGCCCTGTTTCCCAGTTGCTTTCTCCAGTGTGCATGGGAATGAGGCTGGTGTTATCCAGATGTGAGGTTCGCCTAAGTAGCTTCTACACCTGGCCCAGTTTTTTTCAGCAGAGACTTTTTTTTTAACAGTGCCATGTGTGGTACGTGCAGTGGTGCCTGTGGACCTGTGCTTGATCAATGTGTGCTGCAATTTATAACCCTCACTGTCTCATGTCTGTAGCTTTACTGAGCAGAAACGGAGGGAGTTTGGAACCTTATGCAGTCTTGTGCAGTAGAGAAGTGGAGGGATGAGATGACCCAGGGAGCTAAAGGGCCAGGAAAGGTCCTGTTCAGGACTTAGAAGGATCATTTTTTCAGTGTCATCATTTGCCTTGGTAACAATTCCCAGCCAAGCTAAAGTGGTGCTGTACTACAGGATCTTGAGTAATCGTTGTCAGCCAGGGTGACATGTGTGCAGTGATTGTTACTGAATGTGTCAGTCTGGCTGTTGTTACCCACCTGTGAATGTTGCCTTGCCCACTTTTTTCCTCCTTGCTGCTTTAAGGTAAATACGTTTTCTTGCATGCCTCCAACAAATGTCACTTTTAACACAAACATCTTCTCCAATCTGTGCTGTGGCTTCTTGGTTTTTTTAATGCTCAGTTATTCTGAAATGTGTTTCAGTTGCTCTGCTGGTAGTCTTGCTTGAGAAGGGCACGTGAATGGATCTGTTTCCCAAGATTGTTTCTCACTTGGCTGGTGTGTACTAAGTTTTGGTAAAAAGAGATTCCTTGCCTGCCCTTTTTATTGTTGTTTTTATGGTGTATTTCCCAATATATGAATTAGAAGGTTTTACTTTGTGATGTTCCTGAAGAGATATTGTTCCTGTAAAACATGCTGTGAGAAGACTGCCCCATAAAGTAGGACTGTGAAATGGTTTCCACTGCCATATACTTCTCTTGACAGTTGTTTTGTTACCTTTCTGGTTCTTCTGTACATATTCTAGTAAGAAATATGTAATCTATGCTTAGATTATCTTTTTGGATTATCTATATATTCATTGTTTCCTCCAGCAGATCCTTTAATGGTTTATTTCTGCTACTCATAGTAACATAATGTTTACTCTTGTTGTTGTTGTTAACTGAGGCTATGAAGTTTCTAGGGCCATGGAGAAACTGTAGTTCTTATTACAGGATGGTCTTACTGCCATGACTTGGAGACTTCAGTATTCATAGCTTCTTTATGCTTCTTTAAGTTCAGCATGCCATACGACTCTAAAGCAAATAAGAGTACTGAGAAGTAGCAGACTCGCACCTTAGAATCCTGGGTATTTTAGTAGGTATGTCTGATAACTAACTGGTGGTGTCACAGCTTCACCAACTTCTGTGCTGGGAAAAGAGGGTCTAACCTGGCTGGAGCTGGCAGAGCTGAACTCACTTGTGTTGGTCATGAAGTTGGTCCCAGGTCTGGAAGCTTAGGCAGCAGTAGCTCAGGATAATGTGTTTCCAGCAGAGTGCTCTGAGAGCACTGATGAGGGCTGTTGGATTGCATTAAGGACGTGGAAGAAAAGGCTTTGGGCAAGTTTCATTTCTCTTCAGAAGCGAGCTACTGCAGTTTCTTTACTTGTCATCTTTGGAGTATATTGCTAAGGAGAAAAGAACAAAAAGACAAGAATGAGTTGCTAAATCTTGAGATACTTGCACAGGAAAACATACTTGATAACATAATTATCCTTAAAGCCAGTGTAGTTCCAAAATCTCTAATAAGGATATCTGCACTGAATTTGGCTATGTTGTACATGGATGCCTAAGCTTGACAGCCTACAGAGAAGGTCATTTTTGTTTTTTTGTTTTGGTTAAGTTCTTGTATGGGTCTTATTGTTTGAAATAATACTTCTGTTGCCTTCTTTCTTCTTTTCTAGTCATTTTGCCAGGAAATTATCTTCTGGAAGTTCTATGGGTATGAAGTATGACAGAAGTTTGATCTTTGGTGTTATGCAGTTGCTCTATTTATTACAGGGGTTTGGTTTTTTTTTTTAAATTTCTCTTTTTCCAAGTGAGGTCAAGGTCAATAACAATTGCACATTGTAAAGAAAAAGCTTAGGTAACCTCTATTTAAATGTACTTAAATGTACATGAGTACTTCTTGAATTTCTGTTCCATCTCTTTGAATGTCCCTTTTCTTCCCATGTTTTCATCACTCTTTTGGTGAAACACTTATTTTCAGCCTCAAAGGCTGGGGTAGCTGGGACTGTTCTGCTCTCTTTCCCAGCTCTTCTTTGAAATCTCCTTTTCCTGTGAAAAATGCGTTGACATTCTCTTTCATGTGCCTTGATTTGCCAAGTGATACATGCTGCGAGTACCACTAAATGCCTTCATATCCGACTGTGCAGGAGATTTTTGGTATTATTTGCTTATTCATATACAACTGTTTGAAAAATTAAGCATGTACAGGCATATTGTTGTGATCTGGCCCCAGAGCAATGAAGTTGTTGTTCTGAGTTCAGTACAGAGTGATGGTACCCTGCCAGCTGAAAATCTCATCTTCAGATTTTTCATCGTGCTTTTGTGTCTGTAGCGGAAGCCTTGTGAATCAGCCTCTCATAGGAGCTGCTTTTAGGTGCTGCAGGTTGGGACTTCCATTTATTCCTTGAAGTAACAGGATTTTGGAGCAGCAAGCCTGCTGACCTGGGCAACTTAAAGCTCAGTCAAGGGTATTTTTCCTCTGTTGGTAGCACAGCACAGTTAAGGATATGTGTCAATGAAGAGAGTCCCTGTGGATAACTGGGTTTCTAGGATACAGCGTATGATCTGTTTTAATTAGACAGTTACTCTTGTCTTCAGGCTTTCTCTCATTTCATTGCTTGTGGAGATTTTATAGTGATAATGCAGTGTAAGAAGTAAAGTTGCTTTGTTTTAAGGATGTATTTTTTGTGCAAAATGTATATTTTTGTGCAAAATGCCACTCAGTGATCTGTCATCTGCACTAAAAAAGAGGCTAATAGAAATTTCATTGGTCTTTTCAAAAGCTTCCAGGATCTGCATTTTGGTGGACACTGCAGTGTTGAGTATAAACATAAAGCTTTTCACTAGTCATTCAGTTGGATGAAAATTGACACCAGCTGCTTAGAGACTAAAAATCAAGTTGCTGTGCAGAGAGCAATTAAAAGGAGGAAAAAAAAAAAAAAAGGAAGGGGGGGGGAAGGAAAGCTTTTCCATTTAAAAAATGTGACCTGGTTATCCCGATGAGCAAATCTGATGAGAGTTTTTCTTAGAATTAACATTTGTAAAGTCAATTCAAGTTTGTGTGTACTTTATCTTTAACATATGGCTTCCCACACAATGATGTCATGTACAACTAAGTGCCAAAAAAAGCGTGAATGCTCCCAGCAAAAGCTACACTTTGAACTAGGATTTGGTGTGTGCGTGGCCAGACAGCCGGTCCTGTTAGAGCATCGAGCTCTCCACGAAGGCACTGCTGTCCTCAGCTGTGCGTGATGGTCTGCAGGAAGGCACAGTGGCCATGGAAGGCTTCTGTGTCATAAACATCTACTTTTCTCCCCTCTTAGATGTTGGAAAGGGAGCGAATTGTCACAGCTAATTTGCTTCAGAGGAGTTCTGGAGAGGGACTGTCAGCTCGAGGCATCTTGGTGCTGTAAGAGCTTCATGCAGTTCCACAGGAGAGGATTTCTCTTGTGGAGATGTATCCTTGGGATTTGCAGGTGTTGTGTAGGCACAGCAAACTGTTCTGTGCATAGGCTTTGTTCCCAGCCCACTTCTTAGCTGAGTTTTCCAAAGGTTGTAATAATGTTTGGGAGGTGGATCTCACTTTGTGCTTGTGTTTAAGGAGGGGAGGGGTGGCTCACTCTGACCCCCTCTGTATATTCTCCTGCCCTTAATGCCTGATCTGGTGGTCTGCTTCTGACCTTCTGTTACAGAAAGCTTTCCTTGGGTTGCATGGTTTTTGATCTCTTTCATGCAAAACAGAATGTGTTACAGTGGTATGAAATAAAGAGAAGCTGTGGGTTCTTTTTCTTTTAGTGTACCATTTACTGTAAACTAATACAGGGTCCTGTTCTGCTTCAGCAGTGGCTATGTTGGGAAGATTCCTGAATCAGAGCGTAGATCACAAGTTTCCTCCTGAGCTCTTCCATTGGCCATGCAGTGGAAGTTGGAATCTCAGACTGCCTATGGGTCTTTAACGTGATGGTTACTAGCAAATGTCCTAAAGGAAATTTTGAGGATGGCTTTAATGTTGGAGAAGGAAAAAAAATGTCAGTGCCAGTGCCTCCTATTACAGGGTCATTAGTATTGGCTGCCAAATGCAAGAGTTCATGAGGATTTCGTAGTGTATTTTTTGACTGGAGTATGAAACGCAGTTAGGCTGCCTTCTAAAACTCTTTTCAAAGCCTTCATAACTCTGCTGGCCAGCAGGCATGGGTTTGTCTTTGCCCCTTTGTGTTTTGGTGCACGTTTTCTCCTCATACAGAGATGGAAGCTTGTGCTTATTTGCTGTGCAGCAGGGGGAGGTTCTTGTCTACTTGCACCTGGGCAGCAGCTGAGCCCCAGCTGTGCATGTGGGTGAAGAATGACTTTAAGATGTTCCTCTTCTTTTTTGGCTATGTATTCAAACCTGAAATATGTAAAAGTGAGCATGTGTGTACCTAGGCACTCACTTTGCCTGCTGCTTCCTAGTAACACTTATTTTCCTCATAATGCAGATTTTTCTGTCATGAAAATTTTTCATCAACTGCAGTGAGAAAGAGGGTTGAGACAGCATAATTTCTCAATTTCATTACTTTCTCTTTCTTTTAGCCTTTCAGGTGATACAAGCAGCTTCATTAGTTAAAATTCATATGAGCATCTGGTAAATGATGAGGGATTCTTTTACATTAAGAAAATCAGCATCTTTGGTGCACTGGGCAGGGGTGCAGCATATGCTCCAGGGACCAGAACCTTCCAAAATTTGCAGGGAGCCCCGCAGAGCAGCTGTGAGCTGGAGCTTGGGAAGGGAGGGACAGTTCAGGCTCCCATCCCCTCCTCTCCCTGGCTTTTGTGTGCCAGGAGTAATTATTGTCACTGTTCAATCCATGCTTAATGCTTCCCAGAGAAGAAAGCAGACGGCTTTTCGTCTGCACACGCTTCTGTGACTGGTATTTTCCTACAAGCCAGACACCTAAGAAATTTAGTTAGAGTCTTACACAAGGGAGCTATATAAATTTTTTGCAATGACCTAATGCATACAGGCTCTTTTGGTGGAAGCTGTACTAAGTGCTGTTAAATAAATTAGGAAGTTATTAAGTGTTAAGCTGTAGGAGGAAGAGTTAAGATTTTTTTCAGATACATTTGCTTCTATCATTCTTTCTACCCTTGGGTGGTCTTGAGTCCTACGCTG
This sequence comes from Ploceus nigricollis, assembly GCA_013399945.1. Lineage (NCBI taxonomy): Eukaryota > Metazoa > Chordata > Aves > Passeriformes > Ploceidae > Ploceus > Ploceus nigricollis. The sequence goes on along the minus strand of VXBC01008909.1, from coordinate 490,886 downwards.
CATAATTTCCTACTTCCCATTTCTTGAAGAAAAAGTTAAAATATATGTTATCAGAAGCTTCCCTTAAATGAGATATGCTGCTCCATCCCATAATCAGGTAAATGTTTCAAGTGATTAATATTCCTAGTGAGCTCATAGGTTTAATTTTAATGATTTGGGAGCTCCTGTTATGTAGTTAGTCAGGAATTTTACCGTACTATTTGGAATGTATCTAGCATTGATTGCCTTCTTACCTAAAATGCATCTGTTTGAAACAATGGGCAGCAATAAAAGAGTAATTTTTCTCCTTGCCTTAAAAACATAGCTACTAAAATTTAATTTTGTTGGCCATTGTCTTAGTACACAGAAGATTTTTTAAAGTGATACAGAAGATTTTTTTAAGTGATACATGTTTTGAACTGTTTTGCTGCTAGTCTGCTGGCATCTTCTGTTGTTTGCAAACTTTATTAGTATAATGTAGTTTCTCAAAAATAATAGAACAAAAATTACTGGTTCTATTGTTAAGGTTTAATTTTTATTACGAGTAAAGATTTCCTGTGTTTGTTGTCATGCCTGTACCTGTTTATGATTTAACATCTTGATAATATAGAAAATTACTGACTTTATAGTAAGTACTGGGGAATGTGGTAGTGTACAATAGCCATATCTTAATAGCAGAGTGCAGAAAAGTGATGCAACTTTTTTGAAGTCACATGAGGCATCAGTGACAGAGGTGAGGTTACATCTGGATCCTACATTTAAAAAAATACATGGCAGTATATTTGTTATAAGTGAAGAATATAGAACAGCATATCAGTATACATGTATATTATTAAAAATACCTATTTAAAACATCCATCCTTTTCTTTATTACAGGTTATAGAGCAGACATTACTTTTTATCACTGCAGCTACAGGAAGGATGCAATCTGCATCCCTCTAATTGCTATCTGGAAAAATGACTAGTCTAGTTTCTGGTTTATGAACTTGTGTAGTTTTCTGGCATGCAGACGTGGTATATTTTTGTCACCAAAGAACTCTGTGGACTGCAGCAGTCCTTTGCTGTAGTCATGAGAAAGTTCTGTCCTTCCCAAATTGACATGTCTGCGGCAGCCTTAGCGGGGCACGGCTGTGCTGCTGTAATTTCAGATTTGGCAGTTTCAGGGGTCGCTCTGTTCAGTGACAGGTTTCGTTACTTGTGAATTGCTTGTGACTCCTACTAGTTTTGGGGGGCAGCAGGAGCAGCAGAGAGCTTGCTACCCCAAGGCCACCAGCAGATTTCCTACGTTATTGCTCCTCCCATGTCCCAATGTCATTGTCTGAGCTGTGGCATTGTACCGGTGCCATCTGTGACTCCTGTGGCCCCTGCCACTAGTGCTCCCCTTTCCTTGCCTCTGCTGTAGCTTGGGATCACAGCTTTGTTCCCTAAGCTATCTATTCTTTTTCATAATGTTATCAGCCTGGTGGAGTTTGGCTTGTCTGCTGCGAGCCCATCTGAAGGGGAACGGGGAACCGTCACCCGGCAGTAACAGCTGTGCAAACAAACAAGTCAGCGTTGATATTCATCAATAGCTTTGTGCAGCCGTGGCATTGAGATGCACCAGAACATGTGCAATCTGTCTGCTTCTTTTGTCCCACGGTACAGCCAGAGCGGCCACTCTGCACTGATGAGGCTGATTGTCATTCCGTGGTGAGCCTTCTCCTCCTTCCTTTTTTCCTTTGCTTTTCCTGCCTCTTTGTGGGCTGTCGGGCTGCTCCCAAACACATCTGCCACGCGTCCCATCTGCTCTCCCTGAGAGGCACGCTCAGTCCTGACAAGCACTATTCAAGTGGTGCACTGTTCTGTGCAGTTGACAGAAAACACTAATTTGTATTATTAATGGCGTATCACTAATGCTCCCTGCTTCTAAAACACTGAGCAAAGTAAATAAGGGTGGAACATCAACTTGTAAACTTGCTGGTGGGTTTTTTCAAAATCCTGCATGCACAGGTGAATTTTTCCCATTTCCACTTACTGTAGGTAACAGTGCTCTTACTTTGTCTTAGAGCTTGTAACTTTTTCAAGACACCGTATGTGTTCCTTCAAAAAAATGAAACATTTATTTCAGAAGTTCTTTCCTTCCTGGCATCACTGGCAAGATTCTTTACATTAAGAGGCAAGGCACAAGTGTGTGATGAAATAATTATTTACTATTCCTTTGTCTTTCAAGGAAAAAATATTATCAGACCATCCAAAAAAATTTTAAAAACCTTATTCTAAAGTCAGAAAGAATTTAAAGCCTTGCCTGCTCTGCATGTCTGTTGGACAGCTTAGGGTTATGCACTTAACTCTTCAGAACATCTTTTCGGTGACATTTACTTTCTTCCAGCAGGATCTTGCCATGTGCCAGCTCCCCTGTCAAGTTGAACAAAAATAACGTGGCTCTCTGTGGGTGAAGGAAGATGATGGTGTGCAGCATAGGCATAGATAGGCAGTAGAGTTGTTTTTGTGGAATCACCTCTAGCTTTGAGTCAGAGGTAGTTGTGGAGATACCTGATCAAAAATGCAGTTACTAATTAGTATTAGTATTCAGCTCTGTCTGGTCATATTAACTGTCAGCTGTATTCACCATGCTCGTTATGTTGAAGCTGTCACAGCTGCCTTGTGTGCTGCTGCAGAGATTTACAACATGAAGCTGTGGTGAACAAGGAGTAACTTTCTCTGTTACCATGTTTGTCTGCAATGTGGAATTCACTGTAAGCAAGGGTTAGGTGTCCAAAGTACCAAGATGGGCAGGATTTTACAGGGCTGCCTACAAGGAAATGCACATGCATGTAGGAAGAGAAGTGATTCATTTTGACAGTGTTTTTTTCACAGCCTTGAAGTCTTCCTTTAGTAACTCCCTGCTTACTCAGAATGTCACAAAGAGAAAAGTAAAGGTTGGAAGTGTAAGTCAAAGAAAAGAAAGAGGCCAGAGAAGCTTCTAGCAATGAAAAATAGTTGAGCAACTTTTGGTCCGCTAGCAGAGCTGTGTCAGGGTACATTTTGGTTCTGTGCTTTCTTGGAAGCTGCTTTGTCTGGTACTCATGTTAACTCCTTGTGAAAGCTGTTATTCCATGGTGGCTGCACTGTTCTGCACTGTGTCATGTTCAGGCATCTGACCTCTGCTGAAGAGGCTGAGGATGGACTTGTTTACTTGTCTTATATAGCTTTTACAAGAGTGTTTTTTCTTGTCATTTTGTTCTTCACCTGAGAGCATTGTAAGGCAGTATATTTTATCATCATACCCCAACTAAGCATCATAAAACTGGTAATGCCTATAGTGAGTTTGAGGAGGACAAAAATGGATTGGGACTGCTTGAGAGAATAGTATCTGTTATGCTGCAAAACATTGTGCATGGAATTTGTAATACAAAGGATATAATCACAGCATTCACTTAGGTGTGATCAGTGGTAAGCATTAACTCTCCTAGTTGTGCTTTTCACATCAGCACCTTCAAAATTTATCAAGTTGGTGTATCAGCACTTGAGAAGTTGTGTCAAGGAGTTTAGCAAACAGACCAGGGAGAAGGGGATAAGAACAGCAGTTTATCACCACTGGAAAGTGGTGCTAGGCACTGGGAAACAGATAGGTGAGCTGTTCCTGCAGGACTTTCTGTGGGTTACTGAGTTCAAGGCACCCTTTAAGGGGTTACAGATGTAGTTGCAGTTGAGCTGGGTACTGTATCATTTGTCCAATGCTTTGTAATGAGTGTGCTTGTTTTTACTTTAAACTGGTCCCCGCTGGTTTAATTGGATGTGATTCCTGCCCCCCCAGCCTTGTTAACATGTGTTGCCAGTGGGTTCCAGCAGCACTGCCTGGACACTCCCATATGAAAATAGGGTGAGCAGGCATGATAGATAACTTAAAGATGAATGCTTTGTGGGTACCCTTGAAAACTATTCTGCTACAATTTTCTGTGATTTCCTTTAATAATTCAGTTCTGAATACTATTAATCCAGTGTCAACACTTCAGGAAAGTAATCAGCATTTTCTCTGCCAGACTTGTCTGTGCTTGGAAAAGCTTATATACAGATCTTCTCTGTACCCCAAGAATGCTTTTGTGAGAGAGGAGAGTATTTTGTTTGTTGAAGTATGTGGTGAATTCTCAACTTTTTCTCCACTGTATTTGAACCTGGCCATTGCTACTTGAGCTCTGCAAACTAGAGGAGTGAAAGCTTTATTACAGGAGGCCTATAAAGAGAGCAATCCTATAGTGGGCTGTGAATAAATATAGCAATTGTGTAATGAAGCAATTTGTCAGTGTTTGCTAACAGGCCAGACTTCAGATGAATGGTGGATAATGTAAAAATAACATGTTACAAGCATGTCACAACATATTAGCAAATTCTTCCTGTTGATACCAGGTCCACATTTGCCTTATGAAAAAGGGAACCCCTCTTCATCTCTCGTGTCACTCATTTCTGATATGAGACGGAGGATCTAGTCCATGAAACAGAGTAGGTCTTCTAGTGACCTTAATATTAAGAAAGAATAAAATCAGAGGAAATTAAGGGATACTAAAGGAGAGCAAAATGCCTAAAATTATGTAGATTTTCCCCTGCATTGTTCCTCGTTACCCTTTCTGGTGTGTTTGCTTTGTGAGACCGCTAGTTGCTATGTAGTGTAGCCTTCCACAGATAAGAGGGAGACACTTTCTGCTCTTCCACGGGTCTTATGGGAGTGCTGCTGTAGAGACATATCAGTGCTTTGGGAGGAGCTTGTGTTGTCCTGTTCATTTCCAAGGAGTGGAGTTTCACAAGAAATCTTGCTATTTGTGCTGACTTGCTTGTGGAGGGTTTTTACTTACTTTGTCTTTGCCCTTGAATTCTGGACAGTTGTCTCCAGAAATATTCTGTGTGAGGTTTGCTCATAGCAATCTTACTGCTTGTGCTGATCTGTTGTGTTTTGGCTTTTGTTTCTCTCTCTCTCGATTTAGATGAGAGATCCTTGGAACAGCAGAATTTTTCCTTTTTCTCAACGGTGCATGAAAGCATATCAGGCAGCAGGACACAAACGGCCTTAGCAAGGAGTACTTTGGAGTCCCAAGAAAGTAATTTGCTTCAAACAGTTTTATCATCAGTTACCGCTTCCTTTGATGGGACTTTACTTAGCCAAGAAGAAACAGCCATGATTTCAGAAGGGAGAAGCACGCCGCCTTTGGTAGATGTCTCTGTAAGGAGCAATGAGGCATTCCTAAGTGATGATGAATTTATTAGCTCCTTTTCAAAGGCACAGTGGACTTCCCCCGTGAAGTCTTTTGCAGTTTTAACAGATCATCACTCAGTTAATACAGTAGAGCCATCAAGAGAAATGTTAGAAACTGTGTTGCTAACACCTTCATTATCTGTCCTTTCATCACTGTATGGTATCTCAGAAACAGCACAGCAGAAGACTCCGTTGAGTGCTGTCTCTGAACGCAGCTACACTCTTATGGAACTAAAGCCTTTTGTACCAGGTCCTGAAATATTAACAGCAAACAGAGACTTGCTGTTGTACCCTCCAAATACAGCTGTTCCTTTCACTTCCATTCCTTCTGACATGGGAGTTGTGGCACAGGAAAACAGTAATGCAAGTTTAACAGCTCTGCCTTTTGGGGGTGCTTCAGAAGGATCGCCTCTCCATCTCAAGCTGCTGGGTGAAACCAGCCCTGGGGCCCCAGATGTCACAGCGCAGCGTGCGGACCTGTATGGTGATGCTTACACCCATGTGAGTAGCAGGGCAGCAGAATCTCTCAGTCGAAGGACTTACTCCACTCCAAGCATTCCCTGGCCCACACCAGCTTCAGCAGCCAGTGCTGAGCCTGCTTTTTATCCTATTAGTCTTCCACTTGTGTCTTTTCCTCTTGATTCAGCTGCCGTTTCCATGAACTCTAATACAGTTCTTAATGCCAGCCTGTTTACACATGAATTCTCCACTACAGCACCAAATTTGCCTGCTGGTTCAGAAATACCAAGTCAATCAGAGCTTGTCAGTGAGCTCAAGAGTCCAGTGCCTTCCACGAGATCATACAGTTACTGTCTGTATTGTGACTCAGTTTCACTTCTGCCAGAAGCAGGCTTTGCCCCAGAACATGATGTGGGCTCAGGCGATTATGTTGAAACTTTGTCCATCAAAGCCTCTGAAGTACAAGGCATAACTGCATTTACAACTATAATTACTGATGGCTATGAATTAGAGGAACCTACACCTGAGATTTTTGATACTTCTTTTCCGTCAAGACCAGTTGTTTCACTTTCTTCAAGGTTTGCAGAAATCCCTGACTCAAGCATGTTTTTATTAAGCACTACAGCTTTATTAAGCACTACAGACACTAGAACTCCTATAACAATATCTCCCGCCTTCCATCAGCTCCCTGGGGAAATGTCACTGAACGTCTCTGTTTCCGAGACTTTCCCTGTTCTGGAAACAATTTCGGTGACTCCAAGCACTCATGTAGAACTTCCTGGTGCCACCACTGCTCTGTTGGACTCTACCATCATCCCCAGTGAGCCAGTCGCGTCGTTTGCAATCAGTCAGACAACCTTGCTGGAACTGCCAGAATTAATGCCATCAGAATCCATGGTTTTGCTTGGCAAGACATCTACAAGGGACGAACTGTCTTTAAATATTTCAGATTTTCCATCCGATCTTTTATCAACACCATTTCTTATTGAATCTAGCTACTTGTCTTTATCACTGACCATGCTAAATTCTTACACTGTCATGCAAAGTGATTTATCAACACTGTTACCTCAGACCTTGTTGACTGGGACATCAGTACTTCCTGAGGATGTTATCAGCTGGGACTTAGCTACCACTGTCAGCTCTGCCACTGACGCTGAGGTTTCTCAGTTACATCTTGGCCAAACATCATACTTTCATTCAAATGCATCATCCCTTCCAGATGCACAGGTTCCTGAAATAATGCCATCATCAGATTTTCACTCAGAGTCATCCGTGTTTCTGGAAGCATCCTCGGTACTGCCAGTGGGCTCTGAAGTTGTGTTTACCTCAGCTGCCACAGGAGCTACCTCTCAGTTGGAGCCTTCACTCTCCATCTCTCACTCTGTGGTTCCTACCCTGGTGCTACCCACTTCTGACACCCAGTCTGTTACCAGCAGCATCTTGCTCAGTGAAACAAATCTGATCTCTTCGTTTACTACCTTTCTGGCAACTCCTGTCTTAAACATATCTTCATCTCTACTTTCGACTGCTCTGGGTTCTGATGAGGATATTGGTGCTACAGTTAACCCCACGCTGCTTTTAACATCTGGCAGCAGGGGCAGTACCCCCACAGCCCTTCCTCCCACAGACCCTGATGACCTCTCACCAGATGCCGACACCATCAGCGTAATGCCCTCTCCTACAGCATCTCTGTCTGTGACCTCGTCGTTTGCTCCCACACAGTTTCCTCTGACTGCCAGCCCTCCCCCTGGACATGAAGTTCCATCAGGAAGCAGTGTAACTGCTGGTGCTGATGCATCAGCTCCTTCCACCACTGCCAGCAGTGCTACAGGCAGCCCAGGGACATTCTCCTCCACCCCGCTGAGGACCACTACTCCGTCTGAAGTGGTGGTTGTGACCTCTGCTGTGACTACTACCAGGCAGCCGTACGTCTGCGACATCACCGTTCCCGACGCCTACTTAGTCACTGCGGGTAAGATATTCCCAACATTTTCATTTTGGTTTTCAGAAGCCACTCTAATATGACCCCCTAGCTAAATTGCAGATTTTGGCTTAACTAAGTGAACCTTATGGTGTAAATTTAGACAAAGAGCTGTAAAAGCATTGATTTATCATTTACTGTTAAAAATAATAGAGTTCACTTGGACAAAGTCCATTGTGAGAGAGAGTTCCAAATACATTACACTGCACAGAGAATGAAATTGTCCTCAAAAATTGCTGATACAAGTGTGCTGAGTTAGAGGCTGCTTTATTATTTCATTGGTTGTAAATGAATGTTACTGTCATGGTACTGTTCTGCCAAACTGTGTAATGTTCTGACTGAGTAAGTTTCTCCTTTCAGTTGTTGCTGCTGTTTATTAAAAAACACCTGCATGTGAGGTAATGTTGTAATATGTAAAAGGAGAATTGGTTTAAAAAAACGTTTGGGTTTTGCAACCATGTTTATAATTTCACCTTACTAGCTTATGTTTGTATCTTACCTCCTCCCATACTTACTTTCAATTGGATTTGGTGTGTTTGTAACCAGAAAAAGTGACATTAGTGTGTTTCAAAATTAATTGTCTTAGCATCTGTGTTTGCTTTTCTGGTGTTTTCCTGCCTCTTCCTAGCTTGTTAACAAAACAGTGCCAGCAAACTAATCCAGGGCAGCTGCAGAAGTGCTGCATTTTCATGCTGAGCAATATTTTTTACTCTTAAGACTTAGTTGCAAGAAATAAAACAGAATGTGCATAATCTCATCCTCCAGATATGTAGGTGATCTAGCTATGTTAGTGATGAGGAAGACTTTTAAAGTGTAATTTGAGTAATGTAAAACGTAAGTTACTGATGGAAAGTAAATGCAGGATGACAACATAACACTTTTCAGTTGTTTGCATAACCCACGGTCACAGTGTCAAGTGTGACTGTAACAGACATGACATCCATTGGGATGTGGGGATTTCAAAGCTCTTTCTTACTCTCTGGATATCCCTTTCATTAATTAATGTCATGTTTGCTTACTTTTTATTTAAGAGGAAAGTTGATGCATATTTTCTGTGGCTTTTTTCTGACCTTACCTGCATTCCATGCATTGCCTACAAAACTTTTAACTGTGTTGTGACAGCAGACTCACTCCCAAGTCAGACTGAATATGCTGCTGCTTTCCCATTTCAATGCCTCAGTGGCTCTTTAAAAGTTTCTTTTATCAGAATGCTAAAGGCATTAGCTGTGGAAAAGCAAAAGAAGAGAAAATAAACTTACAGTTCCTTAAACTTTACAGACAGTCACTTTTTAGGATACAGTCACACCTTCACCCCTGTCCTTGTTGTTCATCTTACCTGTTTGATGCAACTGATCTCACTACCTGCTTTTTCATGCACTGCACTGTTGAAAATGCAGCTTTGAATAAAAACCTAAGGGATGAAGCTAAAAGGTATTTTCTGACTGACATTAATTTCTAGTGCTGGCCCGAAGAGCTGTTCTACGAAATGTCAGTGAATCCATCAGAGAAGTGCTCAGAGTTCAGTTCAGGAGATCAGTAGAGCTAGAGGTAAGTGGTATGAAGTGTGTACAAGTACTCTTTGGTCAATGTAATAGAGTAGGGGTTTATTTCAAAAGCTAAAACAGTAATTCAAACAGTCCATAGATACTGTATCAGAGGGAGCTTTATTTTAACTTAAATGTTAGTCATGTTTTTGTTGGGTTGTTTTATTTTTAATGTGAACATGATGTCAACTTTTTTGCTTTTAGAATGCCGTCATTTTCTAGGACAGACCTCTCTTGGCTTTGCTAGAGGTGAGCAAGCAGTGTCCAGAATCTACTGCTCACCTCCTTTGCCCGGTGAATTGAAATGAAGAACTTTTACCTTTCAAAATACCTGTTGAGCAGGTCTGTTTGTTCCACTAGCTGATTACATACTTAGCACTTTAAACAAAATGAAAACTTCTGCACAGCCTTGTGCTATTTTATGTTATAAGTGAGACCATCAACACTTGCAGGGGAGGTGGTGGAATCCCAAATGCCTGATTTGGCAGATGAGGAAGATAGGGAGAAAAAATCAGATGTGCAATAGTAAGATGTTATTTCTAAGCCTTCAGGTAGGTGTAACTCCTGTCCTTACTCCCCTCACAGGAATAACTGTACTCTTGGGGTTTTCTGAAATCTTTCTCTGCTTTGATATTCAAGGAATTATCTTTGAACAAGATTTCAGTATTGTTTTCTAACTTCCAAGTGATCGTCTAGTTGAGATAAGGGTTAAAGGCTCTATTCCCCACCTCTGTCTCAAACCCTCTGAGAGAAAAAGACATAGGGGTAGTTTGGGGGTACCTTTATTGTATAACCAGATACTTCAGTGGTGAGGAAATACTTCAGTAGAATTATTGGTGTAGATGACGTTCAGCTGCACTTGCAGTTTTGCATGTCTGTATTCATCTAGTTGTCACAGCCCAGTACCAGATGATCTTTTGTGAGTCAGTGATCTCATTTTCGTTCTGTAGTTAACTCAAGTAGCAGTTCATTGAACATAACTTGGATTTCTCCATGCACAGAATTGCTTGGTGCCTTTAATTTTGACATCTCCCATGATCACTGCACTCAGTAATTAAACAACTCCTCTCTGATGTTTGAGGATGTACATCTCTACTACTCAGTCAAGATAAGCGTGTTATAAATTCCTGCCAAATTTCAGCTACAGTGAGCTGCCTCTGTAAATTATGGGTAGTTTATGTCCTTTTAGCAGCACCTGCTCATGAGCTACTTAGATTTTTTTATATGTAAAAGGTTTTTCTTCCAGTTTGTAAATTATATGTTCAGTTTGTGCAAACTGGAGTAGTCAAGAAGTCAGGTGTTCATAATGATAGAAACACACTTAATTTTCAGTGACCTTACACAGCTCATTAATATGGAAGCACTTACGTTCTTACTATTAACAGCAGTAGAACAAAATCCATTACTTAATATTTGAAGGTTAATTGGGACAAACATTTGATATCTCACTTTATATTGTTCCCTTTAAATTCCTGCCTTTCATGCCTACTATTGCCTTGTAAAGCTCTCAATAGGAGAAAGCTTCTAAGAAGTCCTAAGGCTTCTCAGAAGTAACTGTTTTTATAAATAATGCAGCTAGTCCTGCTTCATCCTTTGGAAAATCTTTTTTATCTAAAGGAAAGACATCTTTGCTGAATCAGTTTTGCTTATTCTAGAATGCTGCTATCATATGGGTTTTGCACTAAAAATAATCACTAGCAAATATGTTTTCACCTCTAACTGTGAAATGCTAACAAAACTGTTGGTTTGAAAAAGAGCTGTCTATAACAGCAGTATGTTGAGTGGTGATGTAATGCAGTATTTTAAACAGAATTTCTCCATTGCTAAACTTAATCAAACAGACCTGACTTTTGTTAGTTGAAAGTACCTAGAAACCATGTGTGTGTTTGCAAGTTATGGTAAAGCAGTGCACTTCTCTAAGCTGCTTTTTTACTGTGTCTCTTATTACAGCTCACAGATGTTCCCTCACTGTGATGTAATGTACAGTAAATCAGGAGACAGTCCAGTTAAATTTAACTTTGTAGTAATGTATGCTTTAAAAATAAAATCCATGGCAGTGATGGCTATAACTGCTGCTCACTTTAAATAAGAAGCAAGTTTAGCAGCAAAAGGAGGATTAAAGCATTTTTTGCCCTCAACTTTTTCAGTTGCAACTTTGGTCTCTGCTACTTTATTGTTTCGAACATTGTGAGTTGCTGAAGTGGAAAAAAGAGGAGGCAGAATCCTGCCAAATGAAAAAAACTTCTGTCACTTTTTTTCCCTAGAAAAATCCTTACAGCAAAGTGAGAGTAACCAAAAATTTCAAAGTTTTTTCTAGTTGGTCTCAACATATTGCATCTGCAAAACAATAAGACCCCATTGTCTGAGTTAGAGTAATTTTAGTCAACGCTCTGTAATGTAAAGCTTATGACACTTGGGTAGGATCTCTCAGACAATGTTCTCTTGACTTGACTTGCACTGGGGTGTAAAATAAAATAGTGTTGGCAGCGACTCACTGCCAGGACCCCTGGTGCCATTAAGTTCATGCCAACAGGAAAAGGGTTTTTGCCAGCCTCCTTTGTGCTTGAAAATTTTATCGTACATTTTAGCATTTTTACCTTAGCCACTTTGTTGTTGTATTTAATGTGGGTTTGGTGGTGTGTCCTTAACCTACCGATTCCTATAATCCCAAATCAGTGAACTCTGCCTCCTGAGTGTGGAGTTCAGGTCATTGCCAGGTAGATGCTTCTTTCAAAGATGCCACCTTGCGGGCTTGCGCTGGGTTCATCGCTACTTTACCACTGCTGAAGTTGTGGCTGGTACCACAGAGGGGTGTAAAACCAGTGGGAACTGGTGCCTCAGGATCCTAAGGTGCGTAGAAGCAGAAGCTTTATTTTATTTTTAAGACCTGTGAGCCTTTGTGGTCCATCTTTAGGTAGTTAAACACCCTCTGCAGACTCTTTATAGGATTCTTAATAAGGTGGAGAAAATCAGTTGTTGACACTTTCTGCCAGATGTTTACACAGCATAATGCAGTGGAGTGTAGGTGTGGATTAGGTTGTGGCAAAGGTGCATCTGATCAAGTATTTTAGCAGACAATAATCAATAGCAGATGCTTAGGAAACATCAAGGGACAAAGGAAAGATACAGTCATGTTTTTCCTAAATACTCTTCTGCCCTCTAGTACACTAAGTCTTAAAAACTTTCTGTAGTGGACGTGCTCTCTCTTGTGAGGGTAGCTTGGAATGAGATAGGTTCTGTCCTGGAAGCAGCAGAGTTGAGTTAGTCATTGCACTTTGGAGCAGGGATAGCTTAACTCTAGGTGTTGTAAAAGTTCACTACTTCTGCTAAAGGTTTCTGTTTTTGCAGTGGAGATGGCTCCAAACTGCACATGGAGTTTTGTGTGCTTCTCTGGCTTTCTGGCCCAAGGTGTTAAAGTTAAAATATTTGTACATTTTAATATAAGAAATCCATGCTTGTGTACTTTAAGAGCGACACTCTTAAATGTGATGGTTCAGCCACCTGATTTGTTAGCATCCAACCATCCTGGTAGTAGAGGTGAAACTTCCAAGAGAGAGTTTGATGGATGGCTGGGTTTGTGAACCATTAGAGCTGTGCTGAGAGCAGCTCTTCTCATCCATGAATCATGATTCCAGAGTTGTGAGCTGTGCTCATCTCTCCTAGATAACTTTGTAGACTTCCCTGTGAATTAGTTTGTAGACAGCATCATGCTGTCATGGGTCTGTTATTTCTGTCATATGGATTAGGCTGAAGAGAGCTAATTCTAGACAACCCTGCAATATCTCAAGCAGAAATAGATGTTGTTTTGACTTGTAGTGGTTCTAATCTGCCTACCTCAAAATTACTGTTAAAAGTGGATTTTTATTTTGGATGTCCATTCTGGAGTTGCTGTTGCTTTTCTGATGCAGTGAAGCACAGAAGGGAGCCAGTGTTAGCTGTTGAGCTGAAAAAGTTTGTTCTAGGGCTGCTTTCCTGGTTGTCTGTGGTGCAGCACAACCAGTCAGAGATGGAGGCAGCTGAGTTGGTTACAGAGGCTTGTCTGAAATACCCAGCTCCAGTGCAGCAGTATACGCTGGCTGCAGGAGGCCTCTTTTCCTCAGCATATATTGCTTCAGAAATCACCAGCAAATTGTCACTGAGATTCGTAATTCTAAGTCCTCTTTTTCTTGCCTTTTAAGTAGTCTCATTTGCAAGTAATGGGCAACTTTCTTTTGGCATGTGTTACCCATTTTAACTGCTGTTTCTGTTTCACAAACTGAAGCTGCAGAGATTATTTCATCATGAGATAAAAGAATAAAATTTCAGATAAGAGGAAGTGAAAAGAGCTGTGCACATTATTCATATCAAACAAATTTGAGTTTTATGGATCTAAATCCATTTAAAAAAAAAGTTGGATGTTGCATATATTTGTGGGCTAAGAAAGAAGAAAGGCATAATGAGCAGCAAAGGTTATTTTTCTCATTTCCTTCTGCTGCTGAGGTAGTTTCTTCTGGTGAAGATGAGATGTGCTCTCTGAAATGCAGGCATTTTAGAAGACAGGAAAGAGGTGCTTGCTGTCTCATCTCAACAGCAGTTGCCATCACTTTACACTACAGCAGAAATACCAGTAAGGAATATGTGGGTCACAATTTAAGTGGCGCTGTGGTTTTCTGTAAGGCTGTTTGTGAAGCTGAAGTTGTCTAACACATCCCTTCACCAGCATGGCATCTGCAAGGTGTTAGCATCCCTTCAGTAAAGAGGTCCACATTTATCAGAAACTTTGGGTCTCTGGTTTACATTATTTATCTGTGAGGCCATCATATTGGATATCCCAAAATACTTTTGAGGTGTGACTGCCACAGGCAAATAAAGCAAACTGGAGGAGTAAACCAAGAAGGAAGAAAATAATGGTGGGGAAGCAGGTGTTCTTAATGTTGAGAGAGTTTCTCTGAAGGAGGGAAGACACTGCAATATGTTTAAATAAATAAAACCCTTCAGTTTGTTCTTACTTAGGTGGCTGAGAAATGGTGGATAAGAGTGTCTGCATGGTTCAAGGTTTATATTTAACTTGCAATCTCATTTCTTTTACATGATGTCTAAGGCTCCTCAGGGTTTTTAAGAAGACTCAAAGTCATAACATGAATTGGAAGAGGAGAATTGTAATGTGGTAACTGTGTTGAAACAAGCAGATAGAAGTGTTCCCTGGAAGAAAGCTTTCTTGAGTGTGAAAATTGTATCTAAAGAACATTGGTTATGTGTATTTTACTCCTTGTGTGCCACATATGAATGGTATAGGGTGTATTCACTATGTGGTGTATGACTGAAATGCAGGAGCTATGCAAGCAGTTCAGAAAGTAAACAGGAATTTTGTATGGGAAATGTTATGTACACCAAGGGAATGTAGGCAAGGGGGAGTGCTAATATGTGGGAATGTGATAAATCAAGAAGTGCTGAGATTGGTGTGTTGTGCTGAAGAGATTTCAGTAGGTGCACCTGGCACAGGGGAGTTGCCTCCGATGCACTGGAGTAGAGGCTGCAAGGCACAGCACTTGTGTTTGTGCTTCTGCTGCTCTTTGAAAAATAAAGACTGCATTTTCCTACCTCTCCATGCGGTGGCTTTGAACTGCATGAAACTCTGTAGGTCTAAAATGTTGCCAAATTTAACATTGACGTGTTTGGGTTTTCTTAATTTCTGATTTTTTTCTTTTTTTGTAGGTTTATAAAATTTCCCCCAGATTTGCTTTCTTGGTGACATCCGGTCCCTTTGTTTACACGGCAATAGCTGTCATAAATGTGCTTGTGAACAGCAGTCTTCTTCGTGGGGAGGCCCCCATCATCCTCTCACTGCATCCTTCTTTCACTGTGCCAGACAACAGATTCCAGGTTCAGACAGGTGAGTTCCTCCTGACACAGAGGGGAAAAGGTAGCTTCCTATTGATTCACACTTCTTCACTTGCAATGCAAGGTCGAGTCAAAACCCTCTGTTCTACTGTGAATCTTAATTGTTTCTATTAATGACATAATTTACAGGTCCGTGGCAAAGAGGTGGTAAATTGTCAACAGTTAACCCCATCACTTTGTAGTTTTTCAGGATTTTTTTAGGTACGTTGCAAAATAGTCGTGCTCTTTCTCTTGCTTCTAAAGGTGAGAAGAGAAAAAAAATCCATGAAACATTTATTCATAAAATCACAGTGCAGCTACTTTGTAATACTTGTGTCAATTTCAGATTAAATTTATGTTAAAAGCTGCCTTTTTGTGTTGTTGTGATGTAGGAGAATGGGTGAGCAGGATTGATTGCTCGTGTATAACATGAGCAGGAGGATTGCTTATGTGGTATTCAGCTTTCCATGGCTGCTGTATTGCAGCGCTTCGTGCAACGTTTGACTGCTAATAATCTAAAGCAAAATAGTACCTATGTAATAGATTTTGAGAGTCAGTGTTGTCATTTAAAATCTTCTTTGGGCCATGTTTGCATGATAAAACTGTTTGCCTGGTTGGTTGGCTGTGTAATGAGGTAGTGACAGGGACTGAGCATACAAGCAGAGTTAATAAATGTCAACATGGTACTTTTGTTCAGATACGCTTTGTGTGTTGTTTATGCTGTGTTAATAATTGTATGGCAAGACATCACTTCAACTGTGCAGGTGTGATGTCTTTTTCCACTGCTTAATGTGGTTATATAGCTAGACAGGAGATGTATTTTTTGGGTTTGAACCTTGTATAACATTGCTATTAGGATCTGTAAGTTAACTGTAGCATTTCTTTGGGTAAGACTGTATGTGGAAATCCACAGATGTGCATATAGTTAAGGTCTGTGTGCCTGATCACGTTCCTCTACACTCACTCTTTCTGTCTTATGCTCTTTCTTTCTCTCTTCTGAGCTTAAAGATGTCTGTATCTAAATTTAACAGATAGCTTAGTAAGTGTTTTGAAAGTATTAGACCAATACTACTGTGCATTAATGGATCCAATATGTAGTCTTTTAGACAAACTAAATGCTATATTTCAGGCTACAAGAAAGAGATATTTGTTGATTTTTTTTTCTGAAGATTTTCATGGATTGGCTGGGTACTCAGGATTTCAGTGTGGCCAATTCAGTGGTCAGGTGAGGTGAAGGTAGCCACATGTATATAGTGAAGGTCTTTTAGTATACAAGGGAAACAGTTAGTATTTTGTCACTAGTATCTTTCAGAGATCTAATTACTGCTGCAACCAATATTAGTGAGTAGAGAATTTACTGCAGCAACACAAAATGTATTTTTAATGTATTTTCATCTGGTGTTTCACTGAATGTATCCTGAGCTTCATGAAAGAAGAAAATTATAGCCCTGAGAATTCTGTTGTTTTTTTCTCTCTCTTGGAAGTACTTTTCTGTAGGAATAATTGCCCTTTGCTTTCAGTGCTTCAGTTTGTACCTCGAAACGTGGATATTGGATTCTGCACCTTTAGCCAGCGCATTGAGAGAGGGCTGACAATGGCATTCCTGGAGGTGAGCAAACACCAGGAGTTCTACAACTTCACTGTGCAGGTGAGAGGATGAGCATGTTTTGTGTCTGTCCCTTTCCCCCCCTCACCTTTGCTTGTCCTGTGTTTCATCCAGACAATAAAATGAGTTAGGTGTTCACTGTCTGTCACTTGCAGTCTAGGTCATGTAGAACTGTGAGGCTTTGTCATGAAGACAGTTGGGTTTTTCCCCCTACAAAATAATATGGCACCACATGTTAAAAGCTTTTATAAGCATTTTGAGAAAATGATCCAAAGTGTGATGATTTATATTCAAAAACATTATTGAATATGATAGAGTTTATAATTTCTCAAATAAAAACTGTTCCAACCCTTACTAGAGTCATTCCCATCATAGTTTACTATAAAAGACTAAGGTGTGGTTGAAAAGGTTTTGTTGGAAGAAAGCTTTCAGGTCTCATTGCCATGCTGGAGACCCTGTTAGAGAATATAAGAGTTACATGACCCTGCCATAATATGCACAAAAATGCTAGTTGCTTCTAAGGTCTAGAAATACTTAAGTATATGATGTCTGTAACAGCTGCTACTGGAACTTCACATATGAAAGGTATTGCACATGTGCAGAGCCCTGAATCACACAGCAGGGCTTAGAGCTCCCTGGAAAGTCAGTAATTCAATTTAATGAGATCAACTCCCTCTTCTGTTTGAATTCTTAAATTTACTCTAACTTTGTTGTAATACCAAACTCAGTAAAAATTTTATTATTTTGTTTAACTGACACCATAAATACCCATTTGTGGTACCCTAGAATAAATTCAAGAAGAAAAATGACATAAATTTTAGAGTACCTAAAATAGTATGTAGTACATATAGAAAAGTGCTCAGAACTTTAAACAGTGTCACTGCATAGACTGTAGACAGAACATACAAAAAATTTTCTTGAACTATTGGCTTAGCCAACTTATTTTAAATACTTCTTACTCTTTGGAAGAGGTTTATCTACATGAATGCAGTTGCTGTGTATATTGGTGCCACAAAAAGGCTTCTAACCAGTGTGGGTTTGGGTGTGCACGGTGCAGGAGATTTTTACCAAGGGAACACGAATTTTCAGAACTTTTTTTTGCCGTAATCAATCCCTTTCTTCTGTTCCATGCAGTTTGGCATTCATCTAAGACTTATTTACAACTAGATTTATTTTACTGACTGTCTTGCTAGGTGGTTTTTTCTCATCATTTTCTGGGCTATAGCTGTCAGATCATTCTGGATTATGATTGACCTTAAAGGATAACTCTTTGAAGAGGAATTCACGTGTAACTTTGCCTCTTCTGAGCCTCAGCTGGCTGAACCAATCTGGAACAGATGTTCCTCTGTCTTGATGTGAATTGCCCCCTCTTCATATAAGAGGAAAAAGAAAAGTCTGTCAAGGAAGGGATGGAAGTGGCAGTGATTTGATTTTGCTGACCCTGCTTCAATACTGTCTTTTCAGATACTGAATATAACTCTGAGCAGGCCTGGGGTGCCGTTTCGACAGGGCCCTGTGAGCATTGTTTTTGCCATCCGAGATAGGTACGGTTTTCTAAACGGGTCCGAAGTCAGCGAGCAGCTCAGAAACTTGTCCGTGGTGGAATTCAGCTTCTATCTGGGCTTTCCTGTGCAGCAGATTGCTGAACGTGAGTACTTGCTGTTATCCAAAACTGCAAAATACTTTTGTCCAGTGTCTTCTCTCTACAAGTTTAAAATAATTTCATGCATAAGTGATAATGCAGTTTCAAGTACCTAACTTGTATCTTGAGTTCTGCAGGGCAAATCTGTGCCTCTTTCTGCTCACATTTTGGTGTTACAGCATCTTGCTGCTTTTGTCATCATACTTTCCTTTTGTGCTAGGTCAGTTGTGCTTAACCTGGCTTCGTCAGTTCGTTGGTCTTAGTCCAGATCTAAAAATAAGAAAATCACTTAGATCAGTATTGCTGTGAAGTGCAGTCCAAGGTGTGTCTCTGTGCTTATGCCTAGAGAGGCCTTTGCTAATTCTCAGGAGGGTTCACTGCTTTCAGCATTGTGCTTCTCTTAACCGTGTCTCTGACTTCTAGAAACTCCTGGGATACTGGCTACATAAGCTGATATTTGCCCATATAGTCTGAATTAATTTGTCTATGCAGTCTGTTATGTTTTAAGGTATTACCTTTCTCACCTTTAACGTACGTTTGCATGGCAAGTCTTTTTTTTCAGACCACCATCATCCTAAATGTCGATGAATGGGAACTGTCTGCATAACAGAGCTTGCTTGACACTTGGCCTTGACAACTTATGTTTGGTTAGATTTTTCAGATGACTCAGGAACATGAGCAAGATCATGGGAGAATAGTACTTGCCTTTCCCTGCTGGTGGGTGTCATTGACTCAGTCCATTAATTCCCCATTTCTCCTATCTCACTGTGCTTTTTAATTTTCGGAGTTATCTCTGTGAACTGTAGAGATGCATAACATCTGACACAGTGAGTTTTGCAATATAGTTAAACATTTAGTGAAAAATCAGGTCTAACAGTAGCTGGTGTTCCTTATGCAGCTGTGTGTGTCAGTGAAAATACTGTAAAGAGGGTCACTGTCAACAGAAAAGTTGCTCTCCTTAGCAGCTTTTGATCTAGGTAAGATGGTTGTGCAGGATACTTCCCCATTTACTGGAAGCACTCTAAACATACTAATTTTTTGAAGCTTTTTATTTAACTTTTTCAGCATTTTTGATCCCTCTACTCCCATAATCAATTAAAAAATGCATGAGGTTGTTGACTCATTTCCATTAAGCGTTTCTGTTCTCATTTGGTCTCACATGGAGTGTGAGTTCTATGCAGTGGTAGGTCTGTTTAGTGGTGCCAGGACCAAGCCTTGAGAATCCCTGTCCATAGATGACTAGCATTTCTTTTTGTCTTGGAAGCCACAGAGCATCTCACATTGTGGGCTATGGTCTTTGTTGCTCACTGAATGCAAATAAAATGTTGCTCTTGCCTTGATTGCTTGAAATACACTTCTCTTTACTCTGTGTCCTCTCTTTTGTGCATTTGCACTTGAGTTTAGGTAGCTTTTAGTCTCTGGTAATATTTTTGGTGTTGAGGGATGCTTTTTTCCTGTGATGTACTACATTGTCTCTTACAGCTTTTAGTTTTGTCCACATATTCTGAAATTATATTTGTAGTATACAGCCTTCATTTGCAGGTTACCCCTTGCTGAGAATCCATCTTCTGGATCGTGCAATGGAGCTACAGTGCAATTAAGTGATAACAGAATTTCTACGAAGCTGGTGTAGCCTGGAGAGAGAGGCTGGTCATAGGGGGAAGACATTCCTGTTAAACATGAATGTCCATGGTTCTCCTTGGGCTTGGAACTAGACCTCTAAGGTCCCTTCCAAACAAAACAATTTTATGATTCTATTTTCCTTTACTGATGGTACTTAGGAAATTTGAAATTACTGTAATGCTCGTGTCAGGAGCTGTCCCTGTGTTTGTTACCTGCATGTGTACAGTGCCTGGTCAGTGGGGATGATGCCAGTGCCAGTGGAACCCTATGGTCACTCACATGTCAATTACAAAACCAAGTAAAGTAGAATGAATGGAGAGCTCAGGATTTTTAGGAACTATGAGATCTTCCCAAAGACTGCAATATAGAAAACATGAGGATTTGGTGGATAAGATGTCCTAAATTAAGGAACATCTCGTCAGCGTTTGACTTACTTGCTGTTAGAGGAACTCACATTTGCTATAGATTGAGCCCATTGTAGGACAGCACATTTGGGTTTGAACTGGTCTAGTTTGCTCTCAGTAGTGCTTTTATAGGCACTGTTCTGGAATACCAGCTCTGGTGCTCTTTGGTAAGTTGGCAAAGTGGGAACATAGTTTCTCAGATTACTGGAGCTGTGGGTCCTTCTGTCAGCAAGCACAGAAATGATGAATGTAGTTCAGACTCTTTTATCAGTGAGACAACCACAGCCAGTTATTTTTAGCTGTTCCTACAGTTTTTTACACTGCTGCTGTGACTGGATTTTGAGCCTAAGGGTTTTAGATCTTCAGATTCAGACCCAAAAATCCTGTCCAAAGGCTCAGCAGCATTGGGCAAATCCTTCCTGAAACATCTTACCCAACAGACTGTTGAGGGTGACCAACAGCCAGATCCTCAAAGCTGCTTTAGCAGGGAGATGCCTAAATGTTTTTGTTTTCTAGGCCCTGAAGTCTGCATTCATGCTTTGCCTTGCTCTACAGAGCAACTGTAGCAGGGAAAGTGTTACAACACCTTAGATTGATATAGCTGCTTTGGTCTGTGCCAATTAATATGCAAACCTCTGCTTTCAGTGTGACTTTTTTCTAGGAATGTTGGATATTTACATGTAAACAATCTATGTATGTTAGTGTTCATATGTAAATATGAAATGTTCCATGCCATACTGTTCTGTGCCATTTGTGCCTTAGTTTATCAGACATGCTAACAATTAATTCTCTTGGTGGTGACTTTTCTTTTTCCCTTAAGGACTCTGTGCATGATCTTGTAAGTTTTGTAGTTGCATCTGAAGAAATTATTTGTGGGTGAGCTGAGTTCCAGGGCTCAACCCCCAGCTTTGGGGGTTGAAGTTGATCATACCCAAGAAAATCTACTTGTGCATCTCAACGTTGTTAAGTGAGACCTTGACATCCCAAATACAAGCCTTGTTCCAAAGAATGTATTTGTTCCTTGCCACTTGTTCACTTTGCATTGCCTTTCACACACTGTCCTCTCATGGTTTTTATTCACATAAATAATATGTCCTGTTTATAGTTTTAACTGTGTGGTTTGACCCTGTGCAGTTAACATCAGGAATTCTTTGTCAGTTTTTTCCCCACTCAAATAGAGTCAGGATCAGGAGTGAAAGTTGTTTGGCAAATGTGGACTGTTCTTTGCAGGAATAGGGCTCTGAAAATGGCCAAACCTGGAAACTTCCAGACTTTCTTCTTTCTCCACAAGACTTCTAGGTGACTTGAGCAACATGTTTCCATTCAAATGTCCAGTTTACACCTTTCTCATGCATATTTTTCATTGTCCACCTTACAGCTCATGTTTCAGATTGTAAATTGGTTAGATGATCATGACTTACAAGTCAGCAGAAAGAAAATCACAGCGTTTGGGTGCTAGTTCATTAAAAATAACAGGGAGCTATATATTTGATATCTCTTTATGGCTGGCAGATTTCTTGGAGGGCAGGTAAAGGCTAGCTGTGGAGTAGGTGGCAATATTTGCCTTCATGAACTTACCCTGAATAAAGCTCTTAGTTTTTGTTAGGACTGTAAGTAGAGAGGGTTGCCTTGGGACTTGCTATTTTTTCAGTGCTAAGTAGCACTTTCATGCCTGTCATCTATTTTGGCTGTCTTGGAGATATTGCAAGGCCAATAGGATAAATATAAAATTGTATTATATGGTCCAAGGACTGCAGAAATATTTGGCAATTTTTTCTGTGTGGATTTTGGATCAGGTTTTAAACAGACACAGTGTGTTGCTATTGCCCACGCCCCAGTATCTGCATGGAATCTTATTTTTCATTTAATGCCTTCTCATTTCAAATACTGCATTCCCTCTATGCTTTCTACTACTGTTCTCCATTGATCAGAGAAATAAGAGCAATCAGCATGGCACGAGTTCTATCCTGCATGGTCCCACACATCTGTAGGAGCGAGTCAGAGATCCTTAGAACATCTGGCAATGGCCATGCTGCCTGAGTGGTGTGCTTTAGACTGCTGTCAGTAAGTTTCTGGGTGAGCAGGTGACCCTTTCCCTTTTCATTCAGCACCAAATCGATGCTTTTACACGGTATGGTGCTCCAGGGCTGCCTGTTAGGATCTTCTAATGATGCCAGCATCTACTTCATTAATGCATCCAGAGTCATTACCAGACCAGCTGCAATCTAGCTAATAATTGCATTTTGTCTATCCAGCTTCCCCCTCAGAATAACAATCAGTCAGTGCTGTTTATAATTGTTAGTTCCAGAGGACATTAGAAATCTTGCAAATTTGATCTTACTGCAGTGCTGAGACTCCAGATGAGCTCAAGGTCTGTGTGTCAGTGAGACACTTGAGTGACCTGTAGTATAAGAATTGGAACCTGGATTTGCTGACTTCTGACAATTTTCAGCATTCTTTGTCAGGTTTTAGAACCTATTCTTAGCCGGCAATGATCACAGCACATCTTCCTTTTCAATGTCAAGATTTTCTGCTCAAGTTGGTTTATTTTTAAGTTGCATTAATTCCATGGAAAGTTTAAATGAATAGTCACCCAGCAATTTGCATGAATTAAATATTTTTCAAGTACTAATTAGAAAAAGTGTGAACAGCACAGTAAGTATTGAAGCAAAACATGATTTTGGGTTAAAGAAGAAAAAACTCACAATTGCTAGGAGTTCAAAGCATTATGGTCACTGGAAGGTTTTTCTTTTCCTTATCATGCTCTTTCCATGCATTGGAAAACAACAGAAGCAGTTTTCAGTTTAGTTTATACTTTTTTTGTTCAGCTTCCATTTCTAAATTGAAGTAAACAATTGCATGACTAGAATAAATAGAATTTCTATCTAAAAGCTACAATCAGAAGAATCACGTAGCAGAATGCCAAAAATAAATGGGTGTGTTTAAATGGACTCTGAGGTGCTTTTTGCTTGTCTGAGAGTTTTGGAAATTTAGTGCATCGTGATCACTTGCATAGAGGGCCAGTGTTTCCTGTTCAGAAAAAAAGGACCGTGTTCTAACACCCTTCTGAGTAGTAAGTCACAGAGTACCAGCCAGGTGGTCATCTTGAAGCTAGTGGTGCTATCATTGAAATAAAGGTGAAATAACCAAATTTTCTTTTTTTTTTCTTCCAATAGGCATGAGTTATAAATCTGTGAAAATAAAAAGTAAAATGTAACTAATGATTCTTTTGCTTTTACCTTAACCAAAAAATTGCTAAGCTTTTTAAGGGGCAAAATAATCAGATTCCTGGTACACTGACAGAGAACAACTTGTCTACAAATTCTTGCATCATTAAATTCGAAAAACTTTAATTTTCTACTTCCCTGAAATGTGGAGTAGTGGCAAAGTATTCCACAACTGTAGACATCTTTATACTAAATTGATCCAGCGTGGGCCAGGTCATTTAATTGTTATGTGCTGCATTCTTTCTGTTCATGAAATGGTTTAAAAATTAACCTTTGTATAATGCTTAGCAAACTGCATCTGGATTAAATATTTTGAGAAAGTTAAGACCATTCCTTTTCCTTATTGCCATAGTGAAGCTTAAGACTTCCCTTGAGGAAACTGTTGGCCCAGCCCCCATCTTCACTTCTTTCCCAACATGTCTTTACTGCACTCCAGTGGAAACCTTGGGAAAAATCTTACCTATACTGAAGTCAGTAGAAATAGACTGTTTTCCTTACTGGGGGAAGGATTTCCCTCTAGAGCAGAGCTTTTTTTTAAAAAATTGAGAAATCTTGGAGCCACCAAGCCAAGCAGAAAAGCCATCAGGTTTCTATGCAGCAGTGTTTCTACAGGCAGTTATTTGTGGGTTTTGTAAAAAAAAAAAAATTATCAAGGTGGTGGTTTTTTAAATGCTTCCCCCTGCACAAGTCAGGAACACAAATCATATGTGTTTAGTTCTCTGCTTTACATTTATTGTTTCCTTGTAGTTTCTGCCTCAGAGAAGGTCTTATTTTCATCCTGAGACACTCAGGAGTTGCCTCACTGCCCTTTGAGCAAGAGTCTGATCCTGCAGCTAGCTCAGTAAGAGTCACAACTCAGACAGTGAGTTTTTAAATTCCTGGGAGCCATGACCTCGGTGCAGCAGCTTGGAGTCTTTCATGTAATAAATCTGACTGTTTCAGTTAGCTTCTTTTTGTTAGAGACAAACTCAGCAGTGTACATTGGGAGCACTTCCCTTGCCATTGTGTCTGCATTGCCTCAGGAGCAGAAATGCATCTGTGTAAATAAGATGCTTGCTGACAGTATAAATTATGTAGTGGCTTCTGGTTTTGTGTATGTTGTTTAGAAAACTGTTCTTACGGATGTTTTTCCTCCATTCTGTTTTTCCTTCAGCCTTTCATTATCCTAAGCTTAATGTGTCCCAGTTGATGAAATCCTCCTGGGTGAGGACAGGTACGTACAGCCTCTGTGAGTAAGTACAAGTGTAATTAGTTTGGTAGTGGGATAACTACCCTGCATAAATATCGATAGCTTAGGGGTGCTGCATTTTTATGAGGTAATAACATGTCTGAGCTGAATAAATTCTAAAACCAAAGGCCCAGTGACCTGGAATATCTGGGAAATATAAATCCCTGGTCTAGAGTTAACTACTGAAGTTCCTTGATAATGCACACAAAGCACTTTTTGTCTGTAAGGCTGTTCATTCTTAGTGAAACAGCTCAGACCATCAGGCATAAAGTATCTACTCTGCATGTTGTCAATATGCCACATTGATTTTTAGGTATCTATTTTAAGTGAAAATTAAAATTTCATTTGTGTGACACTTTTGACCAAAACATGCCCGGAATAAAACAGAGAAAATAGATGAATTCTGAGTACATGAAAGAGTTTCACCACATTTTAATTGATCTCTTCTGATTCGTTCACAGAAGATCCCTCCCACCAAAGTCTTCTGAATGTTTTATTCTATAATTTACAGATAGATGTGCTTGAGCTGTCATGTTTAGGTGCTCAGAGGCTGTTGAGGTTGCCTGCCTGCTGTAGGTCTTACCTGCTGCTTTTAAGCCTGACTGGTGAGGGAGGAGGCTTTGCCTACCAAACTTGTTCTTACGGTGCAGGTGCCCCACTGGGTACACTCTGGTCTTCCTACAACTTTTATCACCTCTAGTTCACCTGGTGTATAGACCTGGTCTTTTTTCCAGGTTTCTCTGCCTCCTCTCACCAGTCACCACTTTACACTTTAAGCAGGAAACCAAATTGCACCTTAATTTCTGAAGCCCACATGGTTTGTTTCAGAGAAGAAAGATTTAGAATTTCAGATAATGTTCTCTAATGTGGGAGAAGCTCCTGTGTGTATCTCATAACCAGTGGCATCCTTCCTTAGAGATTTACGTTGGCTTTTCTGGGTACACCTGCTCCCTCTCTTGCTCAGCCTTAGGTTTGTCCATTGCTGCTGAAAATTCCCTTAGCTCCTACAGTAAAAAAAGGGTTCTTCCAGCTCTGAAATCATGTTCCCTTGGGTTTTGATAAACTTCCTGCCTGTAAGATTTTGAAAGCCAATTGCAGCAGCTTTTTTTTTTTTTCCTGTAGAAGAATTTTTGTAGTCTCAGTTCTTGCAGAATTCTGGGAAGAGCTAGTAGACTTTGGCTGGGTCATTGCTTTCAGTCAGTGTTTTGTATTTTAAGAGTAATGAATCATGACATGGGAAGATGATAGAATCTATGCATGTAAAGATTTTTAATATCAAATTACCCAGATATATGTGCATGTATCCCAATAGTCATAAAAAGCTGGGATATACAGTGTTGTCCCTCTGTTGTAGAATACAATTCATGCTATTAAGCATAATTTATTGATACTGAAATCCAATACACAGGCAAGAACAGTTTTCTGGTTGGTGTATATAATAGCCTTAGGTCACTGTCTATTTTGCTATTTAATTCTGAGATACTTAGTCTGTGATTGAATTTAGAAGACATATACTGTTGATCTCAGTGAGAAATCATGTAAATGTTTCCTTTTTCTGACATCTGCAGTGAAAGCTTCAAATTGAAAAAGTGACTTTAATAGATTTGGTTTAAAAATTAAATAATTAAAATGATATTTAATTGATTTTATCTAACTGGTGGCTTTTTATTAAGTGCTACACTTAAAATAAATGTGGAAACACAGAATAAGCAGCTTTTAAAAAATACATGCATTTCTAGTGGAGGAGAATTAAGACTGAATTTATTTGATGCTGTCAGCAGTGAGCTGGTTTGCTGTCCTGGAGGATTGTTCAGTTGGATCATTTGAATGACTATTGCTCCATTTACTCCACATTTCTCTAACTGGTTGCCATCTTGCTAGTGAAAGTCCACCCTTTTATTCATTTTCCTTCAGGGATTCCTCTCAGTGTTAGCTGCCCCAGTGACCCAGGGTACCTGGTTGCCAAGTGAGCAGAGCTGCAAGCCATTTTTTTGTGCTGTGATTGGCATATTTGTTAATCTTATCAGGGGAAGTTGCACTTGAATACACAGCTTCATTCATGTGCTGCTGTTCTGCTTTTTCTCCATGACTCTGAACCCTTGCCCTTCCCATTTCCAACTCTGTATTACTTCTGAACACAACACTTTTGGCTGCAATTAGTAGAAGCAGATGATTTAGACCAAGTTTTCTCTTTTAGTAGTTTTTAAAAATTCATTGAATGCTCATGACTTTATGCATTTTTAGAATTGAAATTGTTTCCTTATTATCCTGGGTCTGTCTAGCCTGGTTAAGGTTCCAAAAAAATCCTCTGCCTGAATTTTTTTTCCCCCCAGATTATTTATTTTGACTTTTTCCCACCAAATGTCTCCCTTTCCCAGCAAGTAACCTCCAGCTGAGCAGGTCAGAATTCCCATTTAAATACAGCTGCTCTCCAGTTGTCCCTGAGCTGTCACAGGGTGACTCAAAGCTTGTAATTGAAGTTCTGGAGAAGAAGCTGAGAAGTTTTACTAATGAATTTGTTTTCTTGGGTTGCTTTCTGTGCAATGCAGTTCTCCTGGGCGTCGTCGACCAGCGAGTTCAGGAGGAAGTGTTTCGGGCAGAGATGGAGCGGAAACTCGCTCACCTGTTCAACGAGGCTTTGCTCAGAGGCAGGATCTGGAGACGGGCCAGCTTTGCAGGCAGCAACATTGTGCAGGTATTAAGAGGTCAAAATCAGAGGATGAAAAATAAAGGATAATAAATTACTGAGTAAGTTAACATGAGTGTTGACAAAGTGTTCAGGTTTTGAGTTGAGAACTATAACTCAAAAGCATGTGGCAGCTTTAACTGGTTGGTGATACTTGTGTTTTGCACCTAAAATATGGTTCTTCTTCAAGAACCATGTATGTCTTTTAAGCTAAACATAACAAATGCAAATAACTGATTAAGTGCCTACTAAAAATTTCTGATGGCTTCTTAGAAGCAATGGTGGAAATCGTTTTACCAACATCTTATTTTAGAAGTGTTCTATCTTGTTGGGCTTACATGAGGCACCCAGCAAAAGGACACAGGATGATCATCTGAAAAACATTTATCTCCTGGGACAGCTGCTTCCCAGCTCTCTGTGATGTTTTGGCAGTGGTGTAGAATACAAAGTAGAATCATGTGTAGCTTGATGCAGCAGTAGAATAGTACATTCTACCTCTTAACGTCTCATTTCTCACAGTACTTCTGGTCACAGGGTTGGATTTCAGGTAAAAATGATTAATCATGCCAAATTTTGCACACATAGCAGCTTTTTTAATCTGGATTCCAGTGCTGCTTTAGAGTTTTAGAGTCACAGGTGGATTTATTCACATAAAGTCCAAGAAAACTTGGATATTTAAAGTTTTAAATTCTGATGTGTTCTTTCTAGTTAGTTCAACAATCTGAAAGCCAAAGTACTTTTTTAATGGCTCATCTTCTTAAAAATTACCTTTTCCAGCTAATTCATTGACAGTTGGTGTACCTCCCAGATGCCCTCTTTGCATTTCAGACCTATTGTCTTTATTTAATTTAATCCTACGGTTTTTGCTACCACTTAAATTTCCAGATGTTGGGATAGTCTTGCTTCTGCTTTGCTGTCTCAGAAACATCTGTTTCAGTAATAGAGATTTTATTTTATTTTTCTTCTGTACATCTTTGAATTGCTGCAAATAGGTGTCTGCTTCAGATCTCCTATTCCCAGCACCTCTTATTGCACTTGTTCATTATGCCTTTGTCCTGCCTTTGCATATAAATTAAACAAATATTCCTTATGTTGCTAGCAAAGATACCACAGCCTATAAAATGTGTATGTTTAGATTATGGTTTTATGACTTTGCACAATAAAGCTCAGGTAATTTATTTTTTCATGCACAAAATTATGGGCACATCCTTTTTAGATAAGGAGTAATATTTTGGAAAGTGAAAATACAGCATTTTTCTTTTGACTTCGTATTACGTACTGGGACATAAGATGAGGTCTGCAGCTCGTGTTCCACACAGCAGTGTTGCTCATTTATGCCATTTAATTAGTGCAGAGAGCCTGCCAACTGTTCTCTTTGGGCAGAGGAGGATTCTGTTCATTGCAGTCAGCACATCTCACCATCACAGGGCTTCTCCAGGTGCTCCCAGCCCACCCGTTCAGGTAGGGTTAGAGCTGTAACAAAGGAGATGTGGAAGGAGGGAGGCTGACGAGGTACCTTGCAGCGAGGTGTGTGTGCTGGCTGTCCTGCTTTCCTGGATGAGAACAGTGGGTACCTGCAGGTGCCACACCTCCTTGGTAGTGCCTTGGCAGGATCTTCAGGTGTGTGCCAGGTGAGACAGACTGAGAGGCTCTGGTGTGCAGCTGCAGTGATGCATCTGGTGATGGGCTCCAGACTGAAGGATAGTTCCTTTCAAGAGTGTTCCCCTGTTGGCTGAGAATCTTGTCCATAGGCATCTGCTATAAACCTTTTACTGCTGTTAATTCTGTTCCTCTTAGCCAAGTCTATAAGCTGTGTTTGAAGTGTGTTTGTGTCTTCTGGGAGAGTTAATAATGTTTCTTGTGCTTTACATTCAGATTTTCCCATATATGTTTCTTGCACACAAATCCGTGACTGCTATGATAGTAGAGCGCAATGAAGTGAAAATAAGAAAAAAAGCTGCCAGCACCAAAAGTGTTGCACAGTTTTAACAGAACATGTATATATATCCATTAAAGACTAGACTCACATTTCACTTGCCTTGTGACCCTATAGATCAGAGTTTTTCCTGAGGTGAAATATATTTATAGTGTATTGAAATGTGACATTTCTAAGCTCTGTGGAAAATCAGGACTGCAGGTCAAGAGGTGAAGCAATTATTTGTGAATGTTACTGCAGGCGTATTAGTTTCCTTTCACGTGCTCAGGAAATAGAAGTGATACCTTTTGAGGTTTAGATTTCATTTATAAAGGCATGTGTTAGTACCTAAGAATGTTAAAAATTATGCTTTAAACCTAGGCACACTGAAGAAGAGCTTTGGAGGGTACCCAAATAGCAGGCTTTCCCCTCCTGTTTGACTGTCTGTGCTGTTAACAGGTGGCACTCCATGATAAAAAGAGAAAGAAGCCTGTAACCATTATGTACAAAAACCCCTCTGAAGCCTCACACCTGGTTGTTGTACTTCTGATAGTTCCACTGATTTCTGTGTGACGTTGTATTCATGTTTCACAGAGTAAGTCATACCTATTTTCAGTGTGCCTCTTCTATTGCTGCAAATTTGAAGGCAGATGCTTACTGTGGCTTGCATTGCATCTGCAGAGACCTGTGCTATATTTTGTCAATAGTTTACTGCAACAATTCTCATTATATTTTTTAGGAATAAGAGGGCTTAATTGTGGTTTAAAAATACACCAGTAGCTAATAAAAAAAATTAATTTTCCTTCATTTCACCATGCTTGGTCCTTTGAACCTAATAGAAAGTGAGAAACTGATCCTAGTAAATTAAATAAAGAGGAGTGTTCTGATTTAAAGAATATGTTAAGGCAGCATTTTAGTTCCAGTGTGTGTGAGGAGTAGCAGCTTATGAGAGAATATAGTGACTGAATTGAGCTTTTCATTAAGGCAATAATTCATTGTCTTGTTTTTCTGCTGACAGCTTGTGTGTCTCTCCTGGCTGAGGAAAGCCTGTCTTGCTGTGAGTTTTTAGGTTTATAAATAAAGCCTTTGGGCACTGCTGCTGCTTCATCTTTTCCTCTGAGGCTTTTGGCCCCTTCAGCAGCCATCCCAGGCAGCAACTGGCCCCTTTTGTCAGGTTGCTCACAGCTTGTTCATACCTCTGTGTGCTGACCACAGTACAGCTTGAATTAATTGCCCAGACACTAAAATCCTACTCTTGATAAGACAGAAAGAGGATCTTTTTTGATTATTTTTTTCCCACTATGATGAAGGAAGGAGAGAAAGGGAAATAATCCTCCTGCATAAGCACTGGAGATTGGTGCTGCATATTTGCTTGTTTCTAAGTAGTGCTCTTGCCTTTCACACCCTGAAACAGTTCACCCAGGGCTTCCTTGCTCCTGTGGGGATTGCTGACCAGGGCATCCCACTGGCTGGCCAGGACTCTGAGAACGCCTTGGAAGCTTCCCCACCACTTGTATTTCCGTGCTTGAAATTACCAACTAGATTTTGTTACCAAGGCAACTCTGTTCACTGACCTATGATATTCACTTGAAAACACTTTTAAAATTAAATTTACTGACACCTGAACACAGTTAAGCCTTTCCTCTGTGGAGGTTAAATGCATATCTAGTATCAACAAAGATGGTATCATTTATGTACACAGGAGTTGAATTAGTCTTTTCTTCTTCTTTTTTTTCCCTGAATTTCTGCCTCCTGCATTTAAAATTCTTCTATCTCTTCTCTCCCTATGTCATCCCTCATTGCCAAAGTGTAAACGTAAAATGCTTAAATGCTTCCTTACATGTGGGCTGCTTTGCTGGATGCCTGGCAAATAGTATTTGTCTCTGCTTGAATTCTTATCATTCTCAAGGACAGAGACTAAACCAGTCTGAAGCTGCACAAAAAGTATCATTTGGAACCATGTGTCACAAAGCTTAGAATACAGAAACTCTGTAATAAACAGGCACAGTGACTGTGTACCTCAATTCCATAACCAGATTTAAAACAGTTCAGACCCAGTATGCCATTTCCTGTGTTTCAGCAAACTCAGAGGCTAGTTACAAAAATCAATGAGTAAAATTTAGTGAATCGGTGTGACAGAGATGAAAACTGAGGTACTGCTATTGTCACAGGTACTGGGTTTATGTACAAGTCTAATTGTCTTGTATTTGCTTCCAGACTACCCTGCTAGTCATCAGCTTTCCCAGAATAGAAATCTATAACCATCTCCCCATGGTTTTGAAATTTTTTCTGCAGCTTCTCTCTGTGAAGCTTCTCTCTGTGTATGGTGTGAGCAGTCATAAAATATCAATAAAATATCTGTGTGTTCAGAAGAAATTATTTCAGATAAAATTTAGCTTAAAATAGTGAGCTTAGTTCATCAGCACTAGCTGCACCTCCACTGAACTTTTTTGTGCTTGTTCCCATGCTCTCTATACTGTGTTGAAATACCTCCAGCTACTTCTTCCTGTCTCCACTCTAACTGTTCTCACTCATCCCTGTTCCTCAGCACAGGGAGCCATATGCTGTTGTTTTTAATTCTGTGTTAACATTTGTACAGTTTCAGTTGTGACAACTTGCACTGAAATCTTGTCCTTCTTACCCTCTGCCTTTTCTAAAGGCAGCTGTGGAGAAGTTCCTTTGTTAACCCATTCCGGCAGCTTGGGACCATGACCTGATGTGTGTAACACACATAATTATACTTCTTGGATTCTTCACAGGCCATAAAATATATGACAGTTCAGTTTAAAAATTTTCTAATTTTCTCTGTTTCTCTGGCTATGCACAGAGGGGCTTCATAAAATTAAAACAAAGAACTCATTGATTTTTGGTCCCACATGGCCTTTCAACTCCCTCACCCTCCATGTGAGTTAGGTGCTGTTCATCAGTGCTGGAAGCAGATACCAGTCTGTACACTCTGCTGCTCTGTGCACTGAGACCGGGCTGTGGCAACCCACCTGAAGCAGATGTAATATAATATAAAGCTGTGGGCATTTGTTAACTAATTGTATATTTGAGGTCAATGAAGCCAGATTTAGCTTTACAGCTGCCAAATATATGTGTTGAAACCTCATTTATTGATGCTGTTTTGTTACCTTCAGTCAGGGATTTGTTTTCCCTTAGCTGGTAGAAGAGGGAATGGTGTTCAGGTGAGCAGCAGCATCATTTAATGGGTCCTGTTTTGCAGCTCTTGCTGTGTTTCAAAGATCTGCACATTTTTCTGCTCTATTTGTAGATACTCTGTTTCTTGCATCAAATATGACTGACACTGAACATTACTTTTTGCTTTCACTTGATTTGTCCTAGAAGATTTTTATGACAATTGTACTTTCTCTTGTTTCATTTTTCTCCTCTCTTTTTTTTTTTTAATATATATATATACACATATACATACATCTTGCTGTTACCATTCCTGGGAATTGCTTTTTTAGAACATGTTGAGTTGCTGTTCCCCAAAACCAGAACATCGTTCCTGTTGGGCTAGAAATTGTACTTCTTTCCTTCACATGATTTGTGTAGTTGGAAGCTAGGAAAGAAAACAATATAAAGATTTGCTTTTGTAAGCCTCACATGCAAACATGTGTGTGTTTGCTTTACTTTAGGCCTATGGGCAGTTTCTGAGATTATAATTTATTAAATATGTACTTTATAGCAGAAAGATAATTCTGAAGGAAGCAAAATACATCATTCTAGTTATGTCAATTCCTTCCAGAGCCCTTCAAACTCTTAAAAAAAAGATCACAACAGAATACCTCCTACTGTTTCTTGTCCTAAAAATTCTAGTTTGAGCTCACCATTACATGGTAAATGGTTAAACAGAGGAGAGCTGTTATATAAAAAGATGTAATTTTACAGGAATTCAAAGTTACGTGGTTCTCATATGCAATGTAGATGTTTGATGGTTAGAGTGTATCTACAGGGCTTCCTCATAGCATGCATTCTTTTGATTATTAATGTCTTTAGATGTAGGTAGGAAGAATTCCTTCCCACAGCATCAAATGCATTCCTTCCTGAAGAAAGGTGGATGCCAAGGGGAGCTGTGTGGAGAATGAAGGTGACTGTGCAAGTGCTTAAGTTGAAACAGAGCAAACAGTTTTATTTGATGCTAACAGAATATTTGCCTGTGTAGCTGCTTAACATTTAGAAAAACTGGGGCAAAGAGGTGTGTGTGTTATGAATAACAAATCAAAGTTAGAGTAGGTATTTAGAGAAGAGAAAAGTGCAGTCACACTTCTTCTAACCAGCCGTTGCTAAAGGCAGTAGAGGCTTCCAGAGTGGCACAGTGTTGGCATCTTTAGAGTGAAAGCAGTTCTCTTACTTACCAGATGTGTACATTGTTATGATACAAGTGGGGGGGGGAAAGGAAAGGTTTGCCATAAAAATGTATTTTATAAGGGATCACTTCCCTTGAAATTTTCCTTTCAGTTACAACAGGGGAGAGTATGAACTCTAAGACAAAATGTATGGGAGCTCCAAATAAATACAACTTAAAATGTAAAAGCTTTGCAATTTCTTTTCAGATCGTGAACGTGTCACGCTTAGTTGGTGTTGATAACCCCGTGGAGCTGATCTATTTCGTGGAGGACCAAGATGGGGAGAGACTGAGTGCTCTGAAGTGCTCGGACCTGATGAACAGAGTCGATATCCAGCGGGCTGCGATCATCCTTGGGTACCGCATTGAGGGCAGCGTTGCACAGCGTAAGCCCTGTCCAGTCCCCACCACTGCCAGCAAAGGCAAACGGGAAGGGTGGCTTTACCTGTGCAGCTTATGGCACTGCACGGGGCCCACTGTTGCAGTGTTTTTGTTCTTGGGGTGCTGCAGCTTTGACACTGCTGAGGAAATCAGTTTTAGCAGCCTTGCAGTGAGCTATGCAGTGTGGTTTTGCCTCTCAAAGACCCTGCCGAGCTAAGGGTTGCAGCAGGGTCCTTAAGTCCAGCCTCACTGCATTCACTCCGTGCTTGTGCTGGGAAAGTACAGTGCTGACTAAAGACCTTCCTGCCATTTTCATGTCATCCTGCTAGGCCAACATTTGTTTACAGCTTGTCTTGTCCAGGAGCTTGCACAAACCCCACAGCTGGGAGATGGGAGGGCATGAGTATGAAATGGGTGTTTCCTTTAGCTGAGTAATGGCAGTGTAGTTTAACACAAGTCACTGCTTTTTTGTCTGAGTTACTGTTTCTGTGAAAGATGTACACTAAGGGTAGTTGGGGCATTTATTTCTTTCATGGAATATGATTGACCTTGGTTTTATTTGTTTGTCCATCAGCAATATGTAAGTAATATGATCTTTTAATGAATATGATATTAAAGTAATGTGATTTTTTTACTAGATACACATCAGAATAAATAGGATATGTCATGCAAACTCATGTAATTATTTTATTTGGGAGGCTTGATATATAAATAATTTTCAGTTAATAGTGAGACAGAATACCTACTCAAAATTCTGTGTTACAATTACGAAAGAAACTTAAAGGTATCTGAGGAAGAGACAAGTGTGATCTGCAAAATGCCTCATTGGTATGAATGCTTAATTACCTTTTTTCATTTCTGTGCAATATGGAGGCATGAGTTACATGGTACCACAGGGTATTTTGCCAACAGAACAAGCATGTGTCTGAGATTTAAAATTCTCTGCAGAAAGAAAAGAAAGAAAATAGTAATAATTGTACCATCTGTATGTGTTTCTAAATTTTGTCCCTCATTAAAACAGTTGTGTACAGATAGGTCAGTAGCTCATGTACATCTGCTTAATATCCATTAATGGACTGCCATGCTGGTTAGATGGAAGTGAAAAAAGTTGCAAGAATAAATTCTCTTTACAAAAATGGTAAATGTTGAACAAACTTCATAAAGTGTTCACAGCTTATAGTTCATGTTGAAACTTGTTATCTTTGACCTGTCATTAGAAAGTTGTTCTAAGAGTCACAGAGTCATAAAAATCTTTAAATGCTCCTATTGGAAGAAACTAGACCAAAAAAGGTTATTTTTATAACAGAAAGCATAATGCCAGAAATGAGCTGTTAGATGTATAAAATGTAAGAATTCTATGTTCCTTTAATTTCTAGGCTCATCATTGGAATGGCTACTAATAAAATGATATCTAGAGAAAATAGAAATACTCTTTTTAACTTCTGAAAGTGATGTTTTCAAATTGCATCAGTTTGACAAGAAATGTATTATTGCTGTGGTTTTTAGTCCCATAATTAACCACTATGCAAAATTAGCGAATAAAAGTTTTGTCATTTATTTCAGTTTACCTTTTACAAGAATGATTTGTTTGATTACACTTTCCAGCAGTTTTGTTTTCTGCTTGGGACTAAAGGATCTCACACACTGACAATGAAACAGAAGAAAAAAAGCAATCACCAATGCAGATCTATACACCTTGTGGAGGAGGTTGAAACTGGTTTTGATAACAAAATGTTAAAGAGAAGAGGCAGCTGGTAATACTGCCTAAAGCAATAAACAGGCAGCAATGTTGGAAAGTCTATCTTACCTTTGCTAGTGGTTGAGTAATTTTTTTTAGACCATTTCACTGTGTCAGCTTAGTTTTGAGTTACAGGATGATGTGGCAGAAGTGCCATTTTCATTAGTATTTTAAGTACAGCTCTTCAGACGTGGGCCAGGACAATTGATCTCCTGCCCCATGCTTCCTGAGCATGACATACCTTAACTTACAGTGGTATGACATTTCCTGTGATGTGCAGCTGGTTTCTGATAAATTACTTAACTAGCATTTACAAGAACATAAAAATACATAACCTTGAAGTGTCCTCAGTTTGAAACATAACTACATAATATTGCTGTCTTCCTTTTAACTTTACAGCTGTGGAGAAGCTGAAGGAGCCCACTTCAGAGACTCAGAACAGCAACCTCTGGATTATCGTTGGGGTGGCAGTCCCCGTTGCCGTGGTGCTCCTGATTGTTATTATTTTATACTGGAAACTCTGCAGAACAGACAAGCTGGAGTTTCAGCCAGACACAGTGAGCAACATCCAGCAGCGACAGAAGGTAAAAGGGGAAGCTGTGCTGAGAGGAGCTGGAGTATTCTGAGAACAGATAAATGTGAGACTCTGGGGCACACCTGGCATCCTTAACTAGCATGTGTAAACACAGTTTCAGAGCATTCCAGTTTAGAGGGGAAAAAAAAAAAGAGGGAAGCAGTCTAATGATAGTTGAAGTCAAGAATCCCATAGTGTTTTATTTATTCTCCTGGGTATTTGATAGTGCATTAGATAGATCTATCCTTCTGAAATGTGGGCACTGAGGCTGAAAGGAACCTTTCTTTATCACTTCATTTCAAGGCTGTGGCTGGGACTGAATAAGAAGAAATGTACTGAGTCTTGAATCACTGACCTTGTTTTCCCCAGAAGGCTGAATTTTTCTTTGGTGATCTTCTGCTAATCAAATCTGACAGCTGAAGTGCACCACCCATCATACCTCATACTGGAACTAGAATTTGCTAGAACCTGTCCTGGCTGTCCCATGTTCTACCAGGGCACTTTTTGTTGCAATTTTGAGAACCTGTTGTAGAACTAGAACATTAGTTAGTGGATCTGTGTGTGCCTGTATAAGTGAGCTTGTTGGCCGGTGTTGGTTAGGATAGTGAGAAATTCAGTACTCTTGTCTTTTTCTTGCCCAAGAGTGTAAATCAAAAAATTTATGATGCAGGTTTTTCACAAAGGATGTATTCAGTAAAAAGAATGATAAAGTGCCTGAAAGGTTACTTTCTTTTTACAACCAAAGAGAACCTATGTGTGTCAGAAATGCTTGTTACAGACTATACCTTCAGAGGCATTAATAAAGGCAAAATAATCTGCCTGTGCTAATCCTGTGGTACTGCAGTCACGTTCTGCACTGTGACCTTGTGTTCAGTCACACAGTTTTCTCCATAACAAGCCTTGTCTGTACACCATGCTCTCTTTTCAAGATAATTAATGATGTGAAAGATGAGAGAAACAGAAAGCGCTTGCACTTCCAAAGCAGTCAGAACAAATCAATAGCAACTTCCACTTGTCTTGCGACTGCGAATTGTGTGTCGGAATCCAGGCTGGCAACAAGTGGTACCCTTTGATGAACACCACCCCCTGGTACCTGGTTTCACCTCTGCTGTGGTAATATGTAACACACGTTTTTGACTGAGGAAGTTCCCCACAGTAGTTTTGACTAATTTGAGAAGGGTCATACGAAGGAGGCAAGAGAGGACTGTTACCCTCAGTAGGCTGTTTGATCGCATTTTCAGTTCCTCTCTGCTATCACAAGCTTTTTTTGTAAGGAAGCAGTTGGGTTGTATTGGCTGTAAGGCCAGAAACATCTTTCATGTAATTACTTCTTTTTAAGAAAGTGGCTCAGTTGCTTCTCCCCACTGCTTCCACAGTATTCTTCATCTTAATCATTCATGAGTCAGAAGGCTCAAACTTGTTTATATGCAAGTCTCATTTTGGATTGCCTAGGGAACCTGTCACTTTGCCTTCTTTGGGGAAGTCGCTGTAAGCAAACTAGAAAGAGCCACTAAGGACATCTAGTTCAATCCTTGTGCCACTGGAGGTAAAGCAATGAAAAGTGTCTTAAATTTTTATCACTTTGCACATCAAGCAACTGGAAGAACCTACTTTGCAGACCATTTCCTCCCTTCCCCAGTATAAAAGCAGTACTCTGGCTTCTTTACTATCAGGCTGTCATTGGGATTTCATGTCTTCAAACAGTGGGTTGGAATTCTGGGTTGGAATAGGGCATATTTAACCACCACCAAAGACCCCCAGACAGTCAAAACAGCATACAAATTGTTAGGGACATTTGGTCTGATCCTGCCCTCTAAAACTGTCTATGTATTTTATACTTTTATTAGAGTAAATGCAAAGAAGTGATCAAAGGAGTGTCATCATCAGTGGTCAGGGATTTATGTCTGTAAATAAACTGCATAAAAAATGGACTAGGCTTCCTCTTCCTCACCACAGCCACAACTATTTCCATTCTCTATTTCAGAGCTTGACCTTGGTACTGAAGGAAGGTGAAAGCCTGCACTACATCTGTAAATAGAAAGATATTTAGGTTAAAGATCTGAGTTTTTCTCTTGGAATCTATATTTCATGTGTAAAAAGCGTAAAGATGCATTTATTGTGTGCTAGCTCTTCTCACTTCCATTAATATTTAACAAAAAATTCATGTAAATATAGAGTTTTTCATTAGCATATGTATGGCATATCCATACTGGAAATAGAAGACAATACTTTTCAACCTTGTAAAAAGTCTGTGATGTGTTTTGTGCCTGAAAATGTGTGTTGATTGGAAGATAAGAAACTGAGACACCCGTTTCTTGTTCAGCTGATACCAGATATCCTACTGCACTGGTGGATCTCCAGGGGTGTCACCAGTCTTTCATCAGTGTCTTCAATTAGCCACTTGAACATAGCAGTTTAGTGGGCAGCATAACGATCTGTTAGAATTTACAGTAGCAGCTGATAGCAAATTATGTTTCCTGTGACTTAAAAAGCGTGGAATGGGCTTGGGAGTGAGGGGGAAAAGCCTGTGTGCTTCGTGCTGCAGAGACAAGACTAAAAGGCTGGTTCCTTGGAACATTGAGAGAGAGAACTCTGTAAATGTACTCTAAATGCAGGTTGCATAAGTAAGCCACAGGTTGTGCAGGAGCTTTTTATTCTTAGTTAGAATCTCTCTTACAAAGTTGCGTTATCCTCTTCAGGGAGATTCTTAGACCCTACAAATTCTACTGGGTTCTATAGCTATATGTGTCAGTCATATGCTTCCTTTCTTCTCTGCTTTCATTTAATTGTTTCGTTCTGCTTTGAAACTCCTGGATTTTCCTGAAGCATTTTGGTATTCACTCAGGCAATATAAGTTTTATTTTTAATCTTTTATATGTAAAGGTTTGCTTTTACAGAGTAGGTGTGATTTCTGTGTTCCTATGGCCACCATTAAAAGTAAGTCATAAGCCTCATAACCTCA
The DNA here is from genome assembly GCA_013399945.1 of Ploceus nigricollis. Taxonomy (NCBI): domain Eukaryota; kingdom Metazoa; phylum Chordata; class Aves; order Passeriformes; family Ploceidae; genus Ploceus; species Ploceus nigricollis. Next base: position 451,500 of record VXBC01008909.1, on the reverse strand, counting down.
TAGTCTATCTTCTGATGAAGGAACCCAGTGCTGTTATCTGCTGGCAGTTAGACCCTACATGACTTTTGAGTGTATGAGGTTTGGCTGCTTGGGTACACCTTGGTGAGGTGGGGGAGGGCCACGAGGTAGTTGCTCTACACAGCAATTCAGTCATACTGCCAGCGTATCATGCTAGCATGGTGAATTGGCTTTGGTCCCTTAAATGCTCTGTGGACACCCCTTTAGAAGAGTTGGGTCACAGTCCCTCACTTGTGATGGTCAGTAATAGCAGATTTCCCACGTGAGTGGACATGGCTGTGTTGAAAAATACCCAGATCCTGTGGTGACAAGTCCACAAAAGTACCCAGGATTGCATGAATACTGATGTGCCACAGCAGCCTTAAAGCTGGGCTTGAGTCCAGATGTTCTGCTTGGCCCCACCCTGAAGTCCAGGTCAGTCTCCAAGGTAGTCTAGATAATAGCAAGGATAATGTTTGTTCTGAGATAATGACACAGGCAAGGGGGGCTGTATACAGCAAAGTGTGTTCTGCACACTGGATGTACCACTCCACCAGTTTGTGTTCTTTCCATCTGGCCTTCCACTTTGTGACAGGATCACTGTCTTGCAGACAGGATGAGACAAGGATCCTGCTTAAAAAGGCTCTTCCTGCAAAGAGTATTGAGAGGGAGCCTATTATTAAGGGATTTTTTACTTATCTGCTGCCTCAGTGAATATAAACATAAATACATGGGAAAGAAAACTTTTGTGGGAACTGATGCTAGCAAAACCAGGTTGCATCATAAAGTAAGGAAAAATAAAGGATCTTGAAGAGATTGTGATTTGCTAATCCATCCCTTTGCGTCAAAACAGGATTAATAACACCTGTAAAATGTTAGGTTTCCTTTTTCATTGTGGAGATTAAATGGGAAAAGATGCTTAGATCAAAGTTATTTTTATGCTTTTTAAACTGAGAGTTAAGGAAACATGGGAGAGCAGTGAATCTATGCAAGATTCATTGGTCTGTGCAAGGATAATTCTTTTGAAGAGATGATACTAAGATATTTAAAGGGCACATCAAATATTCATGACTTGTTCTGTAAGCCATAGCATCCTACTGGAAATTCACCTTGATGTGACCTGGGTTGTTGCACTGGATTAAGATGTCTGTGCCTTACAAAATAAAAAGATGCACAAGTGGTATTTTTAAATAACGAGATTTTCTCTCTTGCCATTGCCTATATCCACCATAACATTGTCCCAACATTTTGCTTGTCCCAAGCTTTTTTTTCCTGCAAAGAAGCTGTGGCTTTTGTGGGCAACTAAATTTTTGCCATTGATTATTTTTCTTCATGAAAATCTGAACAAATTTCTTTAATGCCCAAACCATCATTTTGCTCAGTACCTGTACTGGGCCCCTGATGTTTTTGTGCAAAACCTAGCATGTCCTCTTCCCCAGAGAGAAAAAAAAAAAAAACAAAACATTTTACCTGTTATCCACAATGGAAGCAGAGTCAGCAGTATTATTTCTTTCTCTGTGGACATCCAAATATTAAAGTGGAACCTGGTTCTGTAGGGGTTTCACTTTCCTTTATGTGTTACAAGCATTTGAAGAAAAATGTCAGATCCCTTCTTAGGACTTCTCAGAGACAATTTCAGCTATAGACAATTTTTCAGGGAAAGGCTCCCTGCCCTAATGGCAAGAACTGGACAAGCTAATTGGCAGTTTATTTAGAATGTCTTGGATGTTCTCCTGTGTATGCTGGGTGTGCTGAAGTCATTACTTTTGCAGTGATAGCTTTGAGTGGCTTGCTTCAGTTCCTTGTGTATCCAAGGGCGCATCCTAAAGCCCATGGGGAAGAAAGCCTGCTTCTGCAGTCAGATGTCAATCCTCTCTGGAGCCTTCTGCATGCCACTGTGCTTCCTAGAGACTATGTCCTTCTGGTTCAGTGTCCCTCCTGTGTGTGTTTACACGTGGCGCAGGTGGAGTGTTCAAAGCCTTGGACAAAGTTCTGCACCTTCTCCTGGAGCTGCAGCACAGGTAGTGCCAGTGCTGGAGGGCTGTGCCAGCACAGCTCAGCTGGAGTGTCATCATCACCTGGAGACTGTCACCAGCCCTTGCACGTCTGCTCTAATCTGCTCATGGTCACAGGTAATGAGTCATGCCTGCTGCAAGGTGTCTGAGACGCACTTGTGTGGATTTTTATTTCCCCCCCTAAGCAGGAATATCTGATATCCAAGTGTCATGTGTCAGGTGTGACTTTACACCTCTGAATTGAGAATTTTGCTTATTATTGTATAGTCTGTAGACTATCTCTTGGATGTTCCCAAGATCAGAGGCCAGCCCTGCTGGAGGCTAAATGCTAGGCTTTGCTCCTGATGCACAGAATTCTTGTGATGTTTTGACATCCTGTAATCCTTTTGTTCATCTGTCTAATGTCGAGGCAACAGCTCTGCATTGCAGAAAAATTCAGTCAAAAGAGACTCATGTTAAGAAAGGCAGCTGACACCAATCTTATAAAAACTACTTGAAAACTGACATGAGTTTATGCAAGAGATTCATGTTTGCATAACAAATACCATTCATTTCTAATAGCTGCCTTGACTAACTATCCAAACTGTTGTCTTCTTGGGGATGGCATACAGGATCTGCTTCAGAGTCAATAGCTGGATTCTAACAAGGGCTAGAGTATTCAACATCTTAATTACTTCTCAACAATTCATTTCTCTGATGGCAATTCCTCTGAAAGAGCTCTTTTGTAGTAACTCTTCTTCTGTAATGAGGATTAACTGTTCACAAGTGGTAGAAATAAAATACTGCACTTAGATACGTTGCTTATACAAATAGGTATGAAAAGTAAAATGTCTCCATCTGCTTTCTCAGAAACATTTATCTGTCTTGAGATCGTTCCAAAAGGCCAGCTAGCCCAGATGCTGCAAGGAAAAGCCTAGAGAAGGGAGAAGGACAGGGCAGGTATATGGATTGCTTTGCCTTGAGTAACTCTTCAGCCTTCAGTTATTTGTGTCTAGAAGTGATGATATTTAGCAACCCTCAACATACTTCTTTTCTATGAACTTGTTTGGTCCTTCTGAACTCATCTCAGCTGCTTACAGGGATTTCCACAGCATGTTACATGAAGAACCACATCATGTTTCACAATGCTTTTATCCTGCTACTTCTGAGTTTTCTGTGATGGCCCTTAGTCTTTGTATTGGAGGGGACAGGGAACAGCTGATTCCTAGGCACTTCATCTTTGCCAATCCTGACTTTATAGACCTCTGTCATATTGCTATCTCTGTCATCTCTTTTTCCAATCAGAGGAGCCCCAGTTTTCTGATCCCTTCTTTTCAACTGGCATTTGAACCTTTGAATAACGTGAACATTTTCTAATTCTGTTCCATTCATTTTGAGAGGGGGAGAGTGAATTGAATATGCCATTCAAAATGTAGGTGATCAGTGGATTTATAGTCATGTTTATGTAGTGGTTACTTTTCAAAAGGAGTTAAACAAAAATAATCTGTTTTCAAGGTACATTGATGGCACATATGTTGTGCCATCCTAAGCATAATAAACCTCTGAGATGAGATTAATATTGGGGAAATAATTTTTTCTCTCCTAACAAAAGGCGGTAGAGAATCTACTGTCGAATTTAACTGTTTTGGGAGCATGGAAATGCACCAACATTAAACCACTGTTGCCTAAGGTTTTAATGTGCTACCCACTTGTGTTTGAAACTTGCAGTTTCATTTCAGCAAGAATATTTCTGCAGTATATGGGAATGTACTTTCTGTGCACATTAAACTCCTCTTAGGTGTATAAATATGTGAACCATTGAACCCAACAGAATACCGGCATGAAAAAATAAATGGAAATTACTGACCTATGCTCTATCTTTGGACTGTGTTGTCTATATGCTCTGTGCAGATGGTGAGAGCCATGTTAGAATGTATTTGTTTGCTTCACAAGTTTAGAAAAGAGTTCCCTTAATTTGTAATTTTTTTATGTGTTTTGCTATCTCTCTTGGAGGTTGCAGTTGGTGTTGGAGTTATGTATGTGGACTTAGAGGAGTAATTGTTTAACATAACTTAGGGACAAAAAATACCTGTCTACTGTGTAAAGTTGCCAATCTTCTTCTAACTTACTCCTGACACTTCCATCCAACCAGTGTGCAAAGGAACCTCACAAACTATGATTAAGATAGTATCCACCCAGCGACATTTCTGTCTGAGAAGGAAAGCTGAAACTGTGTGTGATTCAGGAACAAAATTCTGCCTGTTACAGCAGTTATCTCAGCAGCCTGTGGGCATATATGTACTCAGAGTTATGGGCTTTCAACAACATGATCCCTCTTGTATTTTGTGAAATTTACTGAGCTGTCATGGTAATATTAGTGTGGCAGGAAGAAATGCACAAAGGAGAAGAAGAGGGATGATGAAAATCTGCAAGAAGAATCCATCTTAAGAAAATATGTCAGGACAGGGGTCTTGAGAACCTCAGGCTTTATAAAGTTTTGTAAGTTTGGGGTTTTCTTTATTTGTTTTTAATCCTATTCCAGAAGCAAAATTCCTGAGGTGGTATTTTCTGTGGGATTCCTGTTTTCCTTACTATTTGTTTGGTGGTAAGGAGTAACACAGTTGTGACTTTCCAGCAAAAGGAAGGAGGACCAGAGGCTGTTCACCAGCTTGTTCTGATTTTCTGTGCCAGTGCTGCCTATACAGTGTGCTTCTTTTTCCCAACTTGATGTGAGAAACCCAAGAAACTCTAAGCATATTTCTTTTCCCCAAGGACAGGTTTGCTCAACTGCTTTACCTATTCCCAGAAATGGCAATAGTTGACCGAAGTGCTGTTGTGATGACAAATGGGAAATGTAATTTGTATAGAGATACTTGGTCCAAGATTAAGAAAATGGGTGGCATTTTGTACCTGCAGCCTCTTTTTTGGCCCAGAACATCCTGGGCCAAAATCCTGTTTCAACTTTGAGGCTTGCCACAGAGGGCACAGGCTGTCACACAGCTGTAGTGGGAGGATGGTGGCATCCCAAGTAAGATGCAATAAATACAGGGAGCTGTCATTGCACATGCATTTCCATTTACGTACAAACACTGTTACCAAGTGAAGGTATTTAAATTAGAGACTTCTTTTTGTTTTGGTCCCTAAACATTTTCTAAACCGGCAGAAGTGAAGGAACCCCTCTGCACATTACTCAGTGATACTTAGTGTGGGGGTTTTGTTTTAAAGAAGTTTGGCTTATGGTACAAATAAGTTGTGTCATATCTCATGTAAGAAAAGAGACACAATGGCACAAAAAGACCTCAAGGGATACAGTTTTTTCAGTATTTTGAAGGTGGCTATGGAGTCAGAACTCTCCTTCTATGAGGTCTTCTAATATGTTTTTTTCATGGATGAAGGGGTTTTGTGTCTTAAATGAGATATGCATTATTGTTATTGAATCATATGTATAAATTGTATGCATACTTTACAACCAGACCCTGGCCATCATCCCAAAGGGGTTTATGTCCAAGGAGAGCAATGGAAACAAAAATACAGAGGTTGTCCTTATGTGAACAGATATGTAGGAATGGTAATAGAAAAATGAGCTGAGTAAGAAAATGAGACTCTGAAAGGTGAACATGCTGCAGTACTTTTAAATTCTTATTTATTGGTAGACTGGTAGGTGTTTTGAATATCTTGTGGAACAGTGACTGCAAACCATATGGATGGATGATCCTTGTGGGAAGATGTAGATGACTTCCTGGATGGGATAGTAGACACGTAGTGAAAAAAGAGTTAAAATGAGGAAGACTCTACCAAGCACACAAGCAAGTACAAATTATTATCCTTTTTGATGCATCATGAGAGCGATGCAGGGAATTCACACTAACCCATGTTATGGTGCCCTGGGGATATGGACAAGAGTTTGGTGGTGTGAATGTCAGGTTGTGAAGTCAATTGGCAATGTGTAGTAGCTTTAAGCTGTCCTAAATCACACTGAATTACATCTTCAACCCACATTAATTTTAAGAACAGTGTGTCTCATTGTGTTGCTATGTTTAAGCTTGTAGACTTTTTTTTTCTGAAAAGTTTCTTTATCCACTAACATTCTGCATGCTAGCATGACAGTAAGGTCGTAAGTCAGCAGGACTTCTTTATAGGGATTCTCGTCCTGTTCACAGGTTATGCACTGACACTAAAGCACATGCTTAGCTCCTCTGTTCCCTTAGAAATGTATGTTAACAGCCTCTGCTCAATTCAGCTGGCTCTACAAGGAACAAGGCAAGACTGGTATAAAATCAGTAGAAAATGGTCTTAATACATTATTCTTCATATCATGTCCAAATTCAAATGCTGCTTGTAGGAACTACAGGGAGAATACTGAGTTAAGTGTATTTCTTTTCTTCTGCTTTCTGCTGAAATTACTCACTGAACTGTTAGCAGCATTTGCTTTCTTGATAAGACAGGTTGTTGACATTCCTGGTGTGTCTCTGTATCTACAAAAACAATATATTGGCAACCATTTTGTATTTCAGTGGCTTGAACAACACTGAAACTATTATCTGCTTTTATGCAATAAGAATTGACTGAGGTGCACAGGTTTTGTTGGCTTCTGCAGAAATTATTTGATTTTTCTATGAATGGAGCTTCAAATACTGGTTTGGGGTTTTTTTAATTATTTCATTCAGTATGTAACAATAGAATTAAAAACTCTTCTGACTTAGCAATATGAAATCATCTTTCTCTAAGATTTTGGCAGGTTCTGCATATGTATAATAATGTAATTCCTTATGAGTGCAGTAATTTAGACATGTTCATTTTGGTGGTAAGCTTCAGAGTAGTTTATCTCTTTCCTTTTCACAAGTATATTACAGATAAATGAAAACCTCTAACAACTTACATTTATATCAAGAAATCTTTGCCAAGACTGCTTTTGTGCAGTCCTGGGTAAAGGCACCTGAGGCTGGTGAAAAGATGCTCATTTTCAGTACCTGAACAAATAACAATATCAGCATAACTTAAAAAGTGCTCTAAAAAAGATACTGCATTCTTTTCTTGGTGGTGATTAATATATGAGTAGTAGATGACTAATTCACACATGGTATCCTGACTACCAGTCCCAAGATGGGCAGAGGTGATGCAACCTGCTACATAACTTGATCTAAAGAAAAGAAAGAACTCAACAGGTGGCACACAGAAATTTTTAAGAAAATGTTGGAAACATCTTCAGTCAAGAGTAACATGATTCATTTCATTGAGTCAGTGATCTGACTGTCTGGTCTTGAACAAAATAGAGTTGTGGTTCAGTGTCCTTCAGACACTTCTCACTGAAAATATGGATTTTGGCTGCTATCATTTCTCAGTTAAAAGCCATAATGTTGTCATGGCCTACAAGGAGACATATGAGAGGCATAGATTGTGTTTTTAAGAAAACAAAGCAGGCTCTATGTCAATGTTATTTCTACGGTAGTAATCCTATTAGTATTTCTATTTTTCAAATAATATTATTTTTAATAAGTGAATTTATAGTTTTTGAGGACCCTCTTTTTGTATTCAGTCATGTATCATGTTGTATATATATGTATTGTCACATTTTTCTATCATGTTTTTTCAGTCATATGCACAAACACATAGACACGTGCATACAGTCTTTGTATTGGCTGGAGCTGGTAGTGCAACTTAAGTTTTTTTAGCAGGAGATATCTAGAAATGTTTGGCTGTACAGAACTCTGTATGACTTGAAGCATTGAGCTCATTTCCATTCAAGTATCAGTTTCATACTGAAACTATTTTTAAGATGAGAAGAAGAGTTTGTTTTCCAAAGAACAAGGTTAAGAGAAAATGAAAAGCTCTGTCTGAATTTTAAAAATTGTCGTGGAGAAGCTCTAGTGCGCATTCTGAGCCTTAGGGGGTGTAGGTTGTGGAAGGAAAGAGAACAGGAAGGTTGTTTGGTATGAGGGAAATGTTTTTGCTGATTCTGTGGGGAGCTGCCAGTTTCTGGCTTAAGTTTTAAAACTTTAGGAAAATGTTTGCATGGGGTTGACAAGGCCCTGTTAGAAATTTACCAGTTAAATTGTCAGAGGACTACACCAGTTCTGTACTTACAAGATCTGTAGAGCTGTACCATAAAGCTGAGAGGGTTTTTTCTCTGTTGTGTTACGCAGAGCTTGTTATGACACCACGTGTTAAAGGTGTAAAGATTGGTGAGCCCCAGGGTCCTGGATGCTGGCAGCTGGCACTGGCAGCTGGCAGGAGGAGGGAGAGGGCAGAGAGAATGGTTCTGCCTGTCAAGGAAGAGTAAGACCAGCTGAGGAGCTTATCTGGCTCCAACTTAAGGAAAATAGAAATTTTCCTTCACCTATAAATAGGTTCTGTGGTGCCTGGGATGGTGGTAGCTGAGATTGGCCAGTCCTCTGCTGCCAGCAAGTGTCCATGAAACCCTAAAGTCTTATCCACCCTAGCTGTAAACGTGCTTTAAAGACTCATCTTGCATCCCCTTCTCCTTTCAGTGTGTGTTTGCCAGCTTCTGCATGAAATGAGGATCCTGCTTTTGCAAATGACATTCTTACGTTCTGCCCAACTTTGACTTGTAGCAGAAAGCCCAGTCTATGCCAAGGATCCAGCAGGGTGGGAGAGACCAAGAGGGTTCCTGTGCAAGAACTGAATTTGTGATGTTCTAGCTCAAGACTATTGCAATGCCTGTGTGTGAGGATCCAGCTGTGGTTGTTTCAGATGATCTTAACTGCCATTTCTTACAGTGTGAGTGCTGGTCTCTGCAGTACCAGCAGCCTTCTAATTCAGCTGCTGTGTGGTCTGTCTGCAGATAAACATTTCTGCACACATATGCTGTGGCACATGTGCCTGTACACATAAATATATCTGTTCTCGTAACTGTGCTTAGATAAAAGGTTATGCTGGACTGCAACTACGAATAAGACTATTCAAAGTTAAAAAAAAGATGAAAATTTTATATTTTTGTATGGTTCTTTACTCCCAAACAGGTTTACAAACTCAGTGTGCTAGAGTGATTCCAAGATAGGTTGAAGTTCATGTTTCAGACATGCAGCAATCTTAGTAAAACCATACTGGTAACTCCAGTGTTCCTGGAATGTTTGTCTCTTCAGTTGTCCTTCCTCACCCCCCCCCATCACACTATTCAAAAAGCAGTAGTAACTTTGCAGGTGGATAAGAAAAGGGTAGAGAACCACCAGATTGTTTTGTGGAAGAATTGTGCCTAGCACATGGTGAAGGCTGTCATTATCTTTGGGGCTAAGGGGAGTGGAATCTGTGGAGGGGAATGCGGTGAAACAGAGGATGTGATCATCAGGAAGCAGCAGCAGGGCTGGGCAGGCAGGAGGGGGGGGTATGAAAGGGTTAGAAGAAGGGAAGCCACTGAAGTTCAAAGGAAGAGTGCCCTACAGTGGAATATCTTCTAGGAGAATAGACATAATTTCAAACAGGCCCTAAGTGAGGTGGGGTAACTAAGAAGTTTCAGAAATAAGAGTGGTTTCAAACTGGCCTGATAATTCTGACAGCAGAAGTGAAAAGTTTGTCTTCAGAACTATTTGGGGGAAGGAGTGGGGATTTTTGGAGGGTTTTGGGGGAGGGGTTTTATTAAGTAGGCAAGATCCTGAAGTGTTTAACATCTGAACAGGAGAAAATTTCAGGAAGGCTTCACTAGATGACAATGACTCAAAAAAAAAATGGAGACACAGTTGCACCTTCACCTAGTGTAGCTCCCCAGTGCCTTTTGGAATCAGTGGTTGCAGTTATTTGCATAAATTCAATAACTGAATCACCCATAATGCTGAATTGAAGGGACTCTTGTAAAGCCCAGGACAAATGGGCATAGCAAAAGACATCCAGATTTGTTCAAATAATAAGCTTACTCATTTTCTGAGAAATTAACTCCAAAACCTCAGCAGATAAACTGGTGGATTTTACAGAAGAGCTTTTATTGCCATCTACTGGCTTAAATAGGCAGCTTGCTCGACTGCATCATCCTTTCTGAGAATAGTTTGGAAAATGTTTGCTTACTGAGAAAATATTTTGAAGAGATTGTTTCAGAATATTCCTTAGGCAAGCTTATCTTTGGCATGATATCAGACGAGTCTGTTTCCAGTTAGCTGTGTTGGCATGCCAAGCTTTATGAAAGGGGGTTCATTTAAACATCTGGAACCTGACGCAGCCATAAATGCTCTCCAGCACATGCTTCACTTTGCAGGAAATCAGCTCTAGGAGCACACAGAGGATTTTGTGCCTGTGGTGTGCAGCAGGTTTAGTGTGCATGTGCTTTGGAAACTGGAGTTGTCAATGTTTCTTTCTACTTTCAACTTCCAAACTGCATAAAATTGAGTGGGGTTTGAGGAAAAACTTTCTCTTAATTAGTTCTTCAGATCTTCCAATTACTCCAAAGCTCCCAAAAAATAAGCAGAGAGCTTGAATCTTGGAGCCTTGATTAAGTCTGAATCAAGTCATTGATAAGGTGAGATTAGCTTTTTTTGTAAATACAGTTATGAAAGTAAAAGGCTGAATTCTGTTTCTTTCTCAAGCAAGATGCCCATTGAATAAGATCTTCAGGAGAATTTCTCTAAATCCCAAAGCCTTTTGTATATTTTTCTGTCTGTTCAGTATGAAATTCCTAAGAGATTTTCAGGTTTTTTCTGGAGGCATCAATACTGGCTGACAAGACATTGCCAGGCTGCTGTATAACTCAGATCTGCAGTGTGTTTATCTTTCATCACATGATCTTAGGTGTTTGTACAAGCACTCCCAGATTTGGGGAGCTCAAAATGAGAAAGATAACAGTGATATTATTCAAGTTATTTAAAATCCTGCATCCATTTTGGCTGGAAGAAATGGAAATATGACCTGGTGGTGGTAGCCATTCCAGTCTGTACGCAGGTGTCTACAGCCTTGCACTCACAAGTACACAAGAAGCTCTTCACACAATGATTAAATCTAAAGAAATAGCAGTAAAAAATAGTAGCAGCATCAGAAGTCTATTTTTGAACGAGATTTATTGATTTGGAATTTTAAACTGTGTATCATATACTGCAGTAAGGTGACAGAATTGTGGAGAGTTTCTTTTTCTTTTCCCTGATGCTCTTGTGTTCGTTCCTGAGACTGCCACGGCCTGACCATCCTCTCAGTGGCCATTGTTTGCAGATCTGAACCAAAGCCTTTGTACTCATTGTCACTTACTTTTCCTGTTTCTTGTCTTTGTTCTTTTCTCACAGCTACAAGCTCCCAGTGTGAAAGGCTTTGATTTTGCTAAGCAGCATCTGGGCCAGCACAATAAAGATGATGTCCTGATTATCCATGAGCCAGCTCCTTTACCGGGACCTATTAAGGATACAACCCCATCTGAGAACGGAGATGTGCCCAGCCCCAAATCCAAGACTTCCACAAAGCCTTCAAAGACTGTTCGACACAGAGGGAGGTCAGTTCACAGAGATAAAAACAAATTGCAGTAGACAACAGTTGACTAAGGGCTAGCAATTGCTGTATTTTTAGGGCAGTTTCAGTGGGAAGAACTGTTCCAGAGCTCCGGAACTTGCATTTTCTAGTGAGCCATCACTGTTACACCTCGCTACTCGTTAGTACAAGGTTGTGAGAATTTAGTGTTCATTTTTCTTTTAAAGGGAACATACCAGTTAAGAGAGGTATTTAAGATACTGCTGAACTGGCTGGAGTCAATGGAAACACCAAGTGTATTTTTTCTAATGCAGTCTCTTTGTGATCTCTAGCCACTAAGCCAGCAAGTGGTTAAAAACAAATGAAAACCACTGACAAAGGTAATGAGTTTCAATCCTATTAATAATGATCAATACATATATGAAGAGTCAGGATTTCCAAAACTAAGCCGTATCTCCAAAATTCAGGGAAGATGCAGAAATGTTGTTATTTATGATTATCTGGGGGAGGTCTAAATGAGCCTTATTCAGAAAAAGGAATGGTAATTCACAGCTGTGCAAATGGAGAAGGGTCTGCCAACCATCAGCAGAATTTTCCTAACCTTTTCCAATAATCATGTGATGTGACTGTTCCTTGCTGGAAAAAATTGTGTTTGTAGAATGCATGATGTAACAAAGCTGTGCAGTAGAGATGGATCTGTGCACAAAAAAATGTGGGAAAAAAATGGAACTCTGAGAAGACCCCCTCTGAACTACGCTTTCCAGTAATTCTTCTTTCTCTCCCTCACTCTCACACTTCTTTTTCTCCAGCTCTGCATTCCCTGCTCTTACATCTATGTGATACTGCACAGTGGGAGGAAATAAAAAGGCAAACAATCACGGGCAGGGTTGGATGAGCTGAGAAAGAAACTAATGGTGATTCTGACTGAGATTCAGGTCTCTGCAGCGCAGCTTGCTCCTCTGTTCAGCCCTCTGTGCTTCTTCTAAAGTCCCAGTTGTCTTAAGATCCTTGCTTCATCTTCCCCATGTGGGCTTCATAAAGCTCAGTTTCCCCCTTCCAGATGCTAAGCCTGTCTTCCTAAATCCCTGCAGGCCTTGTAAGTAGAAGACTGCCAGTGGTACGGTGGTAGGTGGACAAGACTGGAAAACAATGGAAGAAAAATGAGCAATACTAGTTTTGGTGTAGCTTACATAAATTGAAACAAAGTAATATAAATCTGAAAGACAAGTGTTTCTATATTTCTTTTTAAAAGTTCAGAAGTAGCCTAGGACAGAGATAATACCTAGGGGAAAGGAAGGCATTTATATTTATATGCAGATAAGCAAAAGAAATAAGTTGAAATTTGAGGTTGCTACTGTATTCCATCTAGAATAATTCAGAAGATTAAGCAGGAGAAATTTCAGAAGTCAACATTGTAATGATACGCTGTGGTAGAAGGCCACCAAGTAATTCAGGTGTGATTTGCCCTTAGTGAAGCCATGTTGGCTGTCACCAAGCCCCTTCTTATTTTTCATGTGCCTTAGTATCATTTCTAGGACAATCTGCTCTGTGATCTTCCTGACATAGAGGTAAGAGTGACTGACCTGTAGTTCAGACACTTGAAATGTTTTCCGAAGAGAATCTCCCTCTTCTCCCTCATGTTCCCGTAAGAACAAATCTTCCTTTAGGCTTAACTATGGAGGTGTTGCCATTGTGTCCCTGCCATGCTGATGTGCCCGTGTCAGCTTGCGATTTGAAACATTTATTCCCCGAGGCAGAAGTTGAAATGTGAAATGGTATCATACTGTGTTGTGTTGGGTTTAGCTGCTTGATGTTTTGTGAGGAAATACAGAGCTCGGTTCATCGCAGTTCAGCTCAGGATTGTATGTTACATGCCAGGACATCTAGTGGTGATGTGAGTACACGTTCTGTATCTGTAGGAAACAACAAGAACAGCTGAGTTCAGAAAGCTCAGCATCCCTAGGCTCCAGCTGAGAGTTGGACCTGTTGTTTTGACTTGAGACTATATAACTGCATATTCCTCAGCACTTTCAAGAAATGGCTGATGTTGATTCAACACTATTTATGTTCCTATAACTTGGTGATAATTTGGATATGCTGAGAAAGGAGTATCATGGGAAATGCAGAGCACAGTGAGATGAAACAGAAAGTCAGTAGGAGATCTGGACACAGAGCTCCAGCCTCATACTCTGCTGAACCAGGACAAAGGTGATGGAGGTCATAGCTCTGCACACCTTCTCCCCCACAGGAAAAGATGCAGTGGTGCAGATCTCTAAGCTCATTGAGGACCATTTATCCTCTTTTCCCTGCTATCAATTTTTTTAATTGGGATGTGACATTAGTATTACAGTCCTGCAGATCAGGGTGTTGTTTAGGGAGGAGAAAAAGGGAAGTTGAATTCAGAGCTGCAAGAAGTAGATTTAACTTCAATTGACTTGTCAGGCTGCATATAGTTATCTTAGTCTGTGTGCTCTAGGCAGGTTGATGTTTAGCCAAGAGCCTCAGTAACTAGTTCAGATATACCCATCTAGCCCAAGCAAATCCTGCACTAATGAGGTTAGTGCACAGGCATGTGCACACTCTCCATGATTAGCTCCCTGCCAGAATAGACTATGAGTGTTCACAGGACAAAGTGGTCACTAGAGACACTATCACAAAGGCTGATCCCATGTGAAGAGACAGGCTTTGGTGTCAGGCAGTGGTGTGGGCCCTGTATTTTTTCTGTTGTTATACTAACAGAATAATTTTACAGCTGAAGTATTTTGTTGGGGAAGATCATGGTATTTTTCTATATTGCCTACAAAAGCTGTGGGCACTGAGATTGTAATTTTTTAGATAACAAATGTTCTTAAGATCTTGAATCTGCATAGAATAAATACATAAAATAAGCATTTTTGAATGGCCTTACATTTGACTAGTCAGGGAAATATTAACATAGATTTGTATTGTTAGCAAGAGAATACTAAGTTAGTAAAGCTGAATGTTAGACTAGTTACCTATGTGAGTTTCATATTCCTAATATAATTATTTTCTTTCTGAGAGTTAAATTGCTAGTTACAAATGCAGAGCTTTTTCTTGTACTGTATTTTAAAGGAAAGATTACTTAGTAATATTGTCACATGTGAATTGTGTTGCAGTCATTTTTCACACACAACAACGGTAATATCATGACAATGAATATCTAGCTGTGATAATTTATTATAAATCTACTTACAAACAGAGGAAAATTTTAGCAGACTTCACAAGGTATTTTAGCACAGGATTCTCTGTGCGTGAGAATTATGCCCCCTTGCAAACTTGTGTTACATGTTGGTTTGTTTGTTTTGTCATGTTTGTGGCAGAATTTCACCATCAGATGCTGAATCCACAGCAAGTGAACAATCCAGCGGAAGAGAGACAGGAGAAGAAAGTGCAAGACCATCAACTGTTGCAAACGAGGGCAAGCCACGCCGAGCAGTGAAGAAGGGTTTGTTACCTTTTTTTTTTTTCCTCCTTGCGTGCTCTACTGCTTTACTCAGGTCGAAGAGTTAATCTGGTGCTGTAACTTCTCTAAACTCATCTTTGGCTGTTGATTTTTCTGCTTCTTGCCACAGAAAATCCCTTCATATTTGGTTTCATTTCTTCTGTTGATACTGGAGAGCTATACATTCCTTTCATTCCAGCAAGCTTTTGAAACAAATGGCTTAGCAGGAATGAATCTTGCCTCCTTTTGTCCCACACACACCCCCAGCAAAACTCTTCCCAGCTAGGCCTAATTGTGTCTCTCATGGTAGCAGAATTGCAGACAGTTACATGGCAGCAGAGGTCACAGCAGGACTTCAGACCGTGGGGGTGTGTCTGTAACAGTAACTTTGAAAAAGTGATATGAAAAAAAAAGACACCAGAGAGGTCAAAGTTTTACAAATGAGTTGTAATTCAATCATCAAAATGCCTGCATGATTGTACATTAGAAAGATCAAAATTCAGTGCTACTGTGTAAATAACACTGGTATTTTTTTATGAAGAGCCATCTTGTTTCCAGTTAAAGTATCACTACTTTTCTTGGAGGTACTCTAAAATATATATATTTATATACTTGAAAAGATGGGAAAACATCTTAGCAGGGTTTGAGTTCCTCCAACCTATCTGACTTGAATTCTGTTGCTCTGTTTTAGTATTCTCCCATTTCTTCTTACCTGGGAACTCCAGATTTGTCTCTCCATTTTCTATCTGGCTTTAAATTTTATGTAACATATAACATTTCCTTTTGGTGTAGAAATGTTACGTGTTGCTGCATCTGAATTACCTGGTAAAAGCAACAAGGAGACTGTGTAAAATGTGTCCTTTCTACTGATCATGCCCTCACTGGGTAAAATGCACTATTTTTTCAGCATTTGGTGCCTCTAGTTTGCAAATCATAAGGACTATTCTTAGCATTCAGAATTGGAGGCAGTGTCTGCAGAGAGCTCTCCACTGAATGGGAGATTCATTTCCCTTTTTGTGCAGCTGAGATTTGGCAGTTTGATCCAAGTTCATGCATCTCATTCAAAAGTAAATGCAGTCATCTTACTGCTGTGTTTTTTTTCCAGTTGCCATTCTAGCTAAATTACTTGTCATAATTACTGTGTTGTCTCTTCTTTTTCCTTTATGTTGTCAGGAGCAAACAGAGTGGGTAAGTAACCAGAGCTGGTAGTTGAGTACAAATATGAATAGGGGTGTTGGGGTAGCTGCAATTATGTCTTAAGGATGGAAGAGTTTGTCTTCTGAGTCTTAAGAAAATAAAATTGCTTCTGAGCTATTAAAGTATAAAAAAGTCTCAGTAACACAAATTATAGTAATCCAGAACATTTTTCTAATTTTTTTCCTCCCAGTTCTTTCAAATTATTGAGGAAAACATCACTGTGAAAGAAGCAAAATTAAGGCAGCTGTTGGTCCTGAAACCAGCTTTGTATAAACACGTTGGAGATAATATTAGAATTAATGTAGAATTAATTAACTGGAAGCCCAAGAAAAACATGAGCTACCTGCAAAGAAACACAAATATTTTGTTGTGAACTCATGTTTTCTCTGCCAGGATTGAGACATGACAAACATAGGGCAGGAGAAAGCTGATGCTGTCTTTTGATAATGTATAACACATCTAGTGGTAAAATAAGGATTGTGTCTTCTGATAGCACTGGCCATCTTCTAGTAGCCAACCTTCTCTCCATCCTTCTCTGCTCTGCTGCTTACACTGGTGGGTGTAATGAGTCATCAGCTGCATCCTGGGATGTCACCTACTGGGATACAAAGAAACCGTGTGAACTCTATCTCTAATTGCATACTCTGGCATGGTTAAGATACCAGTGGATGAGTTGAAGAAGGCCATTGACTTTGTCTGATTTTGGATGAGGCCTTATGCACCTTGGTTGCTGTGTCTCCCGAGGGTGCAGGAAGCAGGTGCCTTTCTCTGTCTCCAGCTGTATTGGTTTTCATATGAAATCATAGCTTCCTGACATTTCAGTTCAGTTAATGGTTTCAACTCAGGGAGCAGTGATGAGCAGTGATCCTGGCATGTGACCTCTATGGACTGGTTGTTAAAACATGATCTGACCAGTGTTGGGGTATTAAGTACCTCTCCATTATTTTTTAGCCTCAGCTGAATTATTCTGAAGTCAAAATTTCATTCATGTAGCGCCATCCGTTAGCTTTATAAGGAAGATTTTCTAAATGTGAATGATAGTGTAATGTAAGAACTTTGAAATGAGAAATTGTGCTTATTCTCTCTGTCAAAACTTCTTCAGGAGCTCATTCTTATGTTGGGTTAGAAACCCTTTCTCCTTTTGTTTTATGTATACAGTGCTACACTGTTCCTGACTTTATCTACTTTTCTGTACTTCCATCCTGGTTTGTATTTATAACACATTGAGTGTAGGCACACAGAGAGGATTTGAAGGTCATATGCAGCTTATGAGAGTTTTTTGTGTGTATCTTTTCTGCAAAAAGCAGTAACATACGATGTTACTGTAGAGCCTTACCAAAATTTTTCAGTGGGACTTCTGTTTTACCAAATGAGCTTAAGAACCCTTTCAGCTAAGAGGCCCCTGCCAAGCACTTGTTTATGTGTGTACAAGGGAAAGTTATGGATGAAGTTATAAAGATTCAGAGTGAATGCTCAATATAGTTTAAAATATTGGGCCTCACTAACCAAGTTATACAAAAATACCCTTAAAATTTTATGTTGGAGGTCAGTGAGCTTGGGAGTGGCTGACAGAGTGAAAAGGTGAGGAAAAAATGACTAATGTTTGGGGAAGATGGATGCAGAAGTTCAGGTTTCTATTGACTACATGATTGCTCTGAGGGATTCACACTAACTCCTTAATATATCTTGTGCCCCTCTCTGTGAGAGGCAATGCTTGCACACTTCTGACAGATGCATGAAGATGGGGCTGTGAAGATGACAAATGGTTAAGATGATACAAATAGCTACAGAAGAGAGATGGATATGTTTCGTTTAGGCTCTGTGTCTTGCAAAACATTTGGGACACAGAGGTCTTGAATGGAGCTGTTTACCTTCTTTTTAAGAACACTTGTACAGAGAAATCACATTTATAAATGATGCATGCCTTTTATAAATGTGTATGTTTGACAATGCTTTGATCAACTTTGAGAAATATGAATAGGGATTTTGCTTAACTTGTGGCCAGACTGCTTTCCAGCCCAGAAGTAGTATGCTGTGACTATAATAAAGCATAGTATTTCTTTCTTGTCCTGCTCCCTTGTTGTGCTTGGAAGAGGGAAGCAAAGGAGCAAGACATCTACTGTGACCTTCCACAGAACATAGGATTCACTCCTTCAACCCTATCCTGCATTACCAGCACGTGTTGCAACAGAATCACAGCAGAGACTATTTTATTTCCCTTCCTGTCTGTTGTAGTTGGATCATGTTGATCAGCAATGGATTCTGTATCAGAATCAAATTAGGTTTTCCTCCTGATTTGAATATTGAGAACCACATCCCCTTATTATAAGTCCGTGGAAAGATGTGGGTATGTCCCTCAACGCTGTTGTGTTCCTTCATAAGGAGAGTCACAAGTCTTGATCTCTCATTGCTTGTATTTCATGGTGAAAAGCAGTTTGAGAATGTGTGGCTTTATCACGTGGATAAGACAAAAGGTTATTTTGAAAGTTTTCGATAGCTTTTGCAAGCCTCATCTGCATAACAGTTTCTGATTTAGGTCTAACTCAGAAAAAAAATTACTAAATCTGTGCTTAACTGCAAATCACTGGGGTGATCCTGTCGATTTCAAGCCTTTTGAGGGAGATGACCCATTTCTATTGAAGTAATTAACTGTTGGCAGGACCTGGGGTGCACTTCCTTGCATATTGGTTTTCATAACGTCTTTTGCTGATTGTATTGGTTTAACCTCTTCCAACAAGTTACAACATTGACAGTATTTATGCAGCTTGCTTATTATTATGTGAACTATTTATCCTGTCACAGAGAAAAAAATCTGCTTTAAAAGCGTTAATCAGTAAAATGTCTGTAAAATTCTTTGTGTTTTGTGTGAATTTCTAAGGGGTTTTTTGTTGGTTCCTGTATCACTCCTATCACTTAAGAAATGTATTTTGCATTGAGACATCTTTCATTGCTCTTTGAACCCCCATTTGAGCAATTTGCATCTCCTTAAGTATTGATAAGAGGAATCATTAGCAGAATGTACTTAAACAGCTTTTTATGCAGTAAAGTAGATTGAGATTTTGGGGGTTTGCAAGTGCCAAGAGCTTGATTTACAGAAATAAAGAATGACAGCTCACCTTCTGGAAATCTAATGGGAAAATGTTTATAATTTGCAAACCACGGGGTAAACTTGTTGTACACTAAATGTGAGTCAGCTGGAAGGCCTGTAGGGCAAATTAGACACAGATGGAAAAGAGGGGATAGTTTTGTAGCACAGCATCTGTAGAGCTTAACATTTGACTGTGATAACCCTGGCAGCACTGCTTCACTCTGTATTGGTTCTGATGCTTTAGGACCTCCTCAGACCAGCAGTGGAAACGAGCAGCACTCCTCAGCCTCTATCTTTGAACACGTGGATAGGATGTCCCGTTCCTCAGATGCCAGCAGACGTGTCCCAAGCAAGATCCAGCTGATTGCCATGCAACCCATGGCAGCGCCTCCGGTTCAGAACTCGGTGCTCTCCGATCGGGTAGCAGAGACCAACAAAATTAATAAAGAGGTATTTTTGAAAATGCTTTGCATGTTTTCGCAGGATTGTGTGCCTAGCCAAGTGAAAAGTATCCAGTTTCTTGTTATCAGGAGTTCCTTGTAAATTCCTTGACAAGTTACTGGAAAAATCCCGTTTCCATCCAGAGAAATTATCTGACCTGTTTTTAAGAGATGCCTAAACCAAAATTTAAACACAGAGAGGCTCTGATGGTTAGGATACCTTTATGTTAGCATCCTTTTGCTAGTCAGCAGGACATGACTTAAAGACAGTTGTGCTAATTAATGTATGAGAATTGGAACATATGGCCCACCTTGGTTTTCATTCTACACTATTCTTTTACTTTCAGGACTCAACAAGTTGGTTATAAAAAGTAGTTTTCTCAAAACATTCTGGGGTGTGAATTTGCAGCCCAGTTCATTGCTTACAACTTCTAATGTGTTTACTTGACAGTAAACATACAAAATTTCCTGCTTTCTCTGAGGCTCATGTTACTGTAAGCAGAATATGAGCATGCCTGGGGCACGAGGAGAGGTGATGTACTGTAAAACCACATCATACACTGCCTGACAGTAGCACCTACCTGCATCCTGGTCTGGTGTAAGGTGACATTTTTTCATAATTCAGAGTGGAAGATTACTCAAACCTGTAACTGAATTTTGATTACTGAAAACTGTAACTTTGTCAAGAATCTGTGTTTCTCAGTACCTTACTGAAGAGAGGCAAATATATATATCTAGGATACAGAGGCAAGAGGAGCCACAAAACAGAAATCTGTCTGCTTGGGCAGAAGACATATGATTCTAACTATAAGCATAAAGAACAAGTCTGACTTGTGTCCTATATATGCTTTTATTTTTTCGTATTTTCTTGAGAGAATACACAAAAATCAATTTTTATTAGGTTCTTAATTTGCTGATGCTGATGTGTTCCAGAACTACTCCAGCACAGGCAGGGCAGTTATTGCTACCTAATCTGGTGCTCAAGTGTTTACCAGTAATAAGAATTATTTCAGTGGGTTTTGGGCCAGGACTTACAAAGTGTGGTGTTACAACAGCTTTACCCAGATAATGAGATGTACTCCATGAAATTTGAGAAAAGGTAGGAGAGAGGCATGAAAACTCAGCCTCCAAGATGATGCAGAGCTGATAGTGCCATGTTCATCTGGGGATCTGGGCCCTTGTATTGCTTTTGTGTTCCTGCATAGCATATGGCAACCTCTCATGCACAGCAGAGGCACTGAGTTATGAGCTCAGTTGGCTCTTGAAGTTCTTGCTTCTTATGTGATGAAGGTCATTAAAGGGAAAGGGTGGCAGATTTTAACACTGTTGACCAGATATCAACAATATCTGTTTGCCTAGCATAGCTAACTACAAACTGGTTAGTCCTATCTTTTCAGAGCGGTGTTACGTCTCGCAGACAGGAGGAGTTTTTTGTGTTCCTCCTGCCTTTTATTAACAAACTGCCGCTTCCCTCTAATTGCACCTGCTGTGTGGCAATTGTGCTGTGTATAATAGTACATCTACCTGGGGAGACAATGGGGGAGATTGCGAAATATCCAGGAAGGAAAGTGTGCTCATAAATAGTGTGACTTACTTTAGACCTTCAGAGATTTGGGGGAGGGAAGCAGGGGCAGGCAGAGAGGTAGGGAGGAGAGGTTTACAGAAGAGCAGCAAAATCCAGTTTGCAAAGTATACAACTGCAAAAATATTCCTCCCTTTTTTTTCCTTCTCCTTCCTGAAGATACAAACAGCCCTGAGGCATAAATCCGAGATCGAGCATCACCGCAATAAGATCCGCCTCCGCGCCAAGCGTAAAGGGCACTATGAGTTCCCAGTGGTGGATGACGTGGTGGTGGTTGACTCCAAAGAACAGCACCGAATATATCGCAAGGCACAGATGCAGATTGACAAGATCTTGGACCCTGGAGGCAGTGTGCCTACTGTCTTCATAGAGCCCAGGAAGAGGTAGAGATTTCAAAGATGGAACTCTTTTAGAGTCAGTGCCCAAACTACATCAAAACTGTACTTCTTAACTGTCAGAGCTGAAAATCATTTTGATCACTAGTTGAATTTGAGTCATCTAGGTGAAAAGGATTGGGTTATTCTAGACACTTTTATTTATTTCAGTATATACCACTATGTTTTGATTTCAAATTATGTTTCTACAAGTTCTCAGCAGTGAATTCTTGGTAAATAAGCCCAATTGTATGAAAACAGTCTTAAAACAATTTAGTATTTGCTCTGCCATTTGTTTGAATAATTATTGTGTGATGTAGAGAGATCAAAATTGCAATATCAGCACTAAAAAAGAAACCTGCAAGTAATATAACCAGCAAGTAATAATATTTTTATAAAGCAGGAGAAGGGGGGGGAATATGTAAAATAAGGAAAACCTTGAACAACCTAAAAAGCATGAAGATTCTGTATGTTAAAGGCAAATTCACAAATCAATGAAATTACCCAGAGGGAATACATAAAAGGTTATAAGGCACATCTGTCAGCCTCACAGATCAGCCTTCCTGGCCTTGTATTTGCAGAGAAAGTTTTCCCTGGGTTCTGTTTTGGACTTAAGAATAGAGGCACTTTGTTCCTGGAGCACTGGTGCCCAGTGGGTGCTTCTGCACTGACAGAAAAGAGCTTTTCTCCAGGAGTGTGGGTTCCTCAGCTGGTTTGCCTGGTGGGGTTAAACCCTCTTTATGAAGCACAAAGCCTTGTTGGCAGTGTGGTCTATTCTGCAGCTGCAGATGTGTCACACGTTGGGCTGGGGAGCTGGAACACAGGCAACCTGGACAGCTGAATGTAGGAGGGAGGTGACTCTAGAGAAAATTTAAGGGAAGAATGGGATGTTTCAGAGAGTTGCCAATGAGAGTGTTATTAAGAGAAGCTTGAGGAAAGAGATTTGAGATGCTTAATGGGACTGGCATAGAAAACTGGGAAAGGGAAGAGAAACGGGGCTGGGGCAAGGATGACTTGGCAGAGGAGTTCAGCCTTGAGAAGAAAAATTTCAAAAATAATTGTGATTACCTTTGTCTCTCTCTCTCTCTCTCTCTCTCCCTCTGCTTTTTGTTTTTTTTTCCTGTTAAGTTCTCGTGCAAAACGTTCTCCCAAGCAGCGCCGTCGCCATCAGATAAATGGGAGTCCAATTGATGCCGAAAAGGACAGGTTAATCACAACTGACAGTGATGGGACATACAAAAGACCTCCAGGAGTCAATAATTCTGCATATATTGTATGTATGTCTCTTGAATGGCAGGAATGTTCTGGTAATGATGACAGCTGTGACATTGGCAGGTTTTTGGCCTTCTGTTTATGTTCCATATGATATGGTTAGTTTCAGTCATGCAGTTAGCATGTAAATCAAAGTGAAATAAGGATTTCATTGACAGTCTGTCATTTTTAAGCAGTATAATTCTGCTGAGTATTCCTTGATATTACAGAGGCCAAGAACCAAAGCCCTGTTTTCATTAATGCCACTGTGTTATGCACATGAAAGTGTGCTTGACATGTTCCACAATATCTTGAACATAGTTTCATTCTAGTCCAATTTGCTGGATGTTATATATTCATATATTACAGCAAATTTCATCCTTTGCTCTTACAGAGTGGAAGATTCAGTCTTTTTGTGAGATATTTTCTCATCTTTCAAATGCAGCAATTAATTATTAATGACAGAGAAACACGTCTTTGTACTACGGTAACTTGAGACAATTCTAGTGCAATGTCTTGAAAATTAATTTTGTCTCACATCTAAAAAAAGAAAGACGCTGGAGAATACTTCTGTTCAATCATATCCATGTCACAAACAGTACTTAGGCATCTTTAACCACTTCTAAGCAGACTTCATGAAGCCAAATGCTAATATTGGAAGCCCCTGGACAGTTCTTATCTTTAAAGATGCTTTAATAATTTTAAGAATTTCACTGTTAGCTGCATATGTGGTCAGGTGACTCTGATCTCCATTTCTGCAGTTTTCCTTTGCCTTCAAACATGAGTGTGATGATTTTAATGTCATGCTGCAGTAGAATGAATTATCATCTGAAGCTGTTTAATTAAGACATGGCACACAGCAGGCTCAGCCCCTTTGGCATCTGCAGTGAGACTGCTCAGAATGCTAAGTTCCTAATAAAGTAGAGGCTTGTGCCTCTTGACGACTGATTTTGCAGTCTGCATGCAGTGGTAAGAATGAGCTCTGATAATAAATCTGCTGCTGTAAAGCTCGTTTAATTTCCTCTCACTGATGAACAATAAGCCCATGTGGTAAGATCCCAGGTAGTAATTATGATGCATGCCTAAGGTATTGCTTCAATGAAGCACTTACATGAATCCCATTCAGGTGATGCACCCAGGTTCAAGCTCCATGCAGGTAACCACTTAGTTCCTTAACAGCTTCCTTGCTGCGTTTTTCTAGGAGGTGATAATTGTTTAATGTTACTGCTGATGTGGTCAGTTATAAGCTAAAGACTGAATTAATTTCTTAGAATTGCAAAAGCTGCAAAGAAGTCAAAGATGTAGACAGAGCTGATTGGTTTTTTTCTGGGTGGAGAAATGCTCTCTGAATGATTTCATTACGTGCTTGCAAACCACAAGATTTCTGTTATATATTATGTTCCTGTAATAGCTGAGTAACTCCTGCCCAAAGCTATGCTGCCTTACCTGAGATGAGAGTCCTTCAGATCACACTGAATGAAGTGTTTGAGCTGCCGGTGTTACATATACGCACGCAGCAGCGGGGAGGGTAAGGGCAGGTGCTGTGGTTCTGGCCAAGACAGTGTTGCTCAGATGGAAAGCCCACAGTTTGGAAGCTGGCTAGATCTTCTCTATGGCTGCCCTTCACCTTCCTTCTGTTTGCTCCAGTCCGACCCAGACTTGCCGCCCGAGCCCCAGACATCATCCTCGGCGGATCTGGGCAAGTTCCCCGGCTTGCCCCCGCACCCGGTGTCGCAGTACGTGCCCCCGCAGCCGTCCATCGAGGAGGCTCGGCAGACCATGCACTCGCTGCTGGACGACGCCTTCGCGCTGGTGGCTCCCAGCAGCCAGGCCGCCAACTCCACGGCCGTGCCTCCGCCCGGGGTGTCGGCAGGACAGCCGGTGAGCAGCTGCTGGGCAGGGACGGGTGGCCTCGTGGGCCAGCTGGGCAGCGAGCGGCACATTTGGGGTGCAGTTCAAAAGGCGTCTCTGGGCAGGGAGTTAGCGCCGCTTGAGCCACGGCCGCTGTTGTTGTGGCCTTGCTGCCAGGGTTTAGCACAAACACAGAATGTTCCTGGAACAAGGAGAATTCAGAAATGACCGTCACAAGATGGTGAACTTCCTTTCTGAGCTGTTTGGTTTCTTTTCCCTTTTCCCATCTCAGCCACAAGAGAACACAGGAGATTTCCTTTAGGATAATTTCAGTTCTTCTCAGTTAGGATCTTTCACAAGTCAGTCTTGCTGTGTCTGAGAGTCAAACTTTATTTTTATTTTTTTTTTAATATGTGTGGTAGTTCCTATTTTGACAATGAAAAAAAGAATGTATTTGGCATAGGTCATATTTTTCAGCAGGATATCCAAAAACTTTCAGGAAGTGAGGGATAGGGAAGCAGTGTTTCTGTGTATGATTTTTTTTGTTTTGATGGAGCACTGAAAACATGGATAATCCTGTAGGTCATCATAAGTTCTGATGAGTCTGAGCCCTGTGGTCTCTCTGCTGCAGTCTGATGCTGTTTGAGGTCAAAAGAGATTTCCAAATGCAAAGCTTGGTTTTTTGCTAAGTAGACATTGGAGCAGCTCTTGATCTTCTGCAAATGAGAAATAGTATTTCTGAAAGGTTTTCAAATTAAGACTCAGATCACAGAAGAGACTGTAGCTGCTGTAGCAGTGATTCCCAGATCTTCTTGTGCTCCTTTGTTTCTAAAATTTAAGTTCTTATGGCTGCCATCAAGTCCTACATACAGGCTTAGTGATCTCTGCCATTCATTATTTAAAAGGCTGACCGTGGACTTCCCAAGGTATGAATTTTAATTTTAATTTGGTGGTTTTTTTCATTCTTCTGACAGAGATACATGGAATTTGGAATGACTCCGCCAACAGCACCAGGTCTCCTACCGAGGTAGCTTTTTATTGATCAAATTATCATTTATTATTTTCCTTGCAATTACTCCAGGTCTCTTACTGGCGCTGGTATATTATTATGCAAAGTACTGCATAAATGAGAAGTTACAGGAGTCCAGATCCAGTCTTTTTATTTATTTATGAAGCATAAATGACATATGCATGCTGTATGGAATCCAAGCCTCTGTTTAAAAGAAATGTGTTTCTAGCCCCTCAGCTATAGCAAAATCCTTCCAATATTCAAACCACTGAGTATGAGCTTTTGGAGAGCCTGAAACAGTTACTCAGATGCATGTAATTCTCCCAATACTCTTGCTTTCATCTTGTTTCTGTATCCTCAGGGCAACACTCACTCACAACAGCTTTCATATGACTAACAGATTCATTCTATTTTTGACCGAGTTGAGAATAAATGACAGAGCACAGTGACCCTCACAGAGAAAGTCTGCCTTGCAGCCCTACTCTAATCAAATCAGAGGAAGAACAAATTTTCCATCTTCTCCTGCCCTTGCCGTGGGAGAATTGTGTAAAGGGGAGACTGGTTGTCCAGGTGATTGTTAATTTCACATTTGGTTTGTGTGTTTTAACTACGTGTGAAGTTGGACATTTGAGTCATGGTACTCACTGGGGTGAGATTTGTCTCACCCTCTCCAAGCTGCTGCAGCCAGGCTGGTAAAATGATGGCCTTGTGCTGCTCTCTCATTACCTTCTTAGAGTTCACCATATGAGATGAAATCCCACAGCTATTCATGTCATTCATCAGACTTCTTCACTCTCCTTCACTGCCTTGGAAACTTCATGGTAAAATAGCTGTGAAGAACTTTCCTTTATTTATTGTTCTGCAGCCTGATTTTGAGAAGACCAAGTAGAAAAGGAGGAGTTTCTAAGCATCTTGCTTAGTTCTTGGCTGGAGGTGATGGTTTCAGTGTGAGTGGAGCATACATGAAATGGCACACAGTATGACATGTGGTATGCTCTTTGTAATTTAGGTTACCTTGAAGATTGTGAGCTTTGAGACTGCCAGTGTAAAGCATAACCTATTGTTTGCTATTGAGGAGATTTTGTCTTTGTTTGCCAGTTGCATATTCAGGGAAAATGTGATAAATTAATCATGAAAGTGCTGTAGTCCATGTTAATACACCCGAGCAAGACAGTGTCTTCACAATGTATTTTTTGTTCAAAAGTTTATCATTCTTTGGCATAGGCAGCCTGAATTTATGTAAATTGCAAAAGTTCAAATGCTGGCTTTGCCAGTGTCAGCAGAGTAAGTTAACAATCTGCAAAGTCATTGATCGGAACATAAAGAATTCCTCTAAGTTTTCATTAAAATAGAAAGCTTCCTAAAGCTTGGTCAATAGAAAACAAGTTGTCATGGTTGTACAGTGGGAGTTATTCTCAAAATCTGAAGATAATGATCAACAAATTGATAGAAGCAGTGCACCAACTAGAGGAAGGAAAAATAACCTGAGGTCAGTGTGATTAGGTGGCA
Organism: Ploceus nigricollis; assembly: GCA_013399945.1. Taxonomy (NCBI): domain Eukaryota; kingdom Metazoa; phylum Chordata; class Aves; order Passeriformes; family Ploceidae; genus Ploceus; species Ploceus nigricollis. The sequence goes on along the minus strand of VXBC01008909.1, from coordinate 424,349 downwards.
TGTATCAATGTCATAGTCCATTGGGTTAAATATCCAATGCATGGAATACTAGTTGAGCATACTAGGGTGAGCATAGTGTTCTCTTCTCTGTAATAACACCATCAGCATCTTTAATGGGGTGGAACCAACCTGGGGAAAAAATTAAATGTAAAAGACCTAGGTCACATAACAGCTAGGCAGTCATAAAGGCACAATGAACAGCTTTTGCCAGAAAATGGGTATTGAATCGTGCAACAGAGATATACTGAGCTACAGTGGATTAGTGGTGTAAAATTGATTCTTGGAGCACTATCTCCTGACTTAAATGACTGGAGATAATTTTGGGGTTTTATTGGATGTGCAAAAATTGAAAGCTGAGTTTCAGTCCAGAAACAGGAAGGAGCACTAGAAAGCCTGTATGATACAGGTGCAGAGCTGTATTCTGCTTTTATGCTCTTACGTTGATCTTTGACTTTATAGAGAAGCTGTAGCAATCTATTATAAAGAAGATTGAGAAGGTGAAGCCTTATTAAATGTGAACCTTTCAAATGCAAACACATCAGCAATAAAGAATTTACTTCCCGTCCTCTGAAAAATTGGCACAAAAAGAATACATTTGCAGTAATGTTGAGAAAATATTTTCTTTAGACAACATCAAAAAATTGTAGTAATTCATCAGCTTCAAAATTCCAGCTCAACACTGCAGGCATAAAGGGCCAGATGATCACATCCTTTACTGATTACAGTGATTAACATAACAGAAGTGACGTTGTTAAACATTACCTACCCATTGAAGCATTTATTTTAACTAGCTTGTGTGGTTGGAAATGGTTTCCTCTGGATCTGCTGAGTGGACAGGTGGAGATTGTATGTGAGGGAGCTGGGGAAATTCTAGGGCTTCCACAATGGGATTGTTACAGCTTGAAGCCCTTTAACCTCCTCCATCTTGTAACACTGCATGCCAAATAGCTGGTACCTTTATTTACAATTACTTCTTTGTGCTTTATTAGGCAATTTATTATGTCAATTTTCTTTGCTATCTGGCTGTCATGTGAAGGTGGGTAGTTTTCCAAATAAAGCACAAATCAAGAATAGTCTAAACTAGATGCAGTCACAGGATTTTGCAGTAAAACAAAGGCGTGTAAAATTGAGATCTTGAGAAATAGGATACACTGCAGACTGTAGCCTAAGGAGGAGGAGGACTAAGATGCCATTGTGGTAAAGGGCATGGAAAAGTCATCCCTAGCCCTCACTTTGTATAGTTCCATGTGCCTGAGCCTGGCTGCTTGTCTCACTTTGCTTAATTTCCACTCACACAAATAGTGAAGTTAGATGGATTACGATTTCTGTTGTTAACTCTTTTTAGCAAATACTTAACAGTGACTACCAGCACCAGCCTGATTGATAGGAAACATTAATTTCAATTTACATTGCATTTCTTCATATGTGCTAATGACAGCTTTGAGTCGTTTCACGAATCTTAAAGAGCACAGTTTTGAAAACTTCCTGAAAAATTATCAGAATACTTCATGAAGTAATAATTGTTCACAAAATACACATGTAATGCAGCTAATGTTTTGGTTTAGACCAAAAGCATGTGCCTAGAAACTCTTTGAGTAGAGTCAACTTTGTTGCTGAGGTAAGCAGGTACATCACTGCTGAAGTCTTACTTTTCTATTTTTTTTCATTGAAGATACTTTTTTCCCCCAAGGGGAAAACAAGATCTCAAGATCTGTGAACTTTTTGCTCTGCATTGCAACATGTGAAAAACACTTATGTAAAATTTTGTTAAAACATATTCTTCAGATGTAAATATTTTCCTCAACGTTGAAGGTTACAATTACATTAAAAGGCATAAAGAACTGCTGTGCGAGGCACACCTACGTCTTTATTTCTAATTAGGGATTTCACTTCTTTTAATCTTGACTCCTTTTCCACAGGCAGAACTTTGGACCAGGTTTTCTTCAGCCTGCAGAGTTAATGCACGGAGAGCAGCCGCCCCCCGAGGTTCAGTATTCCTCCAGGGGGATGTACTCAGAGGAAATGCCATCAGTGGCACGGCCACGACCTGTTGGAAGCACTGCAGGTACTCTTCACTGAAGCTGAATATGCAGTAAAATAACTGAGCCTTTTCTCTATCTGTTCTTATGCCAAGGTCACCACTAAGATGTCATTGTCCTTCAGCTGCTGCATGTGATATGTGGTCCTTGTCCTCAATACCCAAAAAAAGATGATCACAAAGTGAGGTTAACTTTACTTTTCGTAGGACCTTGCAGAAAAAGGAAGTGCATTGCCCCTTTTTTAGTATCTTACAAGCACTGGTTATCACAAAGTGTATTTTCACAAAACCCCATTCACTAAGAATGGAAAATTACTTGTTTTAGAGATTATGATGTATGCTAACTTTCCATTTTGAACTCCTCCTTTTGTGCTAAATGAACTAATTTTTGCATCCCAAATCAGCATGCTAAAGAGCAAAATTTTTTAATACTTCTCTACACCTGTGTTTCTTATTTCTCTTTGTAGAATCGTATGCATTAAAGCAGTATCTCTTCATTTTAGATTGAATTATCTATTTCTGCTGTCCCACATGAAATCACCTTCCCTGATTTGGTTGAGGTAATTTTAGTAGCAGTCACCAATGCTATCATGAATAAAATGGTAACATCACATGGCAGCTAAGCAGCAAACACTTCTAAGAATAAAATATTGTATTGCTATGCAAATGTTACAGTTAATTTTCTCCCAGATAAGTATTTTCTTCCTTGAAAAAGACTGGAAATATGATCATATACTTGTATCAGAAGCCCAGTTTTGATAGCTGCTCTCATCTCCCTGTAAAGGTTAAATGAATGAGAATAGTAGGAATGTAGTAACTATTACAGCTTAATGATGGTTATTTTATTCTCTGAGTCACACTATTGTTTAAATGTTCGTATATATTCTACTTTAAAGTTTGGAGGTACTTAATATATTTAGTTTCTGTCCCTCAGCATAATTATGTGTAAATATCGAACTTCTCAAATATTGGGGGGTTTCGAGAGAAAATAGGGAAGTGATCTAACTGTCCATCACATAAATCACACTGTTGTTGTTGTTGTCTTTTTCTCCCCTTGTGTACATACACACAGTTTTATGTATCTCTGGGTTAAATGTATTTCATTTCTAATGAATAATGAAGTATTAATAGTAATTTTAAGAATAAAAATATAAATGGCATTCCCTGTGGGAGACAATTAATGAAGAAGGAAAGCTGGCATGTTGTTACATATGTCTTGCAATTAATGGTGGCAGCTATCCTTGCATATGTTTGAAAGCAGCGGGAAGGAGGGAAGGGAAGGAAGAGGAGAAAGGGAGGTTGGCTTTCAGGCTGGAAGGAGGTACAGTGTGTTCTGACCTTCTCTTAGTTAAGGACAGCATGGTTTAATATTTAACCACAAAGCAAAGCTGAGAGAAGCACACTCTTACGTAGTCGTTTATTTTATTCTTCAGAGCCACACGACAGGAGGCAGTCTGCAGAGTTAGGGTCTTGCCAGTGTGATGCAAATAAGGTGTGCCACAGGAGCAAATGTCCTCTCATTGCTGCTGAGTAATTGGCATGAAAGCATTGCCAGAGCCTTCAGTAAGCACTGTTTGGAAAGGGCTGGCATGTTTTTGCAACGAGGAGTAGCCCATATCAGAGATGTGTGTATCTCAACCTCTTCTTTCAGTGCAGTGCCATGAAATGCATCACACTCACGTGAACTGCACAAAATGCACATAACTTTTCTGTCTTTATTCCACACTGACAGCCTTCTTTCTGCTGATTTTTATTAATTGCACAGAAACAGAGCTCCATTTTCTTCTTTGTCTCCTGCTTCCAACAAAGTTTTATGTTATCATATGTCTGCCCTGCAAACTTGACTGTGTATGAAGATGAAAAAAAAACAATATTTGCTTTTAAGGTTCTCAGATACAGCACCTCACTCAGGTGGGAATTGCTAGCAGGATCGGAGGTCAACCAGTGGAGATCCCCTCAGGCAGAGCAGGGCATGGCCAGCCGGGGGGGCCAGGGTGGCCCCAGTATCGTGGAGAGGATGAATGTGCTAGGCGAGATGCAGTGAGTACTGTTACACATTTGCATAGTTTCCAAAGTAGTGATTTGTTCGGGTATTTTTTTCTTGCATTACTGTTTGGAACTTTTTCCCCCCCTGGAATACTTTTAGTTGCTTCTCTGACATTCTTTGCTTTGCTCTTCAAACCCTTGTTAGCTCTTCAGACTTCTGCTTGCTGTTCTTTCACCTTTGCTTCTCTAAATGCTTTCTCTCATTTTACCCTAACTTTTTTTTTCCTCGCTTGAGGCCTTCACCCATTAATTGCAGTTCATCCAGTTCTGCTTCTGAGCTCCAGCAGAGGTGGATACTGCTTTCCATTCCTTCTTTGAAATATGCCTCTGTATTTTGAGATCATTGCCATTAGAAAACATTGAATTAAATTCTCCCAGGCTACCATCCTATTTTGTATGCATAAAGTTTTTATCTTCTGTATCAGTGCTAACAGCAGGAGTTAGGGCAGCAGAAAAAGGTACATACTTGCACATAACATTAGAGGTGTTTCTGAACAAGTTACTTTCCTTGCCTTAGTCAGCAGGATGTGGTAAATGAACACATACTCGTTTACCTGTGCTGTCCAGGCAGCCATGGTGATTTCATGTTCTTGGCAGCTGTGCTTCCAGAGGTTGACATTCCTGATTCAACCAGATGTGTGAGGTTAAAGATAGTATATGGCCTTGCCAGGAGAGAGACACTTGCCTGCTACCAGTCCCTCTTTGGGGTATTTGCATCCTGGAGCAGACTGACCTGTGACAGGTTTATTGCAGTACTCTTGAGAGTGACACCTTTATGCTCCTTCTTTTGCTTCTTAGTTTAAACTATCTTTTTCTGGTTTCTTCCTTGAAGAAAGAAAGTGGGATCTCCTCCTTTTGCATATTTAGAGCAGTGTGTGTTCACACTATTTGACGTTGCTTTGCAGTATTGCATGATCATGACATAGCTTTGCAAAAAGGAAACGCAACAGGATGGGCTTATCTTTACATTTTGGTGAAATTGAGATGCTTCCACTCCAAATAAAGTCAAGAGGAGCAGCATAAAGGTTTTGAGAACTGGGTGCACTGTTTGATACTATTCAAAAACTTCAACTGTCAAAGCTGAAAGATCTGTTTCCCTAATTTAATGTGCTTTCTGTGCTTGAAACTGTGGCATTTGAATGCAAGAGCATAATTTCAGTTTACATCTAAAAGAGCACTTGCATGAGAGATCTTAGTGTCTCAAGTTCCATTTTCAGAGACATCTCTGGGTTACCATTTATTGACCTTTCTTTACATTTGTCTCTCTTTTCTGAAAATGGCTTTTCTACATCTGTGGGCGTGTTCCTGCTCAGGTCAGTTAAATCCAGGCTGTTTTTCTGTCAGTTCATCTCAGTTTAAGGATTTCCTCAGCTTTGACAGAACTTTTTGCTTACTGGTTGCTGCAGTTCATATGTTACTGCAATGTGATTTTTTTTTTCAGTTTGTTATTAAAAAACAGGCAAAAGGAGGAGATCATGAGCTAAAACTTATTTGAATTTGGTGTCATCCAGTTGTAGGAGAGCTCATGTATTGCCTGAACTTTCTTTTTCCTGTGAGCAATTTTTTTTTTAAGGATTCTTCCCATTAAAAAAAAGGCAAAAAAAAAAAAACCCTGGTCTTGTAGCTTTCTGTAGTTAAATAATTACCTTCACAGTTTGGATTTTTTCACTAGGACAGAGCTCTAAATTTGTCTTTCCTCGTTTTGGCAATGAGGCTTTACTTAATGACAGTCGTGTTCCTTGTGATACACTATTCAACTGATCCTATGCAAACCTTGTCTTACTGTTCCCTCATTCCGAGCAAGTTTCTAAAATTAAACTCTGCATTTAGGAAGATGGAAATCTAGAGCATTCTTCTTGCACACAAACTGGAGAGGGATCTGCATTTGTCTTCCTGCAATAGTGCTTTTCCTCACAGTATCCTCACCCCTTTATTCCTGAAGTCAATACCTGATTTTCTGCTGGAATATGACGTCTCACTTGTACCTCCCAGCCCAAAGTCATTGTGCAGGGTACCATCAATTCACCTTAATTCTCCATCCAGAAGGCCCAGTGCTCATCTGAGCAGCAGAACAAATGAAGCCTGGCTTCTTACAGATGGGCTCAGTGTCTTGCATATCTGCACCTCCCTCCACCACCTGGCATCACCTCCTACCCATCTACAGTCCCCTGGAGCTTTCCACTGTTCTCCCAAGCCTTCCTGCAGGTTTCCAGTGTTTCCCCAAGGATACTCCTACCCTTTCACTCTATTTTTCTACTCAGCTGCCCACTCTAGTGTCTCTAAAAAATCTCACCAAACTTAGTTGTCTCTCAAGTCCCTGAGATAGGCCCTGTGAGATCCATGCTGGCTAAGAAGTCCAGCAGAGCACAGCCTAATTTGACCTTTCTGCCACTCAGAAGCAGATTCAATGATAACAAATCAGATAATTTCTAATTAGCTACCTGGTTTTGTGAATTTTATGTACCTGTTCATACTTTCATATATACATGTATATATCTGGGTATATATTTATACATCTAGTTCAGTTGAAATTGGCCAGAGTTCAACCAGTATTAAATGGAGATTAACAAATTTACACTTTCATCTCATAAATCTTCATTCCTTAAGAAGGAAGATTCAATAAAGATATTTTTGTCAATTGCTTCCTATTGCTGTTAATTATCCAGAAGTTTCTAGATAAAAATATAAAATGTATAGATATTATATAGAACTATATATTTTTGCATATATCATGTTATATAAAGTATCTTTGTGGTGTAAAGAAGTTTAAAAAAAAACTTTAAAAAAAAGTTAAAAAAAAACTTTGCTCCTCTTATTTTGCTGTTGTAGGTTAGTAGAGGTTAGGTTTCTGAACCAATGTGGTATTGAAATTTAACAGGCCTGTTTAATTCTGCTGCTATATGTGAAAGCACAGAAACACACCCTTTTCTTTTTCTGAGATATTTAAGAAAACCTTGAAAAACCTAGTGTAAAAAACAGCCACTGTGGTCATCAGACTCCCTAACTTCTCTAAGAAACCATTCTTATGGTGCTAATTAGTGCAGTGTGAGATAGGAGCTGAATCACATAGTGCATTTTAATGTGAAAGTAACCTGAACATAATTTAGGTTGCTGTTAAGACTCATGTATCAAGGAGTGTTTCCTTTTAATATTTTTTTATGTCATCTCTTCTCTATAAACCCACAGAGTACTTGTCAGGTTTGCCAACTCTAGACTGCAGGTATGAATTAGTTTCAGGTTTCACTGCCAAATGAATAATTCTGAACAGTCAGGAGACCCATTCATTCCTTTCTGATACTGAAATCACCTCTCTTTTATAAGAAATAAGACAGGATGTTACTTGGAAAACCTTTACCCATCATTCTTCTGTTAAAGCTTCTTTTCCCCTTAATCTGTCTCCCAAAATTAACTGTATAAAGGAGGAGTGCTGTACGTGAGCTGCACAAGAGACCCAGAATCTATTATTAATTCTACTTTATACAAAATGGCCTAAATTTTATTCATTTGTATTATGAGAGATGTTAAGGAACTCGCTCCCATGCATTTTTGTGTTCCCTGCACACCGCTGCCACTGTCGCTCCAGGTCCCCCATATCCTTCCCAGGCTCTGCTTTCTAATGTCTTCCTTCCCCTCCCCCTCACTCCCAAATCCTCTTCTAGCTGACCTTGCTGTCCTTTCTTCCCCCATCAGGCTGCTCTCTCTGCTACTCCTTAAGGCTTGTTCCCAGACAAAGGTAGTGCTCACGGACTTGTGGTGGCTGTGCTGAAAGGGGTCCCCGAAAGGGGATCACGTTGCTTTGCTCCCACCTGTGCGTTCCAGTCCTCTGTGTCCTGTGTTTCTTCAGGCTGTCTCCCAGCCTTCAGCAGTACAAGGCAAGAGGAAACACTTGCTTCAGGGTTGTCAGCTGGAATCTGGATTTTCAAAATGTGCCTTGTTTGTGTCTGTACTGGGAGTTGCTGCAGTCACCCGGTGTACTGTAAATCCATGCTTTGTTTAGTGTAAGCAGATTGTCTTGCAGAAGGACGAGCCATAAACTCAGGCTTCTGTTCTCTGTCTCTCTTGTTTTGTAAGAAAATGTATGTTTACTGAACAAAGGCAGAATTAACCCCTTCCTGCCCTGAAACAATGATTGTCCCTAAGCTGGGGTAGCGTTTCTCAGATATTGAGTATGGAAAAATCTAATCTTTCAAGTCCAAGTAGTTTTCTTCTGCTGCTTCTTCTGTTGACAGTGTTTTCCTGGGCACTGGTCAGTCATGGGGTCCTCAGAAGTGTACTGTCTGAACAGGCAAAGCAGGCAGGAAAAGGGAAGGTGGAAATAGTAGTGTCTCTGTTTATAAATAGTATGTAGAAATGACAGCCAGGGAAAAAAGTGATTTGCCTGCTGTCTTTTAGGAAGTTGATGGAAGTGGATGGTAAGAGAAGCCAATTCTGTTGATTTCCAGTCCTGTGGGGTTTCTCCCCCCTCCTTCCATTTCAGTTCCTAAACATACTATAGATTGGAAAGGGGGTGTCTGAACTTGAGGCGGTCCAACAATTTTGTGTAAACCTGTTGTTTTGTGCTCCATAAGAGATATCACTCATTCATGTAACAGAAGAGCCGTTGCAGCAGATAGAAGCATCTCCATGTTGCTTTCCCCCCCTGTTCTTTGCCTTTTTGCTTTCTTGTCTTTTCTGGGATAATCATGTTTATTCAGAAAATACAATAATGGTTTCTCCCTTTTTCCAGACGCATATGCATGGACACCAAGAATATTCCTCCTCACCAGTATTCCAGATGCCGAGGACTTCAGCCAGGCAGCCCTCAGCACCTCCTGCTCAGCTTCCACACAACAGCCTTCAGGGCCAGGGCCTTTGCTACACCACCAGTTCCACTGAGGACCTCCAGCCAGGTCACTCGTCAGCCTCTCTTATCAAAGCAATTAGAGAAGAACTTCTGCGACTTTCTCAGAAACAGACAACAGTGCAGAACTTCCATAGTTGATTTAGCATTCCATTGCAAATCTGCCAGGTATCTGCTTCCTATGGAAGCAAAGACTTAGAGGAAATCAGCAATGTTGTTCTCACAAAGGAAGGAACTTCCACAACTCTGTTGACAGCACTCTGGAAAAATCAAAAAAGGCAACAAAAGGAGAATAGTAAGGAGAGATGGGGGACAAACAGGGAAAGTCATCGGTGTCATCACAAGTAATATTAATTAATCTGCTAGTATTACGGTGCTCCTCTTCTCTCCTTACCCTCATTCAGGCTAACACATAAATAAAACCATAGGTCAAGAACTCAGTACTCCAGCAACAACAACAAAAAAATGACAGGAACTATCTCCAAGAATGATAGACTCCTTTTTCTAAGGAAGTAGGTGAAGTTTTTAATGAACTGAGATGACATTTTGCAAGAGATTACAAGTATTCTTATCTCTCCAGTGCTTATGGGGAACTGGTTTGTGTTGCTGTTCTGCAAGATTACAAACTGTATCAACTCAAGGGTCTTGAAGGTCCGATCTCACATAGGAATCACTTTGGTTGTCAGGAACAATGGGACTACTTAGAATAAAAATCTTTATGAGTTACTTGTATTAAACTGGAACGATAATTGTTACAGCTCTGTGGTTCCAAATGGAGCTACCCTCTGCACTCTTCCTTGTTTTCCTTCTGGTGCTGAAGCTTCAAGTGTTCCTTCATCTTCAATGTTTGCAGAGTGAAACATTGGCCTTGTATAATTAAGAAAATATTTGTAGACTCATTCAGGCTGGAAAAAGAAAGCAAAGCATCCAAACAGAAAGGGCTTGGTATCTAATTTGTTTAAAAATTACTGAAAACTGGAAGGGGAATACTCAGCCACAGTTGAATTTGGGGAAATGTGTGTGTATATCTTTAAAAAACCATATTTGCATACTAAATGCTCTTGCAAGACCAGCGATAAACTATTGCCACTCTGTAGTTTGCTTTGTGGACAGAAACCAATCCAGCCTGACTGGTACAGGGTCACCAGCATTATGTTATAAATTGATGTCCTAAATCATTGCTTATGTTTGGATCTGAATAATTTTAGTGGAAGTCAGTGACAGTTTAGAGCATTAACATAGGCTTAGATTTGCAGTTTTGAGACAGTTTCTATATTTATACTTGTTTCCACTGTCCCTTTGGACAAAGGGTAAGCATTATCCCCATGGTAAGAATGGTACGTGCCATGGAACTGTTTGTCGCTGTTTTTTTCAGAGTTTTTATTTAAAATTAGCTACAAATTTACTAATATTGGCCATTGCATAACTGTAACTGACATAATACACACGGACATTTTGCTTAAGTCATGACTGGTTGAAGTGTTTTCATTTTCAGGTCAGAGTGAACTAAAGCTACTGAACTGACACAGAGATGGAGGGCAGGCTCAGTGTTGGTGAGGAGGCTTGGGAGCCCTACCCTAGGGCAGTGGGCAGCAGGAGAATTAGGTGCTGCAGTGTAGGTGTTTCAAACACGAGCAGATGGCAGTGGTCAGGGGTCTGAGGAACAGAGATCTGCCAGAGAGAGCACTGGGCAGCCAGGCAGGGGCTGCGTTTGCCTCACTTACTGGGGCAGAAATGGCAGTGGTGAAGCACAGGTACCGTAACACCCGTATGGTGTGGTGGTCCTTGGCTGCCACATCTGCTCCTGGCTCCAGTGCACAGTTCAGTAACGGCAGCAGGACTAACTCAGACTGAAATGAAAACAGCTGGGAGGATGTGGTGGAAGAAGTCGTCTCCGTACCTTATTCATGAATGTGTCCATCATACTCGCGGCCGAAACAAAACCTCAGTTGCTTGCTGAGGCGGAAAAAAAGGTGGTGTGTTTCCCTCTTTGCTAGGAAGCTCCGTTATTTTTATGTTTACCTGTGATCATCAAAATGCTGTATGAAACTGTTTTGAGAGACTTTAGAATAATGAAGCAGTGTAAATTAATTTCCAGTTCCCTGGCCTATGTGTAAAGCCCTCATGGGCACCAGTTGAGGTTTGAAAGGAATTAGAACACCAGCATGGTTGTAACAGCAGTACCAACAGGTCACTATGATTTGAATTTTTTAAGTTTTTTGTGTGATAATTCTAGGATAAAAATAAACATTTGTTTTCTGCCAACTTTGTAAACATGAATGTTGCCAATACTTCTGCAAAATGCCAGGTTTTGAAGAACAAAGAGTGTATCAGGCAGTGTTCATTTGGTCATTTTGACAGCACTGAAGACTGACTGTTGCTAAGTGTTCCCATTAAACCATCTCTTTCAGACCCCACGTCCTTCTCCAGTTTAATTCTGTAGTGAGCTCAGTGACCGATGCTTATAATATTAGCACATTACTGTGACTTCATTTAAAGAAAATGTGATCTTCTAGGAGGTAAATTCATTTTGTCTGGTTCCAGCTATTTAAGTACAGTATGTTCTCTGTGAAATGAGAGCTTTGAAATTTGGAGGTACTTAAGCCACTTCTCATTCATTTTTTTGCTAGTGATGGTGATGCTATTGTGAAACTCCATCTTTTTGTATTTGGATGTGTATCATTTCTCTTTTCAGTCCCTAATCTTATGAAGAACACAGGACAAATATGTACTTGTAAATAAAAGAGGCTTTCTGATGAAGAAAACCCTCTTTAACACTTTCAACAGGATAGTAAAGTATAAGAAGACAGAAAATTGTGTTTGGAAGTTATATTCTCAGATTGGCTGGAGACCTGATCCAGTGTCCAAAAAATTGGTGTGGCCTAGTCTGTATCTTCATATAGGAAGAAAAGTAACACCAGTTACCAGCCACCAGTTCCAAGAACGGCCTTAACAAGGGAGACCCACACTTTTTGCAGCTACAGAAGAAGCTGTTTCATGTGCTACGAAAGGATTCTGTGGAATGCATGTGCCAGGATGTGTGTTTCCACTTGGAAATTCTGGGGGGAGAAAATCTGCATCCCCATGTGCTTGAGTTCTTTTGCCAATTTTTTTTTTCATTGCCCTATTAAAAAGCAGGAGGGGGAAAACCAAACAAACCTTTTTTTCCCTGAAACTTGAAGTATCCTATATTTAATTATCTGTTGACGAATCTCCCGGTTTCTGAAAACACCGATCAGATGAAAAGTTGGTACAGGCACAGAAAGCTGTTACCAACTGTTGCATCCATTTCCATGACTAAGCCATCTGGTTCATGGAATCCTTGGGCTCTTCCCTTTCTTCACAATTTTCCTTGACATTTGTGTTTAGTCTGTGTTTAGTTTGGCATATAAAAGAACTTGGCGAGATGAGAGCTACATAATTTAGCGTGCTTGGTTTCCTTTTCGTGGCCAGAATGTTGACCTCCAGCCTGCTTCTTGATTATTTTTGGAGCTAAGTGAAATGTTACAGTTATTTTTCATACACTCAGTGTGGAAGGTGGGGCGTGCTTCGGTACTATAAAATATTCTCCACCAGGATGTGACACGTGGTCCTGCCAGTGGCTGTGGGCTTTTGACTCAGGGCAGAAAACCTTGCTTTTAGGAGGAACAAATTGTATAGGTGCTGGGCTGGAAATGTTAAATATGGCCACTTTGGAGCAGTAAGTGGAATCTGAGTGACCCTTTGCAGTGTACTGTACTTGCAGTGGTTTGGATCAGGCTTCTTTCAGTGGCTGGGAGCAGCAGTGTCAGCCAAGGTCTGTGTGTTTCACCCTGCACCAGAAGGCTGGTGTGATGCTGGCTACCCCAGTGTGATGCACATTTATGGACACAGGTAAATACACAGAGTGATCACCCAAAAGTGCACGTTCCTACCAAGCCAGTACCTCTAAACTGGACCATGAACAGCAGGGTTATGGCATTATTTTAGAAAGAGGCTGTGTACAGCAGTTGTAACTTCCCAAGAACCACAACAGCTCACACTGTTGTTGTTAAGTCATGACTTGAAAACGCATTTGGTGGATTACATAAGGAAGCTGTGGGTATTTTCAAGCCCAAGGGAAGTCACCAGTTGTGTGATGTGGGTGACAGTAGGCAGCTGAACTCACTTTTTTAACTTTTGCCCTCACTGCATTCCTCACTTCTCCAGCTATCATAGTTTTTAGCTCAAGGAAGAAATGTGCATTTTCTGTTGCGTGCCTTAACTAGCTGTTCCCTGTAAACAGGTGCCAGTCCTTGAAAATTCCCTCTTTTGGCCAAGAGCTTTGAAGTGGCAGGATGAATAACATCCTGCCTTTGAGGTGAGGTCATGTTGTGGGCCATATTTTTGCAGATGCAAAGAAAGAAATGGATTTTTTTTTTTTTAAAGATAGCACCAGTTTGGTGTATTCTGAATATGGACAGAAAGCTGGAAATTGATTAAAAAGAAAAAGGATGCCATCTGGTTGTCAGAAGGCAGAGGGCAGCAACCAGGTCTCCAGGACCACTGGTGACAGTGCTCTGTAAAGACAGATGAAATCTTAGGGATTCCCCCTGGCCTCATTCAAGCAGAGTCCATGACAGTCCTTCACCACTTGCATTGCTGGTTTGTATGGGTGAGGAATGTCTTTCATCAGTGAGACTCCCAAAAACAGTTCACCATGGCTGTGGAGGTTCTCCAGGACTGTTTAGATGTGCCTAGAGACAAGCAGCAGCTTTGAATCGCTTAAATGTGGAAATCAAAACCCAGTTCCCTGTTGTGGAGGGTATGTTCTTCTCTTCCTGTTAGATTTTATTTAGGAGACAGGATGGGGATGTATTCTGCTGTCCCAGTAGACAGGTTTCAGTGGGGGCAGAGCACGCTCAGCCTGTGACACAGGATTGGCAGGTCAGATCCAAACATGGCTCTGCATGTTGCCCCTGGCTGCACCTGCATGACTTCCACTGGAAACCATGCAGTCACATGTATGCTTTGGAAAAATTCATCCTACAGATTCTTTAGTGCAGTTTGGGATGCACTTGGGAAGATGTTCTAGCTTTGCCATGCAAGTCCCAGGGTGAGTTTACTCACACAGTGTAAGAAACTTGAGAAGCAGCAATCCCGTGGAGTTGCACTGCCTCTATCAAGAGACTTTTCTGGAGTAGAGCTGCAGTCCCATGAATCCCACAGAAGACTGATAGATTAAAAAAAGAAATTACATTAGTATTAGGAAAATACACATTTCTTTGCACTTTGCAGTTTGTAGAGATGGAATGTTTTGTCTTGGTTTTGTGTTACTTTTTCTCAGTACCTTTTACATATAAAATAATTTTTTCCCTTTGTAATGACCACTCCTGTTTGGTTTTGAGTAGTTCTTATTCCATAACTGGAAGTTTGTATTTAGGCTGTTACATCCAAGCTGGAATAAAGTATCGGCACATTTGAACAAATGCTCTGAAAAATCTTTTGAAACTAATGCTAAACCTCCTTGGATCCCTGACATGGTGGCTTTCAGGTTCATTTGCAGAAATCCTCTTATTGCCATGTGTAGAGCAGGTGAAATGAAATGAGAACTAAAGAGTTGAAAGATGAAAATTGCTGGTTTACATTTCCAAATATATTCAAATGTACACACTTCTTAAGAGCTCTGTAGTGTTCCCAGGAAGACTTCTCAAATATTTCCATCCCAAGGCTTCTTGGAAGTTGGTTTCCTCATCCAGACTGTTGGAAGGTTTTAGTGCTGTGCATGATTTAAAAGCAGTAGCTGAATATTGTTTGTGTTTCAGGAACAACTTTTTTGTATTCAAGGAGAATTAATGCTGTGTTATATTTGGCAATACACAGTGCTCTTTTGGTCCTAAAACACAGATCTGAAAGAAACTTGACTAAAGAAAAATTTTTAAAATATGTGATGATGAAAAAAGCAGAAAGCTTTTATACTTGGACTTAAGGAAATAAGAGAAAGAGTTGTGGATTTGCCACTGTCAGTAGTGATTCAGCATAGTCACCAAATATGAAATAGTTCAAATGCAGTGCAGAACAGGTGATCTGAGCATCCACAAACTTCTGAACTGATTGCTGGATTTGTGTCCATGCAGTCCTGGATAAAAGGGTTTTAGGTAAGTTGCTTTGGAAGTTTGGAAGTTTGCATGGAACACTCCCAGACAAGAATTTCCATGGATGATTCTGAGCCTGACAATTATTTCTGTCTTTGGGCTTGATGGTGGCACAGGAGTCTCCTGTTCTGAAGATTTGCAGCTATGTATTTACATCACTGCTACGTCCTCTTGCACTCCACTGCTGTGTGGAAGAAAATTTGCTGACGTGCTGGGAACGACGCTCTTGTTTTTGCAGAGTAGAACTGCAGTGAACTTACAGGAAGTTTTTTTGTCACTTCCAGCAGACAGCATCACTGACATAACACTGCCTACAACAATCTTGCTCTGCCAGGGAGTGCCCTTTCCTGCAGCTGAAAGAGCACTCAGCACTAGTGCCAAAGGGCATTATTTAGTCTTCTCAAGGAGGAGCTGACCTCTCTTAGCTAACATTGTCACGTCTCACCTAAAGCACGGTGCTTTCTTCATGTATTTGAGCCCAGAGGGATGCTGCATTGGAACTTGGATATTTTTGAACTGATCTGACTTATGTACACAATGTGTTGAAATGCCATGAAGGGGGAACAGTCTAGTAGAGGTGGGGCTTTGCAGATGTCTCCCTTCTCCCATTTAGACAAAGCAGACAGTTCCCATTAAAACCTGAGGAAGTACTTCAATTTTTGCTCCAGAAGTCACGCTGTCAAGGTCATAATGTCAAATTGGACAGGAAAAGTCACAAGTCTCTTACAGCTTGTTTTTTTCCAAGCAGTTTTCAGACTTGGGAGGCAATAGTGCATTGCTTATGTTGTGGTTTGTTTCTGGATGGATATTGCAAATTAGGGAGTTGGAAATTAGCTCATTGAACACGTTTGATTCCGGAACAGAAACCTGCAGTGAGCTTTGAATTCCACAACAGATACTGGTACCACAGATGCCACAAAATAAACAGAATCTGGAGTGTAAGGGTAAGAGAGATTGGTTGCTTCTCAAGAATGCCTATATTCCATTTCTTGGCAGTAATTAATGGGAATAAGTTTTTGAAATCCTAGTTTTTGTAATGACTTTATCAAAATTCCTACAAAGTCCCAGCACAGAGCCCCTTTTCTTATGAATTTAACCTCTGTCTTGTCTGTGTGTTTCATGTGAGCAGGGAGCCTGGATGCTTGCCAGTTTTCATTCCTCTAGTGATTTGGCAAAGTGTAATCATTGTAAAGTGCAATTGCTTAATATGTAGCTCATTCACCAAAACCCCAAGGATCAAGGCAGTGAGTAATGTGAGTCATTACCAGAGGAGTGGTGTCTGAAAAGATGAAGAGTCATGCATCTAGCAGCAATCCATTTAGTCTCAAATTCAGAATTGTTTAAAAATCACTAGTTGAATGTGATTATCTCCAGGCAAATTAAAGCAGTTACCTGCAATGCTGTGCTGCTGCTTTTCTCCTTTGTTATTAAAAGTGCTGCTCAGTTGCATGTCCCCAGTGCTCTGTTTGTCTGTCTGAAACACTTGCAGACCAGCAGCTTTCCCAGGTGCCATCTGCATCTCCCTTCCCTTTCCAGGCACTACATATCTTCATGCCTGAGATTCAGAAACTTGGTGCAGAAAATAGGAAGAACTCTGCTGATGTTGTCAACAGTGCTGTGGTTCAAATTTGTGAATTTTATTCACACTTTTTTTTTTCAGCCATCCAGGTTTCAACAATTTTCTTGGTTTTCTTTGTACTAAATCATAAGAGCTGGAATAGATTTTTTTTCCTCCATCTCATTCCAGTGAGGAACTTTTTGGTCCTGGACAGACAATAACTGTGAATGACTGGAGCATTAACATTTCCATTATCATCTGGAGCTATCACCTTACTTTTTACATGTTTGGAGATGTGCAAGTGCCTACACCAGCTCAATGCCATGAGGTTGTATGTAGCAGTCTGATGGAGCACCCAGGTTTAACACAAAAAGGATTTATGCATGCTGATAAATCACTGGTTATGCTTTGCTTCCATGGTTTCCTGTGGGAACAAAAATGACAGGCTTCCTGAATTACAGTGAAAAAACCCGAAAGAACAAAAATAAGGCATGTGCTGGATGTTTGTGTAGCTCCCTTGAAGTCAGCAGGGGTTGGACAGCATTGCACTGGTTGGGATCTACAATGAGAGGTATTAAAATGTGAGTGATATTATTAGGAGCATGAAATAATACACAATAAATGAGAACATCAGTCTGCAGCTCTACTCATAAACCACTTTTATAAGGCATTGTACTATACAGTCATGCATATTTAACTTGTGCATTTGTATTTTTAATTTGTGCATCAAAACCAGACCACAGCCTTCAATTGAGATTCAATTGCTCTTAAACTGAGCAATTAAATTGAGGGGTTCTAACCCACAACCAGTGCACCTGTGTGTGCCCTGGCTAAAATTATACCAGGAAATGTAACAGCAGACTACAGAGCATCTTTACATTTTAGAAATCTGGTATGTGTAATCCATTTCTGCCTACTAATTTCTGTCCTTATATCAATTTCTCAAGTCTTTCAGATGCAAATTTTTAATTCAGTGCTTTCTGTAACTGGACAAGCCCCTGGAGCACTGACAGCACCATTAGGGCTTTTCTCCTCCTTTTGCTGAGTGAGTTGTTTTGCATTGTACTTGAGATTGCTCATAGGATCAGTACAGCACATCATGTGTACCCCAGAGAGTCCCTTTAAAATAATACTTTGGGGGTTTGCCCTGTATTATGTAGAAACAGATATTTCCATTGATAGCCTTGGAGCCTGTGGAACAGTGCCACCTTGTTTAGGGATCCCAGACACAAGTGGGAACAGCAGTGCCTTCATGAGATTCATTACAGGACTGAGTTTTTCCAAGTGACTCCATCAAATGACTTGAAAAGAAGCAGCTGTAGATGAAACCTGACAATGTCAGATGTCAGAGTAGGTGATGCAGGAAGAAACAGCCCTGTCATATTAGATCAGAGGTTTACAGGTCACTGATCTAGAAAAGTATACATTTTACAGCAGAAATTATCGTGAGGTGTACTGCATTTTTATACCTGATTTTGTGGAGACTTGGGTATCACCTCTGAACACAGGCACACAAAATCCTTGAGGGCACTACATTATATGACAAAATACAGGATTTTTTCCTTTTCTTCCCCATTTGGTTGAGCTGGGAATCCTGAAAGAAAACTGCAAGAAGCGAAACCTGAGGTTTAAGTCTCCTACAATCCTTGAGGGTAGCTGCACTATTTTGGGGAGTGTGAAGCATGAACAAGCTGTGCTTCTAAAGGCAGACTTTAGGAAGCCCCACAGCTGCCCAGTTGTTGTGCAGCTCTTTGTGGCTGTTGCTTTTGTAGGACATCTAGAACTTGCATCACGTGCTGAAAACTCAAAGACATGCGAAAGCTATGAAACACATCCCCTCAAAGACAAAGAGCACTGCCATATCCAGCAGGCACTTCTGTGTTCCCAGCCCAGAGAGGAATGCCCATAAGAAGAGATCTGCAGAGGTAGACATGAAGGCAGTAAGTGGAGATTTTTTCACAATATCTTTCACATTGCTTTCAGACCAATGAACATTTTCTGTTATTAAAAGTAATATAACAGGAAAAAAATTATGTATGTAGGTAGAAGATTTGTAGTACATGAGTGATTGCAGTGGTTTAACTGTCAACTCACTCTCTTTACATTTTGATGTTGACTGAGAGCCCTTTGTTTCTGTAAGTTTGTACATAAATGAGAGGGACTTTGTCGTTCTGCTTAGTTGTTCAGGTTTTTGTGGAAAGAAGTTGAGTGTCTCCAACACTGAGATTTGTTGTGTGAAAATTACTTTTGGTTTAATTGCTGTTTATTGAAATGTTGAGAATTAAGCCCTTCCCAACTTATTTTCCTGACATGGGCATCTCTCTTCAGCATTTCACCCTGAAAGAATTTTTGTCTGAAGTGATAGTAGTGATAGGGAAGGACGTATTTTCTTTCCTCAGTGTCTAACGTGTCCCTGTTCCTCTTGATGGGGCTAGTTGATGAGGGACAACTGCCCATCACTTTGAAGTGACCAAATTGTCCTGATTCAAGTGTTAATTGTGCCAGAATCAGTTGGAAGAGTCTTAAACTGATTTCTGTCATTTCTCACTCATAAAGTTACATACTGTTGAGCTGATGGGAGAGTATAATTCTAGCAGATAAAGATCTCCAATGGTGCTTTTTAAATTTAAAAGTAACTTTTTATGTTTCATTTCAGTTGATCTCTAGCAGATTTGCTAACCTTGTGTAGGTCTAGGTAGATTTAATTCTGATTTATTGTTTTAATAACAGATAGAAATGAAACTGGTGCAACTGCACCAAATCAGAGTTTTGCTGCAGTGAGGCAAACCCTCCTGCATGAATATGTCTTCTGGGAATCCTGTTTCTAACAGTTTATAAGCTTTATCCATATAAACCAGTCAGTGAGAGTGTTGCAATCAATAAGAGTGTTTATTATCATCTCGGATAAATAGGAACAGTTTTGTGCATGAATTGGATATGCTGGTTTAAACCTGTTTGGCTTAGTTTCTCGGGCAGGTGGAAGCTGAATAAATACAACCAAAATTCAATTCCTCCAACACAGTTTGTATCCAAATGGCTCTGGAAAAATGAGTTTTACTTTCAAACCAACCCAAACAATCCCTAAGTTTCCATAAGAAAATCTTCCCTGGTATCAGTTAATAGACTTTTAAATATCGTAGGTTAGTGAGTGAGAAGGACTTGGTAAAGTCAATTAATTATTTCACTTAGTGATGTAACCTGGCCTGTAGCTTAGTAATGGCTCTGGTAGTGTTGATGCTTCAGAAAATAGCTTTATTTGCCCACTTTCTGTGTCAAACCCAAAGGTCATGCACCAGGTTGTCTCGGGGCAATGTGCTATAGGCTGGTAACTGGTCCCTCAGCCTCTCCTGCTGCTGCTGTGCTCACAGCAAGCACGAGAGGGCTCAGGGAGAAGTGGGGGTTTTTGCACCATGACATATGCGGTGGCTTGCAGGGACTTGCCTGCTCCACACCTTGGCTGGCAGCTCCAGCTTGCCAGAGAGGGTGAAGCCTCAGCAGCTGCCCTGCTTAGATCTGGCCTCTTTTGGCTGAAGGTGTTTCCCATTTCTTTTTTGTTTCTTAGCAAGTGTTTGAAATGCTTTGTCAGTCTGCCTGCGCCTCACTGCTCCCCAGTGCTGCCATTTGCTGGCTTGCTCTGCTTCAGGCCACCAAGTATTTGGGTTCATCAGGCCGGAGTTTCAGGATCTTGTCCATGCAGAGCAGGATGAGGGTCAGAAACCAGAGGCTCCAGCCGATGGCCGCTGCGATCCACCCGTAGTCATCCATGCCCGAAGGGCAGCACGTGGCTGCTTGCCTGCAGAAGCTCACGTCTGGTGGAGGAGAAATTAAGTGAGATCACAGGAGGCCAAGTACATGACAGGTTTCCTTTACTAGAGAAGGCAGATGACTTCTGCCCTATCACTCTGCCTTGGTATCTTTCCCCGAAACCTGGCTCTTAACCTGGTGGATGGCTCTGGAGTAGTGCTGGGATCTCGGGGTGTTCGGGGCTGGCTGTTTGAGAAAGACCTGGTAGGGCAGGGGAAAGGGGCGTTCTTGGGAACCCATATAATCCCTACAGGCAGTCTGGCAGGGAGCTTTGGGACACAAATTAGCTATCAATTAGTCTGTTCAAAGCTATGAGTCTGTCTCAATGTACCTAAGATACCATACCATGACAGTGGAGGAGTCCTAGAAATGCATCCTAGAGGTTGACCCACAATGGGAGGCTTGAGAAGTGACAAATCCCTTTCCAGGACAGCCTCTCAGTCACTGTGTAGACTCATCACCTAACTTTAACAGGTAGTAATGATTTATGAATACTTACTAAGACATGGTGGTTCGTACTCAGGTGTTGAAACATTGGAGATGTCTTCAGTTGCTGCCAGAAGGAAAGCACAGGAGAAAAGGTAAGTTGGATTAGAAGAGCAATGTTTAGCATCAAGCAGGAAAATCTGAAAGCCATTGGCTTTGTAGAGGTCTGTAGGATAGAAACAACTTGAAGAAAGTAAGTTCCTGCCCCTAAACATTGCTGCATCAGGATATGCTTCCTTGTCCCACCACTTTTAACACCAGCCCCAGAGACTTGCTCTAGCAGCCTCCCTCAGGAGCAGGTGAATCACTGCACCTCTGCCTTGGTGTGACCCTGGCGGAGCCATTCTCTCAGAGCCCAATTAACCACTGTCCTTGCCCAGGCTGCAGGGGCAGAATGAGCAAGCATGGAAAGGGGAGACACCATTCAGTGGCAAGGAGAGAGAGATCCATGGCCAGCAGGCTGTACCTCTGCCTTCATTTGCCCTTAGAAAAATCCCAGGGTGCAGAGGAGTCTGGCAGAGCCAAGGGCTGAGCCCACCTCTGGGGAGCCTCAGCAGATCCACCAAGGCCCCAGTGGGGAGCTTTGGCTTTGCTGCAGGTCAGAGCATCTGAAACTGCTCTGGCTGGACTCTGGTTCATACCAGCATGGTAACCAGCTCAGGTTGAAAAATACAACATCCAGAAACAAGTCATGAGGGAGAGGCCTGGTGCTTTGATGTAGGTTTTGCCTCCTTATCCTGCTTCCTACCCAGAATCAGCACACACACACACACTCTGACACAACTCTGTAGCTGATGTCCAGCTCTCCAAATGTGCACATGGTGTCACAGGCCAAACCCTCCTTAGTCCTCCTAATACCACCTTGCCCCTGAGCCTCAGCGTGCTCCCTGCAGCACTGCAGGATCAAACCAGGACAGCTGCAGGATGCCTGCAGGGGTAAAAACACAAGCTGCACTGGTCCCTGTGCATCAACACCTGTCTGTCCCCTGCTGCAGAAGGAAGGGGATCAGAGAAACACCTCTTCCTGTGCTGCCATGAGCAGCACAGTTCAAGTTCAGCCAGGTAGAGTATCTCCTGTACAGATAGATGAAAAGTGGCCTAGGGAGGCTCCAGTAGTGAGGACTCCTGCTGCATGGAGAAGCCCTAATGTACTGCTGGTCCACAGACCAGGCAGAAGCTATAAGAGAACTATTTCCAGTCAAGCCATCACTCTGAGCTGGTAATTTGGAATGTAATAGAGAAAATCAGCTCCAGCTTGATTTCACCGAAGACTGCAAAATAATAGCTGAGATTTCGTTTCAGCTGAGGAAAACAGAACAGAATGAGACACATTTGACCAAAGATTTGCTTTGAGTCTGGTGTTTTCCAAGTAACAGCAAGTAAACTGAGGTTGTCCTGTGGAACACGTTCCCCTTGGGGTCACCTGCTGTTGCCTAGCTCTGAGTTTTGAGCTGACCCATCATCAGCAATACCAGAGCTTTCCCTATGGCCTCTGCCATGCTCAGAGTGGGCCCCTGGGCAACCTGCCTCAGGGAAGGCTCTGAGTATTCCCCATTCTTTGGTCTGACTCTGGTAGGATTTGCAGAATGACCTTGGCCAAGCCCATAATTTGTTTTCTCAGTTAATAAGTACCTCACAGAAGCACTGGGAAGAATCATTAAAACCTGTGTATGACCTGTGGAAGGAAGTACTGCAGAATGCTGAGTGCTGGTTTGTGTTTTTAGATCTTGCAGCCCAAAGAACAGGCTGTCAAAGCCAGCCCATCTTTAAACAGCTGGCAGGTCTCATTTGGTGCTGATACACAATAGCCTGGTGGGAAAGCAGCAGCTCACAGGTCTCACTTACATTTACATTTTGGTTTCAGGCAACTTCTACAATTAAAGTGGCACCAAAGCCACATTTTCTGCAAAAAGCTTGTAATGAAAGTTAAATCAGACTACAGTGATCCTAATGGGTGGTATTGCAGGTGGTCCTTCGCCTCAGCAAGCAGGAGAAGGCCAAGTAACTGTGGCTCCTGTCTCCTTGCCATTCAGTGGAGCAACCTGCAACTCAGTCACATTTAGAGTGGCTCTGTAAATAACTGGCAAAAGAACATCCCTTTACAGTCATGCTGTGATCAGTCATGTCTAGTAATTCTCATCAGCATTAATTCATTCCAGCTCTTTATACTTTTTAGATGAGGCGAGGGAATGCCCCCTTATTTTTAAAGAACAAATTACTGTCGGTGGGCAATACATGGAGGTATTGAGAGGAGCCAGGGAAAAGGGCAGGGTATCAAAACTGGAGCATGAGAGAAGAGAAATACCTGCTGAGCAGGAATCCCAGAGGGCAGCGGTGAGGAAAAGCACAGCGAGGGCTGCCCAGGGCTCACAGGAGAAGTGCTTCATGCCGGGGGTCCCGCTCCCACTCGAGTGTCCACACAGAGCAGGTCGCTGTCGCTGGCAGATCTGGCGCAGCAAACCCTCGGTGAGCTCAGGGAGCCGCTGAGCTGGGCAGAGGGTGGAGCAAGGGAGCTTCCTGCTGCCAGGACACCCTGAACTTTCCTGCCACAACCAGGTGAGGAAAGAGCAGGGCTCTGACCAAAACAGCTTCAGCGGGAGGTGGATAGCAGGAGGTGGCCCCTGAAGGTTAAGCCTGAAGGTTTCTCCCCAGGATATGCTGCAGCTGGAAGGAGGACAGGCCTCCAGAGCCAGCCCTTCCCAACAGGGTCCCAGGCAGCTTCTGTCTTTTCAGTCTCTTTTTGGTCCTGTGAAGATGGTTTAATAGAGCCAGAAAGGAGCAGAGGATTGGAGCAGAGGCTCTGTCTCCCAGTTTGGCTATTTTTTTTTTGCGTGTTCACTGACTTGACTACTGCAGTGATGCTTTTTTGGAATAGCTGTGTGGAATGCCAAAAAACAGCAGCATTAGGTCTGCTGCTATTCTTTGCCTGTGAGCACAGCTCTCTCCCTGCCTCCATCACCCTCTGCAAAGTGATTCTGGAAAAGCTGTTCTTTCTCCTCTGGTTGCTATTGCACCTCCTCCTTGAGATGTGCAAAGCAGAAGCTGAGCCTTCCTGCAAGCATAGCTCTGTCTGCAGACCAGAAGGGTTGACAGAAAAATGATGCTTGCTGGAGAGCAGGAATTTTTCTGCAATCCTGGCTGGAAAAGCCATATTGTTAAAGTGCATGTGGTGCTGTCCTGGTCTGATGAGCAACACACTTTGCTGTTCTTCCCCAGGCTGTTGGCTGCGCTTGCTCCTATCTTTGACGTGATGATGTCCTTGTTAGAGAAAACATCAGGCATGAAATCAGGCAGGAATGCACTGGGAGAGGTGAGATCTGCAGGGAGCTGGTTGCTGGTGCTCTTCTGCAGTGGTCACTCATGGTTTTGGGTGCTCATGTTAGAAGGGACCTGTCTGGGGCCTGCTGTGGATTGGCAGACGTCTTAGGGGAGGCACGGGGTGAGGCATGTGGGGCAGCAGTCCTTGTAGGATGGAGAGCATTTAACAATTTTCTCTCTTTTCCCTTCCACATGGCTGAAACCCACAGGATAGGACATGACAAGCTTCCCACATGAATGGCACACACCAGGGTACAGCTCTGCAAAGCTGTGAGGTTGATTTGGTCTCCCTTCATTTCAGAAAAAACCTTGAGAGCAAAACCCACATGGGTTTAGCCCTGCCCAGTGTTTCTGTGGGGTGAACCCACTTGTCCTCGCCACCAAAAATGCTCTGCTCCCACCTGGCTGTGAATATTTCCAAGGTGCATCAGGACAAGGCAGCCAGATGTTCCCCCAGAGAGAGGGCACACCGAGCTGCAGGTGAAGGCAGGTCAGCTGAGACGGGCGTGTTTACCCACCCTGTTTTCACATCAACACGCCACCAGTGCTGGCAGAGTTGGGGCTGTGCTGGCTGGTCTGTGACAGCCACCTCCTGCTGCTGCTGGGATGCACGGCCCCGTCCTCCTGTCCTTCAGCTGACACCCAAGGTGTGGCATGAGGTGAGTCGTGCTCTGCTGGCAGCCGGGGCCTTGGTAGACAAGAGTCACGGCAGGAGAGATGCTGTAAAATGCTCAGAGCTCCTTGAAATTCACCTCTGGGATAATTTTCATCTCTGGCTCATTTCAGTGTCTCAGTCCTTTTGTGGAGGTTGCCTTCAATTTGTATATTTTTCTGAGCTACCTGTTGCATTAAAACTAAACCTCAGCTCTTGAAGTGGGAAAGGTCCTCTGCTGTCTGCCAGATTCACCTTTCCCTTCTGAATTTCTCACCTTCTATTCCCACTGAAAATTGACCTGGCAATTAATTTCACAAAAGTAAATGAATTCGAAAGTGTTCTCTGCAGCACAAAATGCTTGAGGGGAAACAAAAAGACAAAACTGCTCTGCTATTGCATGAATGACTCAATTTTTAATGAAATCTCTTTTGAATTTCAGCTATTAACTAAATACTCTTTGTCAGCTTGTAGGCAAAGGTCCCCATTTCTAAGGGATGCTGAAAATGCTTTTGCACAATTAACATAATGTGTTTCTTTTCTTTTCCAAAATGTGTTCCCTCCGTGGCTCAGAAAGGGCTGCTCCAAAGTCTCCTGAAGCAGAGAACAGGCTGCACTTGGCTTCAGTGATTTTTGGATCAGGTTGGAAATGAAGGCTTTGCTTGATAAGTTCAGACACAATGGGAGCCCTGCAAAATAATTTCCTGACACAGATTTGGATTTGTTTCATTTCTTCTTTGTAACACGTTTATATTTCAGTGCTGTGACTGCCCGAAGAGCGATAAGACACTCCAGAGCCTTCCCCTAATTTCTTCTCCCGTCTCCCTCCACGAGGGTGCCCTGGCAGGTGAGGCACAACTGCAGGCCCTGCAGGGATGGTGCTTCCTTTCCTCGGGCTCCCATTTTCGTGCAGTTCTCAAGACAAGACTGTTTACTCTAAAATTAGGTGCTTCCCCAGCTCTCCTCTTGGAGATTCTTCCACAGTGCTTAGGGCTGCTGGGCAGCTGTCCCTGATGGTTATGGAGGAGGCAATATCTACTGTTTGGTGGATTTTGTGCCACAGAGAGCTTCGTGGCTAAGATTCTCTGGTGGCCGAAGTATTGCCCTTGACACATCACCAGGTGTGGCTCTCAGAAAGTTATTACCTTTATCACACACATCCACACTCACTCTGTGTGTGTATACATATTCTGTTTACATAGGCAACTGCTTTATATTTTTCATTCCAAATGAAATCTGATTGTTGCTTCTGCAAAAAAAGCTCAAAATCTTAAACCTGCTGCCAATAATGTGTCCGTCAGGGAGGGGGCCAATTTGTTTGCTGTCTTCATTGATGTGAAAAAAAAGCTATCTAAGATAAAGCTACCTGTGAACAGCAGGGTTGATTTTTAAAACTCAGACAAAAAAATGTCAAAACCACAAAGGTTTTACTCTTTAAATGAAAGAAGGGGAGAGGGGATGCACTTTCTGTCACACAGAGGAAAGCAAGTCTAGCATTTTGAAAAACTGCACAATCCTTCCCTTTGTGTTGTCCAGCCCAGGCTGGGGTTGGTATTAGACAAATGTTGAGCCTGTGGCCCTGCTGTGACCTCATGCTGTTCATCTGGAGACCCCAGTGAGAGGGCTCAAGACCAGCCAGGCAGTGAAGGGCTTAGAGAAAGACTGCCTTCAGCTCGCCCCAGCAGAGCTGCCTGCACCAACAAAGAGCCCACTGATGGGGCTTCTCCAAATGGTGCCTCATGGCCAGCCATCATCATCTCATCTGCATTAATAGGATTATTATAAAATAATGTTCTTGCTTCCACATGCCAGAGGCACGAAATAGGATATGCTTTCTTCTTCTCTCCTCTCTGCTTCTCACCGGGAAGGGCGGGGGGAGGGCAGCAGAGGCGGCTTTATCCCTACTCACTCCTTGGCTAGCAGGATGGAGCAGCCAGCTTAGTGCAGCTTGCTTTGGTGATGAAGTGGGCTTTGGAGGCCCTTTTTGCTCCCCCAGCCCCAAAAGCTCTTTGGGGAGTAGCTGAGTGTAGCTGGGGGGCTGAGGAAGAGCAGCAAAGGAGCGAAGAGGAAGCAAAGCCTGGTGTCATAGATGAACACAGGGGGAAGAATGTGCTGTGGTTCAGAGGTGAGGGGAGTAGCCTGAGGAGCTGCTTCATTTTGTTGTGTCAATATGCACCAGTTTGGAACTGAATGATGACTCCTGTTGTTTAGTATCACTGCATGGGCTGGAAGACAAAGTCCTTCCTTTGCCACACCAGCTTCTCCACAGCCCTGCATGGCATTCACATGGTCATTGGCAGTGACCTCACATCTGCCTTACCAAGGAAATTTCCAGTTTCCTGGCAGAAAGTGCTGACTTTCATCAGCCTTTAATGCCTTGCTTTGGTAGCACTGATAGAGAAAGCAGAGCTGATTGTGGGCAGTGGCTGGTCCAGGAGAAGCACAGTGCAGCCAAAGGGGGTGGGAGCCCATGGAGCCCCATAGCCAGTTCATCTGGGGGGTTTGCTGAGCAAAATGCACATTTTACGCCCACCTGTCAAAAGTACCTTGTAATTTATAATATCTCCTTTTTGGGTCACATAGCTTGAGACAGCTGGACTTGAGCAAGTAGCAGGACCCTTCCCACCAAGCTGACCTTGTGAAGTGGGGCAACTCCGTTGCTTTTGAATAGAAAGCCCCTGTGATGGGAAACCCTCTGCTGTTGCTTATTTTTTGGCAGTGTTCCCATGGGCTAACTAAACCCTTTGGCTTCTTGGGCCAGGGTTACTGGGTACCTCCAAAAGAACAGGTCTGAGAAAGCATTTCTTTAAGGGTACTTTACAATTTGCATATATCCATGCATTTTCATTAGTTCTTCTTTTGAGAGGAAATTCTTCTTCTGGGTGCTAGATTTAGTAGCGTCCCAGCCAGCCTTTTTCATTAGGGTGAAACCCTGCCTCACCAGTGGGAGATAAGCCATTGGTTTTAGGAGGGGCCAAATTTCTCTCTGGAGCCCTTGCTTTAGAGGCTGAAGTGGCAGAGAGTCTATAAAGTCCCTTTTCCCCCCCAGCATTTGTTATGTCAAGGGGTGGGAATCGAGTTCCCTGTCAGCACTGTCCCTGGTTAACAGAGCCCCTGCCCTCCCAGCCCTCTACCGCTCTGCCCGTCCCCCTGCGCCAGGAAAATCATTAATCTCCCCTTGTTTCCCTGGCCTTTCCCAGACTGCCTTCAGCGAGGAAAAACCAGCGAGAAACAGCGCCCGAGTTTTTTCCACCTCCCTGGCCACTGACCCTCCGTCCGGAGCTCGCAAATGAGGTGTCAGCGCTCCGCACACAGCAGGCGCCCGGGGCTCTCGCTGCCTTCGGGTGGCCGGGGCGGTGACAGCCAGGGTGTCCCATCTGTTGTCAGTCCCAACACGCCGCGTGCTGCCACAACACGCCTGGCACAGCCCTGGCACTGAGGTGGTGACCGAGCCAAACAGCGCCCGGTCCCGTCCACCTGGGGGCTGCTTTGGGACAGAAAGGGTTTCCCCTCTCTGGTCCAGACCGGTTCTGACCTTAAAAGCAAAGGTTTGCCGTGCCCTGGGTGGGACGGGACATTTGGCCAGGGCTGCCCTCCCCTCCCGGCGCCACTGCAGAGCCCTGCTGTCATTGTCACCTGCGGACGGACACCGGGCGAGCCAGGGGACAGGTCGGCCCTGCCCGGGGGAGCGGGGCTGACGGAAAGGAGCCTGGGTGACAGGTAAACCCCAGTGACACCCTCTGCACCCTCTGCACCTTCTGCCCAGCAGCTCCCAGCGCTGCGAGCTGCCCTGCCCAAACCCGGCGCCTCTGAATGCGTTTAATGGCAAGAACAGCGGGGGGAAATGTGAGGGATTTCTCAATTAACTGCTTTTCTGCCAGAGGAAAAACTGGGGGCGACGGAGAGGAGGGAAGGGGGGAGGTGATTTTGACAGAAATATTGCTGGCCAGCAGGTGCTTTTGGGCAAGCCTCCTGCATCTGTAGGAGTAATTGAGGGCTGAAAGCTCTGCCTTCCTTGGAGTAGGTGTTTCTCTCATTCCAAATCAATATGAAAGTGAGCTTTTGGAGTTTTCCCTGACAGATTACCAAGGAAGAGTAGAACCCTGGCTTTGGATGGTTTGAAGCAGCTTAATTAAGATATTTCTAAATATTTTATTTGAGTTTTTTTCTATTATTTCTAAGGATTTAGCACTTTTTTAAATGGAAGCTAACTGCAGGTTTAGAAGTACAAACTGCTTTAGATTATGGTTTCTTCACACTTTTCAGTCTAAAGAAATTAGGATTGGACACTTTTTAATTTACTTACCACATATTTACTTTTCATGAGTAGTGAGCCTCTTGCAGCTTTTGTCTTTTTCTTCTGTGAAAAATAGTTTGCTCAAAAATGTCCAACCAAATTAAAAATTTATATACTCAATCCATTTAAGCTGGCACATGATGTTTTCTTTTAACAAGCTATTAGTTATCATATATTGTATTTTCAACACCCTAAATTTTCGAGTGAATGGGTACAGAGAGTAGGAGAAGGAAAATTCCCAGGACCTTTGAGCAAATACAGACCTGTTATTATCATGCTCATGTGAAATAAGCCTTTAACATCTTGATATGCTTCTCTTATATTTAAGATGAATCTTTTTGTATGTTATGAAGAGAATTCATAGAATCCACAATTTATAAAAAAAATGCTGAAAAATAAGGTTCATAGAGACAGAAGGGGTTAAAGACAATTGACTTGCTACCCTTGTCAACAAGTAGAAGTGAGGTTATGAAGGGATTTTGTTTTGCTGTTTATAAAACATATGCTTGCTACAAAATTAAATGCATGCAAGAAGTGTATCTACTTGCATGTTTTTCTCTGGAAAAAGATAATTACTGTGCTTGTGAATGCTGATCACTTAATTTTGTGTGAGAACAATAAAGACAATTTCTATGTTCAGGTTATTCAAAGTAAATAATAATAAGCATAGAGATGAGAGGAAATTTTATGCAATGCATGTTATTTAATGTATCTCATTTTGAAAACAGTCCTTTATGGGGAGAAAATTCTTTTGAAATCCTAAAGGTTGTTTTAATATAAAGAAAATAGTCTGCTCTTCTCCCCCCGCCCATATAACATGCTCCAGTTGGCTTTGCAATGTTCACACTATCAATGACAATGATAAAAACCAGTCAGGCCTCTTTCACTTGTCTAATTGCAAGGTGAAGTCATTGGAGTTTGTTGTTTTGGGGGGCTTTTGTGTCTGTGTGTTTAAGGCAAAGAGAAATCGAATTCTTTCCAATCACAGCATCCAAAACCAAGTTACAGAGCCTGAGTGCAGTGGTCTGAAGTGCTTAGGTCCAGCAGAGGACAAGGGAGGGTATTTGCCCATCATTTGTCACAGGAGACTGGTGACTGTCCCCTTTCCCTGTGGCACACACACACCTTAGCATCTATCACTGCTCTGGTGGGATGAAGCCTCACGTGGGCTCGAGGAGGCTCTTAGAAGGTGAAGAAACCCTTTTGGAAGATGTGATGGGCAGCACTGGGTTATCTTCCAGCACTTTGACTCAGTGACCCCGATGTTCCTGCAGAGCTTGGCACCTTCCTGCACCTGCTCAGGCAAGGAAGACCGTGCTGCTACCACGAGGACTCCCAGGGCCTTCCAGGCCAGAGAAGAACTGGCGGGATGGCCTCCATCTTCCGGAGCGAGGAGATGAGCCTGAGGCAGCTCTTCCTGCAGGTGGAGGCTGCCTACTGCTGCGTGGCTGAGCTCGGGGAGCTGGGGCTGGTCCAGTTCAGAGATGTGAGTAGTGCCTGGCTGGCATGCTGAGCTGTTGGAGATGTGCCCCAGGGTGTGCTTGTCCTTCCCTCAAAGCACTTGGGAAAGATGCACCTGTAGGGAGGCCAAAAAGTCCATGGTGAGAGCAGGATTTCCCCAAGGCTGATCTGAAACGCGAACATCACGCCAAGACCCCACCCATCCCTGAGTCCCCACCCAGCGCTCTGCACAACCTTAGAGCAAGCCTTCGCATCATCAGGACACAGGAAGTGTGTCCATGAAGGCCCCTCTGTGACTCCTGCTGTCACAGCAAGGTTGTGGGGGAGGCCACCAGGTCCTGGGCCACGAGGAAGCCCACGGTACTGCCCTGCCAGCAGGACCCTCTCAGACACAGTGGTGTTCGCCATCCACGCCAAAGGCACTCGTTCTCTGCTGATGTTAAAAAACGAGCACAGCACTGTGCAGCCTTCAGCCCCAGGCTTGTTTTCCCTCCTGTTTTTAGCTGAATGTGAATGTCAACAGCTTCCAGAGAAAGTTTGTGAATGAAGTGAGAAGGTGTGAATCCTTGGAGAGAATCCTGCGTAAGTAAATGCTTGTCAAATGCAATCGGCTTCCTGCCAACTGGTGGTGTGGGATTTATTTCTTTAAGTGCTCTCACACTAGGGAGCAGAATTAGTGGCAAAATGGTGATGTTTTCATCTGAGCCCCTGGAAATGTTTTCCATGCGTCAACTAATTACCACTTCACCCCATATGGGCAATAATTTGTTGCCCTTGTTTTGAAAATGGTTAACTGAACTTAAAACTGTTAATTAGCTTTTATAAAATCACAGGATATATCTGGGGCTAGGCAGGGGGCTGGGGCAGATAACCTGACTCTTACACCAGTGCACCAGGTGTTGGCACACACTTCTTCTGGCCAAGGGCTTCAGCCTTGGGATAAGTCCTTAAAACCCAAGCAGCAGAGCTCATGATTCCCACTGTCCTGTGGATGTGTGTCCTGGGAGCTCTGCACTCTCCCCAACACAATGCTGGTGCCCACTGGTACCCATGGTGGCTGCACTTGGCATTGTTGGGCAAAGCAGTGGAACCTGAGCCTTCTACGTGCCTGACTCACTGCCCCAAATAAAGGGGGCCTTGGTGGCCACTTGTGCCAGGGCTGAGGGCTGCCCATGTGGGGATGGGCACTGTGACTTCAGAAGAAACAGCACCTCCACTGAGAAAGGAGGCTGGGGGTGTTCATTCCTTGGTGGCTGTGTATATGCACTGGGATGATGGCCCTCATGTATCACTCAGTCTTTTCACAGCTCCATGGGATGCCTTGGTCCTGACCAGGATGATGCACCAGGGATGATTCTGTGTTGAGACTTCTGTGCCCTTTCCTTACAGGTTTTCTGGAAAATGAGATGGAAGATAATGTTGAGATAGTCAAAGGAGAAAAGTACCCAGAGACACCCCTGCCTCGGGAAATGATTGATATGGAGGTACAGAGGGAAGGGCTGTGCACCAGGTTGTCTGTGTAATGTGCTCAATAGAGCCCTCCCTGCAAGGAAGAGTCTGGTGCCTGAGGCTGGCACAACTGTCCCTGCTCAAGGAGGTGCTCTCCAGGTTGCTGCCTCAGCACTTAGGTTGAGGCTGGTCCTCCTCCATGTTCCTAAAGGAGCCCAGTGTTTTTACCATGCCCTGTGAAACGTCCCTCTGGTCCCACATATTAATGAAAAGTATTACTTTCACAGAATGCCTCATCATCCTATAGGAGAGAATAAGAAGGGTTTGGTATTTTACCAAGAGACCTGATGTTAGAACCCACTTCACTGCATAAAAATCCCAGGACTGCCTGTCCTGCTGGGCAGATGGTTGTGATACTGGGGCCTGACACAAATACTCGGGCCTCGCTTTTGAATGTGCAAGGGATGCTTTATTCTAGCCCAGCTGGTAGCAAAGTTTACTGACAGGGTAATTTTAAAATACTGCATATGTAGTTGACTAGAAAGGAAAATCAAGCTTTCCAAGGGCTTCAGCTTCACAAGCAATTTGGTTTCCGGTGTATTCCCAGCCCCACATCATCACCTAATTTTTGGCCTATAGCTAATGAACCTAAACTAATGTAGATTGCTTTTGTAGTCAGTGAAATGACAGCCAGTCAAGTCATTCTGGGGTGTGAGATGTCTGTGAGGAACCACAGAGATATCCAGCCAGGCTGAGACACCTACACCACACACACACCTACCTGCCTGTGCTTGGGTCAGGGGCATCAGGGCTCCAAATGCCAGAAGAGGACAACACACCCATCAGGGAATGTTTGCAATGGAAAAATGATGCATTGGCATTGATGAATATCTTCCTACAAAAAGTGTTTATCAAAGTGTTTGTTGAATATTTCTGTATTCTCCCTTGAAAAAAAAATGTTGTTTGATATTTGGTATCAGCTTGGGAAAGAACCACTGATCTGCTTAAGTTTTTCTGGGTGTGCTTGGACCCTAAACAGACAGTGCTGGAGAAACTTGAAGCTGAGCTGCTGGAGGCCAACCAGAACCAGCAAACACTGAAGCAGAACTTCCTTGAGCTGACAGAGCTCAAACATCTGCTGAAGAAAACTCAGGACTTCTTCGAGGTGAGAGGCCTCTTTGCTCTTCCAACAGAGAGGTGGAAGGTTCTTAAAAATACGTGCACTTTCATTTGGTGTATGTTATTTTTAGTGGTCTTTACCACAAGCCATGATGAGGTTTGTAAAAACACCTCAGTCACTTTGGAGCCTGCATTGCTCTGTGAATCAGCAGGGCTTAAAAACTTAGCTCACAGATCTCTGAAAATAGCATTTATGCTTTTGCTAAGATATAACTTATTTTTATTGGTTTTCCTTTGGTCTTATGAATCTCCATGGAAAGCTACCTTTGGGGAAAATTTTTTAGAGAAAAATGTGAAAATAGTTTTCAAACTGGCAATGCTGAAGCGTGTTTTTTAAAACTAATGTTTTCCAGGCAGAAACCAATCTGCCAGATGATTTCTTCAGTGAAGACACATCTGGACTGCTGGAGCTGAGAAGCACTCCTGCTGCTGCAGCTGCCAAGCTGGGGTGTGTATTGGTGATGGCCTCCAGCTTGGCCAGACTTCCCACCTGTGCTGCATTGCTGTGACACTGGCACAGCTTCCTTCAGCTGCTTAGCAGAGGGTGCTCACCAGCCTCCTCTGCACAGCTGTTTCATGAAGATAAGAGAGTGACTGTCCTCAGAAACTATCATCAAAACTATGGTCAGGTTATGGGTCAGTGGGACCAATGGACTTCTGCTTCCAGGCCACCAATTCCAGTGATCCCTTAGTAGGTATTGACTGAAAATTGCTATCTTAAGGCATCTCACCCTTGACTTCTGGACTCAGGCATCTGGCTACCAGCCTGGTCCTCATGGATGGATGTCTAACCACAGAAAAAGCCATGGTTCTGCACTGGGCTGCAGTCTGATGCTTTCTCAGAAAAGGAAAACAGGAGAGTAAAGATAAACCAACACTTCAAAATTTCTACCTCCTGCCTCTGCCAATCTGACACTCTTGTTTGTGTGACTTTAGGCATCTCTCCATTCTTCCATTTCTAGCCAGAATCTTCTCTTCACCACCACCTGTTGATCTAGGAAAGTTTGTTGTTTTTTTTTTTAAAGAAAGAACCATAGGATAAAGTCAGTAGATTGAGATAAAAGCCAGGCTTGAGCAGGTAAGATTTTCCTAGAAGTGCCTGCAGCAGCAGCAGAGCCCTGGCTAGCACAGACTAGAAAACAAGGACTTGTGAAATCATGTCTGCTACAGGTCCTAGAAGGTATGGAATGGGCTTGTAATTAATTTATCTTGTAACTCTGCTCAGATTCACAGCAGGGGTAATAAAGAGGGAAAGGATGATCCCCTTTGAGCGTTTACTGTGGCGAGCCTGCAGGGGAAACATCTACCTGAGGTACACAGAAATGGACACTCCCATGGAGGACCCTGTGACAGTAGGTACCAACCTGGTTGTGCTTTTCTCTGCCCTCTGTGGATGCTTGTGACCTGCAGACACAAAACTGGTGACCTGGACCGTGCTGC
The DNA here is from genome assembly GCA_013399945.1 of Ploceus nigricollis. NCBI lineage: Eukaryota > Metazoa > Chordata > Aves > Passeriformes > Ploceidae > Ploceus > Ploceus nigricollis. Next base: position 389,668 of record VXBC01008909.1, on the reverse strand, counting down.
AGCACTGGCTGCCTCTCCAGAGCTCGGTGTCTGAGGGCAGCCTGTAGGGCAAGTGTGGGACAGTTTGAGGGTGGGAGAAGTTTCTCTGACATTGCTTTCCCCTTTTGCTACTGTTGAGGTGGTTTCCTTGTCCTGCCTGTCAAGATGCACGTGAGGCCTCACAGGGCAACTGTATTACAGAGACCACCATGGAAGTGGACTGGGGCTGTCCCCACCTGGAATTAGCCATGGAGAGTCAATTCCCCTTGGTGTCTCTGGGGTGAGCCCCGTGCCCCAGTGGAACTCTGTCCCCTCTGCTCCACATTGCTCCTTCCCCCATAACCCAGAGCTGCTGCCCATGTCTGTTTCCTGAAAGAGCATCTGGGGAAAACACTGCTGATGGGAAGCTGGGGATGGGGGATAAAACAACCAGTGGAGAGGCTGCCAAAAAACAGATACCAACTTTTCTGCACTGGACTCTGGGTGAGTTAAATTCTGCTTGAATTGTGTGTTGCAGAGAGAAGAGGTGAAGAAGAATGTGTTCATTATCTTCTATCAAGGAGAGCAGCTTAAACAAAAAATCAAGAAGATTTGTGATGGGTAAGACAGGCCTGTGGGCAAGCCACAATGACTCTCCTAGAGGTGGTTACTAGCAGTCTGGGCTGGCTGAATTTGGAGCTAGATATCAGATCTCCAGCTGTCAGCTCTGCAACCAACCTCCCTTCCCCTCCTCAGCTCTGCTGCTCCTAATCATGAAAGACATCCATCACCTTGGCACATGGAACTCAAGATCCTACATTTTCCAAAGTGGCATACAGCTCTTGAGAGCTTCAGCTGCTAGGTTTTTTACTTGGGACATCTAAAAGGGGACTATTTAAAAAATACTCAGCACTCTTCCCCTGAAAATCAGGGGCCCTAACTTGAGGACTAGAAATATGGTAATCCTCAACTTGCTCTCAAGCCTTCCTGCATTTCTTCATAAAAAGATGATGCTGTAGTTTATTCAACCCTTTCCCAAGGCCTTTGAGCAATATCTGTGTAATCAGAGACAGAGCCCAGGAGAGAAATGAAAGCTTCATACAACCTGACTTGTTTCCACCCTGTTAAGCATCTTGAAAAGATAATTCAGGTTGAATATTTTGTTACTCTTTCATTGGCTGATGACCAATGAGCTTTGTTGCAGTATAAATCAGATTTGATGAGAGGATCTGTCTGCTGTCACCAAACCCATTTCAGGTATAGCCCCTCAGCCAGGCAAGGCCAGCCAAACCTGCAGGGAGAGGCTGAGCAATTGCTCTTCCCTGATATCTGCACTCAGGGCAGGTCTTTCCTTACATCCTGCCTTTAATCAGAATAAAAGCAGGTAGATCTTTCATCCAGCTGGCATGACTGACTTCAGTCCCAAGAAGTGACAGAACCCTGGGGTCTGTCAGCAATTCCTGCATTGCAAATGGGGCCCTCCAAGGTACCTTCTATGAGCTGTGGAGGGCAATGCCCATCCAGAGGGAAATTCAGCCCTCCTGAGGTGGGCATCTGTCTATGAAGCAGTCATGGGCATGAGGGAAGACTCCCAGCTCTCAGTCACTGATTTCTGATCGTGAAGCTCAGTTTGTTGGGGAGTTCTGCCACAGCCATTGTGCAGGATCAGTCTGCTGCTGCCAGTGGTCTTTGAGTTTTCAGCAAGCCTCGTTCTCTTTCTGGATTACAATTTCCTGCATTTAATAGAATCATAGAACAATTTGGGTTGGAAGGAATTTTAAAGATCATTTCATTCCAACCCCCCTGCCATAGCGGTCCAGTACACCAGGTTGCTCAAAGCCCCATCCAGCCTGGCCTTGAACACTGCCAAGGATGGGGCATCCCCACCTTCTCTGTGGCAGAGAATTTTTCCTAAGAAAAATAATTTTTCCTAATATTCAACCTAAATCTACTCTCTTTCCGTTTAAAGCCATTCCCCCTATGTCCTGTCACTACATGCCCTTGTAAAAGGTCCCTCTCCAGCTTTCTTGTAGGCCTCTTTAGATACTGGAAGACTGTGGTAAGGTCTCCCTGGAGCCTTTCCTTCTCCAGGCTGAACAACCCCAATTTTCTCAGCCTTTCCTCATAGCAGAAGTGCTTCATCCCTCTGAGCATCTTTGTGGCCCTCCTTTGGACTTGCTTCATCAGGCCCACGTCCCTCTTATGTCTCCCTTCTTTGCCTGCTTTTTATATGCTGTTCAGACCCCTTCTCCCCTTCCACATGGGCAGTTGCTGGTGGGGAGTGCTTCCCATTGGATTTTCCCGTGTGCCAATGGCCTTGCAAGAAGAAGTCACCAGGTCATACATTTAGAACTGGCTGGGGTTGCCCACAGAGTGCTGAAAGCTCTTCATTTTGGATGTCTTTTTTTTTTTTTTTTCCTCTGCAGCATTTAAAATTCCCTGCAGTCAAAAGCCAAAGCCTTTTTTTTTCTGGGATGGGAGTGAAAGAACAAGCAACACAATGCCTGTCAACATATTCATTGTTGATTGACACGAAAATCACCCAAACCATAGGCACAACCTTCTGTAGCTAGGGGTCAGGCAGTGCTGGAAATGTGAGCAGATCCCTACAGGGAGGTTGTGTTGTGCAAAGTTTCTAGGAGCTAGTGTTGCAGATGTATGTGGTGGTAGGTTTGTAGGAAGGAACTTAGACTGGTTTCTCTCAGGCCCTTGTAACTGAAGGAGACTACACCTACCAAAGACAAATCCACAGAACACTCTTTGCAGTGCTAATGAAGTCATCTTTTATGTTCCTTCTTCCTTTCAAATTTTTTGGTTGCTAATATGCCCATCTATATGGATGTTTTCCTGTGTGGCAGATTTCTAAATGTATTCATCCTCTGACACTCCTTTTGTGCTCTGTGGGCCGTCCCTGGTACCCAGGCCAAGTCATTTTAGTCTGGTCCACCTTTAAGGCAGGGTTGACTATACCTAAAGCAGATGGCGGTGTCATTCCAGCCCCAGCAGGATATTTCTGCTTAACACTAAGTCATCATTCATGACAAGTAAATATCCTGCAAAAATCATGGGACTGGTCTAAGCCAGCCTCCTGCAAGGCAGGCTAAGATTTGTTTGCAGAGCTGTGTGCCTCAGGTTACACTTGTAGTCCCTGCTTGACTCTAATTGGTAACATTAGTCTGCCAATTTCATGAGCATTAAGTCCATGCACAAATTTATTAGTGAAAGGTGTAGAGGGAGCAGGAAGGAAGAAAACGTAAGAATTTTTCTTTTCCTCCTTTTCTTGCGGCTGCCTCAGTACTAATGTGAATACTAAGATGAGTTTATCAATGTAAGGATTCCCTGCTGAATTCTCCTGGAGCTTTCAGAGATGTCTGTGCCATTACGGCAAAGCTGATACTCAGTATGCAAAATGGCTGTTAAAAGATCAAAGCAGCACTGCTGCAATAACGTTATTGGGGATGGGGGAACTGTACAGCATGGAGGAATAAGCTTTCAAGTTTGATTAAAAATCCTTATTAAAGATGAACTAAGAGCTGCGAAGAATAAGAAGATGGAAATAATTAGGTAGGGTGAATAACCTTTGGAAACGAATACCAGGTGTTGAGTGAGGAGAAATTCAATTCTGGAAAGGGAAGTTTAGCTGAAGAGCACGTGCTGTCATTACACACAGCTCTGGGCTGATCTCTAGGAAACTGCAGCATGTTTTGTTCAATTTGCAACTGTACTCACTTGTATGTGTGCTGGAACTGATTTTGTAGAGCAGGTGGTGAAATACCCTGCACTCAGACAAAGCCAGAGTATGATGCTTATCTGTACACAGAGCCTGTACATTTTTCTCTCTTAAGCAGGGATAGACCCCTATGACCCTGTTACATCTTTTAATTCATCTCACGTGCAGAAAGACAGCCCTTCAGCAGCCCTAACTCAGCATATCCACGGCAGGATAGTGGGAATGTGTTGCCTTAGGTCAGGGGCAGGAGATCTCTGCTCTGCAGAGAGGAAGGATCTCTTCCTGCAGAGCTGATGGGCAGTATCAAAGTGGCAGGGGTGGCACATGCACTAGATATCACTGAGCAAGCCAAGCAGTAAAAAAAGGAGGGATGTCTGCTATTTTAGTTACTGCAGCACCTCAGCTCAGCTCAGGCTTGCAGGCAGAGAGCAGCAGCAGTGCACCCTGTGGCCTGTAAGTTCCCCAGGGGAGCTCCTTGTGCCTGCTGTTGTGCATGAAGAGTACTCTGGGACTTGCTTTGCAGGCAGGACAGGTAGCTGTACACTTCTCAGAGAGGCATACAACTCATTTCTAATTGTCTGTGCTGGGATCATAGGGTGTACAACAGTGCAGTGTGCTGTGCTGGTGGAAGCACCTTTACCCCAGAGTGACCTGCAGCTGTGCTAGAGAAGGTCGAGATCCATGCTGACAGCTGAAGCAGTACCTGCGTGGAGCTAAGACTTTCATTCACGTTAGAATCCCACATTAGTCCTTCTTATACCACACTAAACAAACCCACTGAATCTTCCAAACAGAACCTTGGGAGTAAGCTTATAAGGGCTTTCATACTGGTTATCTAACCTAAGAAGGTTATCTACCTTCCTGCTCCCTCTACACCTTTCACAGATGTAACAGGTACCACTCTCAGGTGTTTCAAACCCTTCACCCATCCTTCTCTTGTTCCCAAGGTGTCTAGCCAAACAGGTGGACCAGAAAATACAGCCATTCTCCTATTTTATCCTGGAAATACAGTCCTTTTGTTTGTTTGCTTGCTTACTTGTTTGTTTTTACAGGGTTATTTACTTAAGCAGCCTGCCCCCACAAAGGGCGTTTGCTTGCAGTGCAGCAGTAGCTCAGCTGACTCCTTCTCCCAGTGCCTGCAGGAGGGTAGTGCAGAGACAGGGACTTGGTATTTTTCCAACCTCGGTGCAAGAGGGACATCTGTTGGCTACTGCGTTAGCGAGGCTGCCTTTGCCAGGATGGGTTTTTCTTGAGCCTCCTCGCAATTCAAACAGCTTGTGGATGGAGGGAGGTGCCTACATGTTAGTGCTGACCTCTGTATGATAGCAGGTCCTGTGTATTACTGCAGACAAGGAGGGTTTTTCAGCTAGAACAGGCGAAGGGATCCTTATTCTCATCAAGGGATAAAGGTACCTATTTGCACCTTTCTGCGAGACCAAGTGCAACTTTGTGGTATGTGAGTAGAATATACTGCTGGGTCAGGAATGAAGTCCAGTTTCGCTGCCTTTGAGCTGAGAAGAGTACAGAGGAAGAAAACTCAGTCGGGTTTTATACAAAATTTATATAAAATAACAGGTGTTTCTCAACTCTCTCTTACCGAGGCTAGATTTCGTGCCACAGTCTATCCCTGTCCAGAGTCTGCCACCGAGCGCCGAGAAATGCTTGATGGAGTCAACACAAGAATCGAGGATTTAAACACAGTAAGTGGCAGTGGCTTTACTGAGGACTGAACCCTACAAGTGGGACCTGCCCAGATATTTGTCCTGTCTGAAACCATGTTGCAGACTACACAGATCGTCTTCTTGACACCTTAGCTCATTATCTCCATCGTTCACTTACGCAGCAGCACTGTGGTGGCCACGTGATGCATGGAGGTCCCAAGACCATGAGCTGTAGTTCTCATGGGTGTGGTATGCCCCAAGTTTGTGGCACAGAGCTGCTGGCAGGAGATGGCAGCTTGGAAGCACGGGGTGAGATGTGGCCAGTCTGTAAGCAGCTGGGCAGGGAGCCAATCCCACAGCTCAGTAACTCCCAGTGGTCCCCTCTACACTTACAGTGACTCAGGACCATGCAGGGAGAGTTCTTGGTGAGCAGCACTGTGCACCTGGTGTTGAGTGATCCTGTGTCCACACCTGCAGATGCTGTTCTCCAGGATACCCCACGCATTCATACAAATAGTTCTTTCCCATCAACCCTCTTCCACCTGCCCTCTCCAATTAACTGAGTAGATCACGCCCCCTGTGCTTCCCTGTCTTGAGTGTTGCCCTGTGTTGTGCTTACAGGTGATAACACAAACCGAGTCCCACCGCCAACGACTGCTGCATGAGGCAGCAGCCAACTTGTGGTCCTGGGGGATCAAGGTGAAGAAAATCAAGGCCATCTACCACATCCTGAATTGCTGTAACATCGACGTCACCCAGCAGTGTGTCATTGCTGAGATCTGGTTCCCAGTGGCTGATGCTGACCGGATAAAAAGAGCTCTCCATCAAGGAATGGTAAGAGAGCAACATTGTGGGTCCTTGAAGCTCTCACCCGCACTGAATTGTTTATATGTTGAGCATATGTTCAGACAGGTCTGTTACTGTAATGTGGGGCTCCCTTTTCTGTTTTAAGTTGGGGTTGTCCCATTATCGTTTGACCTTTCGTCTTTTGACAGAGCCTAAGGTCAGCATGAAATGTTAGCAGGTTTGTGACAGACTCTTAAGCCAGAAGTGGCAGTGTGGGGCCAGTTCTTCTATCCACTCAGTGTCTGTCCTTGTCACTGGGTTTGCAGGAACGCAGTGGCTCCACGATTGCCCCCATCCTCACTGCCATACACACCAGGATGGCACCACCCACCTTCAACAGGACCAACAAGTTCACAGCTGGATTTCAGAACATCGTGGATGCATATGGTGTGGGCAACTACAGGGAGATGAACCCAGGTGAGAAACACTCAACTACACGCATCTGGTTTGCATGAGCCGAAGTAAAGCCTTTGAGTTCTCTCACTATCCTAAAAAATGTACTCACTGCTGATTGAGAAATCTGAACCATATTGGAGCTGTTTGGTGTATAGGCATGGATTTTCTCAGGCAAGGAATTTGGCTGCTGGTCTTCAATGAATGATTGTGATGGAAATAAGGAACTATACAAATACAGGATGGAGAACAAATGGTGAGGTAGCTGTTCTGAGGAAAAGAACTAAGCTCATAAGGGAAATGTAAGTTGAGCTTACTGTGTTGAGGCAAAGAAGGCCAAAAGGACCTGACAAAAGTTTGAAGCAGTGGTAGAGAATTTCAGACCACTGAGAATTAATAGAAACCTAGAAATGGGAGCCTCTGTGAAAGGGTGAGATTAACTCAGATTGTTGAGGCTGAGCAGGTTGAGAAACACGATAGTAACCTTCAAATACATTTTTGTGTTGCAAAACAGAATGCAGTTGTCTACACATGGTGTTTATTACGGTGAGGCAAGAAACAAGGGATAAAACTGCAAGGAAGGTACAGGTCATACAACTGAACATTACTTGTGATGGTAAAGCTAGTTCTGCACTAGGTCTGACTGCCTGGTATGTAGGGGAGGAATTGAGAAGGCCTTTTAGGGCAGTACCTGTAAGGGATGGCCTGATGGAGTAGACTGCTTCTTTGATGAGGCCTTTTTGTTTAAAGGGAGCTGATCTTCTTGACCTTTCCCTCCTTGCAGCTCCCTACACCATCATTACTTTCCCCTTCTTGTTTGCGGTGATGTTTGGGGACTGTGGCCATGGCGCTGTCATGCTGGGCTTTGCACTCTGGATGGTCATTAATGAGAAGAGCCTTCTGGCCCAGAAAAGCACTAATGAGGTGAGTACCAGGGGTGCACCCTATCAGCACAGGGAGAGGCTCATCAGCCCCATTTGATAAAGGGGACATCCAGCCTCCCAAAGGCTATGTGGAGATGGTTCAAAGATACCTGTGAAGCAGAGGTTTTGGCAACTCTACCTACTCATACACAGAGGGCCTAAGGGACCCCAAATTTTCTATGAATAATTGTATATACACAGACTAGTACAATCATGTCTACTGTTGGTTGAGGCCCACCAATTGATGGACCTGCAGGTACTTTGGTCACTGGCACTGCCTTCTCCCCCTGCAGATCTGGAACACCTTTTTCAGCGGGCGCTACCTGATCCTGCTCATGGGCATATTCTCCATGTACACTGGCTTCATCTACAATGACTGCTTCTCCAAATCATTCAACTTCTTTGGTTCTTCCTGGCATATCATCCCCATGTTTAAAAATAACACTTGGAAGTAAGTGCTAAATGTAGGAAGGAAGTAAAAACACACCAAAAGGAGCATGTAGGCTTGGAAAGAGAGACTGCCTGTGTGGGGAAGGGAAAGACTCCCTGCTGTGGATGCAGCCATGAATGAATCAGAGGTTTTGTCTGACACACACAGATGAAGTCACTATTGAAATGGAAATGTAGAGTCTCTGGGAACATGCCTGTTTGTTCAGGCACTGATGTGCATAAAAATCTGCAGGTGTCCAGGACTGATGCATAGAGAATTATCAGTGTGAGGGAGGCTGCCATTGTGTGGGGCCTATTTACATGCACACAAGTGCAGGATAACAGGTCACAGAAAGGCTGGAGTCAGCTACAGATATCCTGTGGTAGTCCTCAGCACACCTCACATAAATATACTGTGGGCTTCGATGGAGAGATTAAGCTGCAAAGGTCATTTCCCTTTTCTCTTGTAGTAAGGATGTGCTTCTAGACAATACAGTGCTGCAGTTGGATCCAGCAGTCCCAGGAGTGTACTCTGGAAATCCATATCCATTTGGAATAGATCCGGTAATTAAATTAAATTGCTCTAAGATAATTTGTATTTCAATCCTGTTTCTACATATCAGGTACATCAGTAGCTCCCTGCACTCTCTCCTGAAGCTGTACTTTTCTCTTCTTGCTCTTTGTTCCTTCCATAGGTGTTGTGGTCTAACCCCAGCCAGCAGCCAAGCCCTGCACAGCCCCTCACTCACTCCCGCACCAGTGGGATCAGGGAGAGAATTGGGTGAGATATAGACAGTTTAACAGGGAAAGCAAAAGCTGTGCACACAAGTAAAGAATTAAGTAATCTCTTCCATGGGCAGGCAGGAGTTGAGCCATCTCCAGGAGAGCAGGGTCCCATCACACGTGATGGTGACTTGGGAGGACAAACGCCATCACTCCAAAAATCCCCCCTTCCTCCCTCTTCCCTCCACTTTATACACTGAGCATGATGTGATATGGTCTGGAATATTCCTTTGGTCAGTTTGGGTCACCTGCTCTGGCTCTGTCTGCTCCCAGCCTTCCGTGCACCCCCAAGTTCCTCACCAGCCTCATGAAAAGCAGCAAAGGCCTTAGCTCTGTGTAAACCCACCCTGCTCAGCAATAACAAAAACATCTCCATACTATCTACAAATAGTAGATTTACAAATGTGTTTACAAATCCAAAATACACCCCCATACCAGCCACTATGAAGAAAAATATCTCTAACCCAAGCAAAATCAGCCCATTCCACCCCTTATTCCATAATATTTACATCATGCTCAGGTACCACACTATTCAATACAACTTCATTAACCATCACTCAACCCTCCCATTCATCAGTCCTTCTGATGCTTTCCTTTAGCAATTAGTAATTAATATATTGCTAACAGCTCTGCACAGGCAGCAGCAAAATGGTAAGCAGGAAGGAAGTTGGATTTTCCTGGAGAGTGGTCTTGTGCTACAGTCTCTTTTCTACCACACATCTGCTGGACTCTTTCTTTACTTGAGTACTTAACCCATTTCAGAGATACCTCACCAGTTTGAAGGCAAACTTCCAAATTTCATGCAGTCTATTTGTTGCATGGTATGTGAAATAAATGTCAGTATTATTTAACTTAGCCATATTTTCTTCTCTGTATCCTATTTCCATTTTTCTTGCTATTCTGTCTTTATCATGTATTGAAATGTACTTTTTCACATCAAGCTTTCCTGTTTCAATCTTCATATTAGTCAAATAACCCCCATCCCTGCTGGTTGCACTCTCATTTCAATTGGTGACCCAAAGGAGCTCTGTCCTCCCATGGTTTTCAGAGACATTGACCTTGTAGTCAATTTTTTATAAACTCAGCTCTAAAACTCTGGCCAGGAGGTGGGCAGTCTGGTTCAGAAAATCATGTCAGAAGCAGCTGAGTTTTCTGCATGTTGCCCTGATACATCTCTAATTTAGGTTGACCTAGACTACCTCTTCCAGCTTCTCCCTGTTCAAGAGTGTGAAAGTCCTGGCTGGGAGGGAAGAATGGCTGAACAAGTGCTGGCAGGGAAGGGGTGGACAGGAAGCACCAGCTTCCAGATAGTCTCTGAGGAGATTATCTGTGTCATCTGCCCTGAAGGATGGATGGCTCTTGGCATTTTGCAAATCCTGCTGGGATGACTGAGGTGTATCTTGGGAAAAAAGTCACCCTGAGATGAGGAAGCTAGGCAGTATCTTTGGTATCCAGAGAAGAGGCAAATCATGTCAAACGAACATGCAAAAGCTAATGTTTTGCCCTCCAAATAATCCTGTCTTCCTCCTTTCTGTTCAGGTATTTAGTGTCTGAAAAGTGGTGTCTACTTACTGTCTCTGAGGACAGAAGACTTTGGGGTCTAGGAAGTTTGAGAAGGAAGGAGAAGCAACCCTGAAGCTCTGTAGCATAAAAAAAGCAGGACTGAGAAGGGATGTATGTCCTAACGTAACTTAAAATTTAGTGCAGAGAGGTAGGCAATAAGTTGATTTCCATGGCCAAATAATTGAAAAGAGTTTTTTCTGTTCAAACAAAAAGTTTGAAAATGCTCTGTCCTCAGTACTTCTCTGGTGAGGGTGGGACTAATTTTGGTTGCAGCAGGAGGGATTTTCTCATGCCTTTCCAGTTTTGCTAAAGAAGATGACTTAGCCTAAGGACAGGAAATGACACAGAAAAGATCGAGGTTCTGCTACCAGCCTTTGCAGTGCTTTCTGGAGGACTGAAGCAAAGTCATAGAATCATTTTAAATCCTTGTTATCTCCTTTGTTAAACGAGTCTAATACTTTATATATTTTAGATTAATACCTTGGCAGAGTGAAAAGTTAATAAAAGGAACATCTAGATTTCTGTGAGTTGCTACCCTCTTACTAGAACTGGTAGGAGTAAATTGATGGTGCCAAAGCAACAACTTCCACAAACCTTTTATTGATCAAACACCTGAAAATCATGTTCTTCTCTCTCTCTCCCTGTTCCTTTACCCAAAGATCTGGAATGTTGCATCGAACAAGCTGACTTTCCTGAACTCCTACAAAATGAAGATGTCAGTTGTCATAGGGATTGTGCACATGATTTTTGGGGTGATACTCAGTCTCTTCAACCACATGTAAGTTCATTTCACCAAGCCTGTTGCTGCAGCAGCACACAAATCCTCATCACTAAGCTGGTGTCTTTCGTTGAGAGAAAGTCATATTTTGGACTTTGACCTTTCCCCGGTGTGAGTAGAAATGTCCCATACACTGGCTGACTCACACAATGGTTAATATACAGTGATAAATCCAAAGGACAGACAGAACATTGCAGGTATTTCCTTCAATAAACTCTCTTTTTAACTTACTTTCTTATATTCTCAATTCTGCAGAAATATGGAAGCACACTAAATTAAAATGATGTAGCACCTCCCATTATTGACAACTTTTCTCTTGAAAGACAAGCTCTTTTGACCTAAACCAAAACACACTGAAATCTTGTAGAGTGTGTGCATTTCACCTAGCTTAGCAGCTCTTGGTCAGGATTTGTGGGTGTACTTGTCTATATCTCTGCCTCTACGTTTTGCAACAACAAATAAAAAATGGTGATAGAGTGCAGGGGCTGACACTATTGTGTTGAGAGACTCTCCAAAGCTGCAATGTGTGTAGTGACCTTCAAGGACAGAAAGTGTTTGAGAGGACAGCGAGGACCCTACAGAGGGATTGATACTACACCTGATTCTGACCTTTCTCAGTATATAATGCTCAACTTTGTGAATAAGACCTTTTTTAAAAATTGTCTTTTATTTTGGTGTAATAATCTTCTGAGGTGCTGAGATACTGATAGGTCAAGTACAAAAATCTGAAGATAATCAGTGTAACAGAGCTTTTGTATTTAAACAATGACTTTCACTGATAAAGCCTGTAATTATGGACTTCTTTCTTGGCTAATGATAGCTGTAAATTTGTTAGGTTATTTTCCAAAAACTAAGTACTGTCAGACTTGGGTGCAAACTTGTATTACTATCTAGTGTGTTAACTCTAGTTTTCTTTCCTGATTCTTTCCAGCTACTTCAGGAAATACATAAACATTATCCTTCAGTTCATTCCAGAGATGATTTTTATTATCTCTCTTTTTGGCTACCTGGTCTTCATGATTATTTTCAAGTGGTGTCATTTTGATGTCCATTCATCCCAGAGTGCACCAAGCATCCTCATCCACTTTATCAACATGTTTCTCTTCAACTATAGTGACACTTCAAATGCTCCATTGTATCTGCATCAGGTATGGATCAAGCAGCGTGAATCTGCTGTAGTTTTGTATTTGCAGGGGGTGTTGTGGAAAGTGGGCATAAAGATACAGGCTCAGAAGCTCAATCACAAGTGTCAGCCACAGAAGTAAAGTTTACTCTTCTGGTATTTGTGTTGGTCTTGTCAACAGGGAGGAGAAAGCAGCTATCAATCAGTGATGCAGAGGAAATCTCTTTCCTGGTGTCATTCTGACAAGAATAATGATGCAGTTGAAGATATTGTTGGGGGGAAAAAAATCAAAGTGTGACTAGAGATACAAAGCTGCGTAGTGCAGGCATGCTGTCCTGCAGTCTGGTCACAATGCTAGAGACATCTCCCTTTCTTCCTATAAGACAAGTTCCTATTTCATCTTTGGAAAGCTTTAATACTTGACATTTTCACCTAAAAAAGTAGAAGTAGCTAAAGGATTTTCTGGCAGCTTTTTGTCAGAAGCAACTTCTCTTGAGAGTTCACTTAAAAAAAAAACAAAAAACAAGCAAGCAAAAAAATATCCCCTAAGAGAAAACTTGTTTTAAAGCCATCTCTATATTCTCAGAATATGGATTTTTTTTTTTGATTGATTTTACATCAGCAGCATCAACGAAGAATCTGCAAGGAAGTGCTGCATCCAGCAACATGTGTGCACCCACATCTATACAGTTGCACACTGGGCACTCCAACATGAGCTCAATTTTAGGGACAGCTGGTGAGTCAGAATTAGCAGAGAGCCCTGATCAGCTCCAAGTAACTGTGTTAAGGATTCAGGGCAGTTTGGAAAAACATAGTCTTCCCAGCCTTTAAAAAGTCTTTAGATAGCACTGTTACATGTCCTGGGCAAAGGACAACCAACCAACACTGTTGGGTTGTTATAACAACCCAAAGCTTTCCCAAGGTGGCAATTTTTTTCTTATATTCGTGTCCCCCTGCCCCACCAGGAACAGAATGAGCCATCTGCCTGGGTAGTCTGAATGAAAATATTCTATGAGCCCACAAGGCTCATATCATAATATGAGGTATCATAATCATAAGGTGATTATACGTCTGAGCCAGCTTTAAAAAAATGCAGAAGTTGTGGTTTAAGGTTTTCTTTGTTGGTTTTGTTGTTGTTGTTGTCTAAAAGTACAGACAGTTATGTCAGGACAGCAATAGAGGTGCCATACTGCAATGTAAGAACACCTTATGTTGTGGGGACAATCTGTTACCAAGCCTAACCTATGGGGGTTCAATTCCTTCTGGAATTGCAGATGTGGAGTAAATCCAGGGCAAGACTTGAATGACTTGGCTCTTACTGCAGCCTTTCTTCACTGATCAAAGCAAGGCAGCCTGACTGACTCACACAGAGTTAAGACATTGACTTGGGACACTGAGTAGCCAGGTTCAAGTCAGGAGCATGGAATTTTGATAAATTAACCCTTTTCAGCATGAAACCCTTTCATCTCCAGGTCTCCAACCATCTTTAGCTGAATGTGCTTTCTGGAGCCTTAAGCATTTATCTTCATGTTCTTGCAAGCAGAGGATACACAGCCAAATACAACAAATACAACAGGGTGTTGAGTTGTGTTTATTGTATTAAAAAAATTACCATTATATAGACAGGTTTCTAACCATAAACGTCGTAACTTTTTGTTCTTGTTGCTTTGTCTTTCAGAAAGAAGTGCAGAGTTTCTTGGTCATATTTGCTCTGATTGCTGTTCCCTGGATGCTCCTAATTAAACCTTTCATCCTCCGAGCCAACCACCTGAAAGCGCAGCACATGGTAAGGAATGTGGATCAGTTGGGGGGGATTCAGTACAGCAAAGACAAAGCTGGGGAGACAGACCCCAAAAACTCTTTGCAGTGATGTAATTCTACATTTCTCTGACCTCAGGCTTTCTCTGACAATTTCAAGTGTGCTTTATACGCCCAGGACATGTATATGGACATGTCTAAACCATCTAAACTAGAATCAGAGAATGGTTAAATTTGGAAGAGATCACTGGAGGTCATCTGGTCCAAACTCCCTGCTGAAACAGGGTTCCCTTAGGGCTCATTACTCAGGTTTGTGTCCAGGCAGCTTTTGAATATCTCCAGTGAAGGAAACATTTTCGTGGAAGCAGGAGATTTTCTGGCAAGGACATACCCTATTTGTTAAGCTGACACCAAGTTCTTTCACCTGTTGTATCCAAAACCAAAGAAGATTCAGAAAGATTGAAGTGCTGGTAAAGGCAAGACAGGGAAAAGACCTCAGTTGTCAGTTCACAATCTCCACTAACCATTAGTTTGCTCTCTGTAGAAATGGGGCATCTGTGAAAGTCCTGGCATTGGAGAGAGCAAGAGTGCCTCCAGAGAGGCTGGATTTAAAAGCTGTTGCCTGCTTTCTAGTAGCTCCTTCTTCCTTAAGTGATTGCCTTCACATTAACAGAACCCTCCTTCCCATGGGCTCTGTGGGTTGCCCACAGCTCAACACACAACTGCAGCAGCTGCAGTTTCCCAGCTGATCATTAATTCTCTCCATTACTACACTAACAGGACTTTACTTGGCAGTCAAGATTTACTTCTTTATAGTCAGAGTTAGTGGCTGGAGTACCTTTTATAGGGCACAGATGTTTCCATTTGAAGAAAGAGATGCTGGTTTTGCTGCTTGACCTTTTCCAACCCAGTCACTTCTGACCTATAATTGAAAGCCAGGTCCCTGGGAGACCTTTTCAGCCCTGCCTCTGCACTGTAATTTCTTATTTCGTCATTCTTCTGGGATTTGGATGAAGGCTTGACATGGCTGACTCCATCTCCTGCTTTTATGTCAGGAACATCTGACAGGTTTTACCCACCTCCTATTGTGCCTCCATATTTCTATTCCTAATTTTCATATGTTAGCTGTCTGATCACATCCTACATTCCCCTAGATTTATATGTTTGCAGCAAAGTCTGTTTTCTATGCTGACATTCAGGTAAAGCAAAGATAAAGCAGGTGTGACAATCATTACTGCTGCACTAGGAAACAATATGTTGTCAGGAGACCTTTCCCATGAAACCTGCTGGAGGCTATAAAGGGTGACAAGGCAGAACCTGACAGAAGCCATGAGGTCTCTATTTGGTTATGCTGTATAATAGGACTATTAGATCAGGTTGTTCAGGCCTCTAGAAAAGTCCTGTAAATAATAATTGCAGAGAGGTTGCCAAGAGTTTTTTGTCAATTTAAAGTGAATCAAGAGCTTTGAATTTTATTTCTGCCTGTATCCAAGAACTCTGTGACCTTCATCAAGTCATATGATCCTCTCAGGCTTCATTGCTCTTTCACTTGACATGAATTCCTTTGATTTGCACCCATCTAATTGGGATCATCAGCTTTAAAAGTACCTCAGTTTTCTCGTTTGCTGAAAGTGATGGGTCTTCTCATGGTGGGATCAAAGAGTGCATTGTGACACTAGAAACTAGGTACAAAATAGTTGGAATCACTGCAAAATGCCCTGAGATGGAAAACATTTAGGTATTATTCAATTCAATTGGGAATATTCCATTTCTGTGGTCCATGATAACTATTGTTGAAACTGTCTTAATGTTCATTATATAATCCTTCACTTGTCCTACCTATCATGAGGTTATTGAGGGGGTTCTGTGCCATGGACTTCTTCATTTTGGTATCAAGCAAACATACTGCATTTTGTTTCTAAAAGATCCGTTCTCAAGCCATCTCAGGAAACTCAGGAGGTGAAAATGAGGTAGATGTCCCGGAGACCAATCACTCCAAGAAAGCTTCCCAGGGAGACCACAGCGGTGGCCATGAAGGACATGAGGGTGACGATGAAGAGGTAAGAAAATTTGGATAGAAAATTGTTCAGACAAACACAATAGTAGAAGACACAAAGTCAAGCAGAAGACTTTTGCAGAGTTGCCAGCCCTTCTTTCTAACAAGATATCAACACACTGTTGTAACAGTTTGTGTTTTCAAACAGAACAGGGTTTGAACTTTCATTGAATTAATTCCTCTAAATTTTTCCTTTGGTTTTGCCTGGTGGTGGCACACATTCTTGTAAACCTCAAGCTTTTACAAACCTCAAGGTTTTGTGTCCTCAGGGGTGGTTGTTCACTTCCACATTGAACCCAGAGAAGGTCAACCCTTTCCCAAGAGTCAGTGAGCTTTCCTTCCTCTAAATTGCGAAGAAGCATTTAAAGTTGGCAGCCAGAATTGTTGACTAGGGAGAGAATCCTTCCTTTGGCAGATATTGTCAAGGGCTTCTACAGTAGGAAGCAACACAGGAAAAAGTGACAAAAATATTTGTAGCAGTTGGGACTATCAACAATAATGAGTGTTGATATGGCTCCCTGTGATTCCCAGTCACAGGGAATCTTCACAGATTTGCTTATTCATTATTATGAGATACAGTTATTCAGTGATATGTCCCAAAATGTGTATGCCCATAGGCAGATAGTCTGAAAGCCCCTATTTTACATAAGAATTTCTGTCTCTGTAAGAAGTCACAGAGATTGGCAGCAACTGGATTTACATTTAAGGATTTGAAATCGTAAGAGTGGAACATGAGCTGTTCCCCACATATTTAGTTTTCACTAGAATTGTATTTCTCCAGAGAGAACGTATGGGAAGATCACGCAGAACTGACACTTGTCAGAGCAGTCTCTTTTCCTGGGAAATACCTTTGTGTTGCTCAGGACAAAAGGAGTATGAAGAGCCTTTGGTGGAGTGTTGCTCTGTTAATGAGGAAGCTCAGAAGTGAGAACTAATAAAGCTTTTTCCATTTTGTATGTTGTTTCAGTTCAATTTTGGAGACATATTTGTCCACCAAGCTATCCACACCATTGAATACTGCCTTGGCTGCATCTCCAACACAGCCTCCTACCTGCGACTCTGGGCGCTGAGCTTGGCCCATGCACGTGAGTGATTGTCCCCCTTTACTCTCCTCACCATGCTGGTCATGGCTTCTGCTGGTGTTTGACTATTCCTGCAAATTTCTTCATGAAATCCAAGTTTCTCCTTGTGGACATTTATGTGTCAGGATGTTTTGCTTCTGGTCAGTGTTTCATGGTGGGCATCTCAGTTTTCAGAGATGATCCCTGGCAGCTCTGGTTGCATTCACTGGCTGAGGCCCCTTTCCTGCACTGCTGTTAACCACCCCTCTGGACTAGTCCTCCTGGTGTGTGGCACAGTGGGAGGTGCAGTCCACTTGTGTAGTCCAGTCCATGGAGGTGAAGGCTGTATGGGAGCCATAGCTGCTTTTCCCAAGAAGCGCTTGCTATAGCCTTAGGGTATGCAGATGAATGCCAAAATTACTTGAAACAGTCATTTTGATTCTGTTCAGCAAACAAGAAAGAAAAGGTCTGGCTCAAGAGCTTCTGGAATTTGTCATTTTCACTGGGATTTTTCCCAGAAACATTCAGTGGAACATCACATTCCATGAGAAATGTACAGCATTTCAATATCTTTTGTCTTCATTTGTGATAAAAACAGATGCTCAAATACTAGAAATTGCCTCAGGCTGGAACTTAGATTTTCAATGTTTCTAATTTTTCTGAAATGCTTTTTATTAATATTGCTGTAATGCCTCTGGCTAGGATTTGCACCTGCCCTAAAGAATTGTGCACACAAAAAAAAGCAAAACAGAAAGGGGTGGGAGGCAAGGAGGGGGGCTATGGTGTGGTGTGCTATGGATTGACAGGGGTGAGCTGTACTTCTTGGCACAGCTTAGTAGGAGTGGAGTGGAAGCTGATACACTTAGCTTTACATGGAGAACAGATACCTAAACAAAATAAAGCAACTAAAAAGCTTAGCTAAGGGCATACGTATTCTACAAACTGGGAAAAATGGGTGAGCTGGCAGCCTGCATGCTGTGTCTGTCCATAGCTGCTGCTCAGCACTGTTTTCCTTTTATTTCCCTCTGCAGAGTTGTCAGAGGTCCTTTGGACCATGGTGATGCACAACGGGCTCAGCAGCAGCGGCTGGGCAGGTCTCGTCGCCATCTTCATCATCTTCGCGGCATTTGCGGTGCTGACCGTAGCCATCCTGCTGGTCATGGAGGGGCTCTCGGCCTTCCTGCACGCCTTGCGTCTGCACTGGTACGTGGAGTGGTCCTCTGGAGCTTTTCCCAGATCAGTCTTTGGGAGGGAACAGGCTGTGGGAACAGGTGGGCACAGTGTTAGACATGCTGTGCCAGTGCATTGGACCATTAATTGCCTTTGGCAAATGAAGTGAGGGAGACTCTTCCAAAGGGAGCTCAGAGATCCCTGCTCTGACCTGCTCCCTGGAGGTCCTGCTTGTCCTCCTGCACCTGTGGTGGTTGTCAGCAGGTGAGGCAAATGGCAACCTGCAGTTCTGTCCTGGTAAACATGCAGAGCCACTGAGGCCTCTTTGACCTGCACAACAAGGCCCAAAGGCAGCACAGCCACACCACTGGCTGTGTACCCCACCCAAGAATCTACAAGAATCTAACAAGACAGTTGCCAAGGGCAGCAAGAGTTCAGCTGGGAGCACAACACCTGATGAAAACCTGGGTCTGTGCTTGTGTCATCAGCCCAAGCTGAGCTTCAGGCTGCTTAGGCTTTGTGCCAAACCAGCTCCAAGTTAGCCCCTGTCAGCCTTAAGTGATCATCAGTGCAGGCAAGGACAGTGGTGTGGACCAACCATCAGCATGTGAGCAAGACCAAGATGACAAAACACCCTTCACCACCACCGTAACTCGGTAACCTGAGCCCCAAGCTGTGGTGTTTTTCACCAAGTAATGTCCCAGCACAAGTCATAAACACTGCCAAAACATGGTGCACGTGCTTGTCATTGTGCAGGGAGGAGGAGGTGTCTGTCTCCCTCCTCCTCCTCCCTACATGTACAACCAGCATGTAGTTATCCCAGCTCTCAGAGCTTCTAGAAGTGGGTTACCAGGCAAGGTTCTGCTCATTGGCCTCATGGTGAGCATTTCCAGTCTGGCTTGATAGACAGTCAGAGCTGATGTGTGCCACTTTCCTCCCTGGGCTGCCTGTGTCTCACTGCTGCTCCCATAAAGGGCCTACACTCGCAGCTTAGAGTCCAACATCTTGTGGCCTCCCTTTTCCCATGGGTGCCACATTTCAGCCTCCTGACTGGCTGTAGGTCCTGTGTACAGGCAACACTGATGCCTCCCTCTGGTCCTCCCTAGGGTGGAATTTCAGAACAAGTTCTACGTGGGAGCTGGGTACAAATTTTCTCCGTTCTCCTTCAATCACATCATCAATGGCACTGCAGAAGAGTAAAACCAGTGCATCACTGCTTCCCTCCTCAGACCAGGCTCTGTTTCCTTGTGGTGGCTCACCCACAGTGTAGGATACATGGGGTGAAAGAGAATGAG
The DNA here is from genome assembly GCA_013399945.1 of Ploceus nigricollis. Lineage (NCBI taxonomy): Eukaryota > Metazoa > Chordata > Aves > Passeriformes > Ploceidae > Ploceus > Ploceus nigricollis. The sequence goes on along the minus strand of VXBC01008909.1, from coordinate 370,141 downwards.
ACATGGCCCTTGGAAGAAGAGCTGTAGATGAGTATGTCCTAGCTAAATTCCACTGTACTGCTGTATCAGCTAAGAGATGACCTGTATTTGCTGGGCTGGCTGGACCCTTGGCTGAGACTCCACTGATGTCTGCAAGTACCTGGTCCTCAGCATTTGATGGGGTCAGCTGCCTACTGCTTGGTTGAAAAGAGGAGACGCAGCTTTGGAATTAAATCGGTTTTTAACAATCTACTCACATGCGTTCTGCTCTACTTGTTGTCCTGTCGTTGTGGTATATTTCTTTCCAAGGAAAATATGTTTTGTCTGTGGCTGATCATATGATGTGATTAAGTCCCTTATAAGATTTCAGCCCTTCATTTAGCATACAATGTAAACCAGCTCAAAGACAGATCGTATTGCAGATTTGCAATTTTCTACATGCTTTACTAGAAAAACCCCCTTTTTATCTGATTTGCTCCAGGGCTTGACAGCACTGGATTACAGAAATGTACACACATCATCACTTAACAAAAGTGTTAGTTTTGAGCTGTGTAAACAAAAGTTTCCACACTGGCAGTCATTTTATTTATCTCTATTGACTTGTTTGTCACTGAAGACTCAAGATGTGCTGTATTTTTCAAGATGGGTTGTTAAAGCAGATTGTGCAGAAATGCTAATCTCTAATGAACAGAAAGAAAAGTGGAATCAAAACAGTTGGCATGAATTTGAAGTACTGATGTACTGCAATCTTCTGAAATATTCATGGATTACTAATCCTTCAAACTGAATGGTGTTAATCATAACAGGCTATGTTTTTTTAACCCTGAACTATGTAAAGAAAGCAGAGTACACCAAGGGATTTGGAGTGGACAGTGCTCCCTTCCAAGGGGTGTGACCAAACAAGCCCTTATTTTCAAAACTCACTGCCTTGATATCCAGCTGCACCAAAAAACCTACATGGGAGCGTTCCCAGCAGGACACACAGTGTTATAGTCATCATAGGTTATGCTTCTGCAGTACTCAGGCTTGAGTGTCGCCTCCAGCTACAGTGACAGGGGAGAAAATACAGCCCCAAGCCAAGCAGTAGTCCCAGATTTTCCCCTGGGGCCTCAAGAAGCCATACTAACCTTGGGCAGCAGTTACAACGAGGCTTTTTCAACAGCTTGGGCTCGGAGCAGCAGCTGGAGCTGGGAAGAGGTGGGCACAGGCATGTGTCCATGACCCATGCGTGGTCCCAGGTCACCAGCTCTTTGGGCACAATTATGTAACCTAAGGTATAGGAAAAAGCCACACAGACATGACTGCAGATGGTGTCACAGTTGCTCAGCATATGTACATCACCTTTGTTTCTTCCTTCGAGCCTGTTTTGTCTATTCCTACTCAGGAGAAAAGCTGTCTTGCAGATAAAAAGGCCAAAGTAGTTTGATACATTATCAGATGCAGAGAAAAGAATTTGCTTTATGAAACAGTGGGTGAATTTTCACAAACACATATTTTATCTTAATTGCAGCCTTCCATGTGATTGCAATGTAACTGAGAAGATGATTACCAGAAACAGATTATCCATTCCTTTCAGAGCTTCTTGGTGTTTTGCTCTTTGTCTAAGGCTTACATTTTAAGCAAGAAAAACAAGTTATCCTGTGAATACCTCAGCTGACAAGATGGTCTGTTGTTTACTGTACCAAACAGCAACTCAGACATTGGGCTTAATTCTCTATTGAGTTGTCTCTCTTTCTGTGTGCAACCAAACAAAACAGCACAGCCTCTGTCCCACTTGAGCATTTGTGAAATGGGAATGGTGCTTCCCCACTCCACAAGAGGACCAAGCCCACTAATATTCAGGAAGCATTCAGATTGCTGAGAGGCAGGGTTGCACTGATACGCTTTGAAGAGAGCCCTGGGTTTCATATTGGTTCTTTTTAAGAATTCTTTAAAAACCTAGAAATGTTCCAGAGAGTGCTTTGCTTTTAAAAGGTTTTCCTGCAGAAGATGAGGAGGATTTTGGAGTAGAGCAGTGACTGCCTGTTCCCTGCACAGCTGCTAAGCTGAGTGCAACATGTGGTTCAGCTGGTTCTGTGAATGTGGCCACCAGGTGTGGTCAGGTCCACCAGAGACCACAGTTACAGACTAATAGACCTTCTTGGCCCAGTGTCCTTAACTGAACTGTACCCAGTGCTGGAAGAGCTGTGACTTGTGATTACTCGACCCAAGCCAGGACCTCATCATGCCCCTCTGCAGCAGACTCAGGATCTGTTCCAACAGGAGAATGGGTGCTTCTGGACCCAAAGCTCATCCCATTGCTAGGGAGTAGTTTGTTTCTGAGAATTGGTGGCATGAGTTTAGTCATTTTGTAGGGAACAAACATTAAACAAAACTCGGTGAATGACCGTGTAGAAAGGAAAGGCAAACAAAGAAAGGAAGTCAAGCAAACTGGTTTTAGTCACTCACAGCCATTCTTTCCTGAGTTTTTTAATTCCTTCTTGTGAGAGCCATTGCTGTGTTTGTCTATGTCCTCCCACCAGGTCAACTTTGTGATGTGGAAGATGGAGAAAGCCAGGTATCGAGTTCTTGTCCAGTCTCTTAGGTCCTCTGTTCTGGTGATAGTGAACTAGCTTTTGGACTGAGGTTTCAGAAACTCCAGGAGTCAACAGTTTCTTGGGGTTCAGCCTCTGGCTCCTCCCGCAAATAACACTTTCCTTTACCTATACCATGGCTCTCCATCGTGTCCTTGGCCAGCATGGAGACCTTTCTTTTCTCTCTTCCACTCTTTTGTTTCTTCTGGCCCTTTCATGCATGTAGGCATTTCCATTTGTTCTTCACTCTGACCAGCCTTTGCCTTTCCATGGCAAATAAGTGAAATACCATGTGGTGGCTGGAAAAATGTAATAGACATAGTATCCCTTTGTGCAATCCCAAACACCTGGGCCTGAAAGCTCATCTTTGTGCCTTAGAACTTCACTGGAATTTTGGTCATTTTTTTCCCTTCTTTGCTGGGGAGCTGGAATGCTGGAACATCTGCACCCTCCTGTCATTGCAAACACGCAATGTCAGAGTTTTTGCAATGAAAACATAATGGTATGGATCTGGCAGCTTGGATTGTGCAGCTCATTCAGCAGATGCCAGTAACAGCTGAATATTAAATATTATTAAGAGGAAAATATAAAATAAAGCTGTGAGATAGCATATGTTGGCTGGTAGCAAATATCTTCCAGATGCTTGGAAGGATGAGATTCAGCGTGGGAGTTACTTTGATATAACTATTGCACCATTGCTGCCAGCTCAGTGTATGTATTCAAAACAGAAGGATTTTGGAAACCCTTGTGAGACCAGTACCAACACTGAGTAGTAAAGGTCAGCACATACACTCCTAGCCAAGAGCCCACACCTATCGTGGCACTGAGATTTGCTGCACAACAAGGCTGGGATCCCTGTGGCAGTTTAAAGCCACGAATGCTCCCTGCATTTTGCTACCTCATCAAGAAATTTAGAAGGATGAAGCAGACCTTATTTTTCTCATGGTGCTGGTGCCTGAGTTGGCTTCATCTGGCCTAAGAAGAGCCGGTGGCTGCAGTGCCCAGGCAGGGGAAGGAAAAGGTGCCTTACGTGGGCACTGCCTGCTGCAAGACCTACCTCTGAAACCTATGAGCTAAGATCTTGCTGGTGTTTCAATAATGATGTGTCCCAGCACCCTCCTTCCACCTGCTTGGAGTTATCCTCACAAGAAGGGATGAGTAAGCACCAACACCTGTGGTGGGCAGTGCCTGTGAAGGACCTGCAGATACAGTGAGACAAGCACAGGTCAGCACTTGGGCACCCTGCCTGCAGCACCTACCCCTCGGTTGTGGAGGTGGGGGGAGAGGGACCTGCCTGTCCCCAGCAAGGAGGAAACCTGACTCCTGGGAGCTGGATCCCAAACAAACAGCACTGCCAGCACTGTAAAAAGTAAATGGCAGAGGAGAAACAGTCAGAAAAGAGAAAAGGTCTTCTCCTCCGAGCCTGAGACACCACAGAGGTAAGAAAGTTTCACTAATTAAAAAAATATTTAGTAAAATCTTGCTTAATATTGGGGGCATCTGATCATTTGTATGATCAGATAGCCCCATTCTCACCTGCAGGGAAAATTCTCAGCCAGAGAAGGTCTCTGACCTTACTGACAGAGTTCCCAGGTGGTGCCACAGGCAGCACTGCACGTGGTATGGCCTTTATGCCTCACAGCCCTCCGGTGGGGGTCACATCGTTCCAATGGGTCCCAGCAGCAGTTTCACTGTACTCTTGGTTGTTCCCTTCAGCTGGAGGATTTTTATTTGCCCTGCCAGCAACAGCTTTGTCGCTGCTGTTCTTTTGGGTCACGTAATTGGCGTTTAGTTGGATTTACAAATAGAGGGAAATTTGTGACTCCCTGAAGATGGACACTAGCTGCTCTATCAAGGCAAACAGAGCTGCAAAGGTTTGGGATGAACAAAACTCAGGTTTAGTAGGAACTGTTAGGAGGTTTACTGTGCCTGCACAGATTTCTGGTGTTGTTTGAGGTGCTGGAGAGTGTATCCCACCTGCTTACCAGCTGCTATATGAGACTAGTGTGGTTCTCACATTAGGTGCTATACACCATCCTGCCACCTCTGAAGGTGTCTGGCTACTGTGGGGTGCTGGAGGTGGCACTGCAGCCTTCTGCTTGAGCACCTGACCCTTGCTGTGAGTTCTGCTTAGCAGCACCAGAGATCGGGGTTCCCTCCCCTTTTGTGGAAGAGTTGTGCCACTTCCCAGAAGGAAGGCATGTAGCCCAGCGCAGGTACCAATGAAATGCTCCAACACCCCTCATCAAACAGTAGCAGGGTATCCAAGCATAAGGATGGGTGGGCAAAGGCCCAGGGCTTGATGCTTGTCCTGCCAGCATTGTGGGCTGTGCCTGCCACAGAGGTTTTGGAGGAGAGTGTCTGTTTAACCCGACAGAAGTGTGGTGTGGCAGCTTAGGGCAGAATGTGTTTGCAGGTCCCTTGTTATAAAGGAACAGAAAAGGAGAAGAATAGGTGCCCAGATTTTGTTTTGCAAAGCCTTTGGCGATTCAGACACACAGTAAATATTTACCTCTTCGCGTGGGCTCTTCCAAGCACCTTGTTTTGTTTCTGTTGAGCTGGTTCCACTCGGAAATAGTCCCTAGTTGTTGGCCATCATAATCAGCTGGTGGCACTGCCTGCTGCTGGCAGCTATTGCTGCCTCCGAGGACATTGCTGAGAGACAGATGGAACCAATATCTTTTGCATCTTCTTGGGTGCTGGACTGTAATGATCTGTGACAGCAAGGTCAGTGTATGTGACCCAACTGACTAATCTGCCATTAGTCCTTAATGACCTCCTTCTAACTGTACCTCAGTATAGGATCAAGGTATCCATCCTGGAGTACTGTAATTCCATGTTTTCTGTGTTCATGCTGCCCTCTATCTCAAATGGAATTTTGTATATTTCATTAGAGGCTCTCAGCCCTTAATTCCCTCCAGCTCTCGCCCTTCTGCAGCCTTCTGGTCTCTGCTGGTTGGCTGTGAATGCAGCCTGGGCCAAGCCCAGCACTCCTGAAGGGAGGTAATCAAAGGAGAGGGGGTCAGCAAAGTGCAGATGTGTTGAGCCCCCCTCTGCAGTGCCTGAGCATGCACTCAGCAGGAAATGTGGGTTTAAGCAATCAGTGTGCTTAATCCCTGCCCTGGGATTAAAATGAGTTTTTCTGATGAGGAAAAGCAACAGTGGTGAGGCCAAAAGATCTAGTGCTGAAAGCCAGAAACAATGGCAGAGGAACCCAGCTTCCAGTTGCAATCCAGAACACATGGCTGTGTTTATGGATGCCCTGAGAGGATGGGGATTAGTGTGGCAAGGGATTAGGCAGAGGGGTTGGTTTGCAGCAGGAAGCTGTGTGCTGCTTGGGTGAGGAGCTAAGTGCTACCCTGCCACCCTCAGGGTCTGGGGTTAGGGAGGTGGCTGGGTCACCTGGCTCTGCCTCAGTGAGGGCTCCCACCGGGCTGAGCAATTGCAGAGTGCAGCACCTCTACTGCCCACTCAAACCCAGCTCCACTGGGGAGCCTCCAACGGGGGCAACCACTACTGGTTCTGTCATGTCTTGGCTCTGGAGATGCAACATCTTTTAGACTGGCACTGCATTTCACTGGCCTCTGGGCTGGGGAAGTTGTCACATGCTCTCTTGTCTTAGCAGGTCTCCAGTCTTCCCTAAGGCAATCCCTGGACTTTCCATACAAACAGCCAGTGTGATGTGATGACTGATGTCTCTCAGTTCAACTAACTCACCCTGTGATGTTTCTATGTGTTTTTCACTAAAACCCTAGCAGGAAGGGACATCTTCCAGTAGTTGCATGAAAGAAACTCATATTTGACTGTATCTGAAAGTTTGCACTCCAGTAAGAGAAAGCTGCCTTGCTATTTTCTTGCTCAGGTGACTTTGTGACTATTGTGAGGTTTCACAGATAAATCCTAGCCTTGCCTGCAGTGACAGCGGGTCCCAGCAGGAGCTGAGATGGCCACTGCACCAAAAGGGGCAGAAAATGCTATTGGCTTGGAGGAAATCCACACAGAGAGAAAAGAACCACCAAAAGGTGGGTTTGTATTGACAGGACTAGAAATTTGGGTCCTTGTTTAGCTGGGGTAGAGGGAGGGTCCTCAGCTGTGCCACTCCAGCCACTTAAAACCTCTGTACATGGAACCACAACATCAGCATCCTACGCTCCCCTCCCACCACAGCTACCAGGCTGGTGGCTGCTGCCTATGGCAGTGGGAAGAGCTGGCTGGCTTGGCTGTTCTCAGGCCTCTGCTTTGTGTAAACATTTTATTATATTGATAATCTGAGGATTTAGTTCCTTGAAATAATTTTTTAAACATTACTCTGTTTCAAAAGCATTTTAAATAGTACAAGGCTGTCCTTCCTTCGTTTGCACTGGCTGCTGTTTCAGCAACCCCCTGTTGAGCCTTGCCACCAGGACATCCAGGGGCTGGTCAGTGGACATAAAGCTGGTAGATGTTTCCAGGCTTTTTCCTGGTGCAGTCCTGCAGAAGCATAAGAAATATTTTTTATGAAGAGGGAGTACAATTTGACTGCTGACAGGTTTTATGTCTTAATTTTCTTTTCATGTTTAGGACAAAAGACATTTACAGTGGAAGAAGCTGTGGAAACCATTGGGTTTGGGAGATTCCATATCATGCTTTTCCTCATCATGGGCAGCACTGGGGTACGTATCTGCAGCCATCTGTGCTGGCCTGAAGAAAGCTTTCTTCTCATTTTCCTCATTGCCGTGCAATAACAACCATAAGCACATACTGCTGCCAGCCCATTTTTTTCCATACATACCTTCTCAAGCAGGATTTCTGCTATTTTCATCATTGGTGAAAGTAGATTTTGGTCCCATTGATATCAGACCCATTTCAGGGCAAAGCTGAGCAGATTGGCCCAGAGCATCATGGTTTGGCCCCTGCTCTGGAGCACTGTCAGGGCACATCTTCAGTTAGGGCCTGAAGGTTAGGTTCAGCTTCACAGCTGCATTTTTCATGTCATCCCCATGGCACCCAAATCCTCTGCAATCTGGCTCAGAAAGCCTGGCATCTTCTCACCCCTGGCTACCTGAAAAATTTCCTAACTTTCATGGTCTTGGGTTAATTGTGTATCTGTTTTGGGAACTTGGGCAAAAGCCAGAGGCCAGGCTGGGCTAAAGATGTAATGAGGGTCTATCCAAGAAGATTGCTGCAGCTGAGATGAAAAAGTCAGAAGCTGTGTGTAAACAGTCAGCTCATTCCTAACTGAAGCTAGCGCTGGGGCACACAGCCAATGGAGCAATGGAACTCTTAAAAACAGTTTTAAGAGTTTATGTCAGATGCCTGAATCCACAGCTAGGTACCCAGTGAAGCAGCTTGGTTTCCAGAGATAGTTGAAGACCTTCTAATAACCCAGCAGGGTAAGAGTCTTCTCTGCCAAGGATGACTCTTTCCAAACTTCCCAGATATACAATGTATCTGTACCTGCTTTCTAGGTGTGCCTTTCTCTCCTCCTCTCCCTGTCACCAAGATCTTCCAGGTCAGGCACAGGGCTCAGACCACTGTGGAGGCACCATGGCTTCACAGGACTGTTCTGACATGGTGGAACTGCCATGGCTGCAGGCTTTGTAGGACTGAGAGACTTTTCCCTGTGGGCTTCTTGTGGTTTCCCTTCTTGCTAATGCACACACTTGTTCCCAAAGGTGGCTGAAGCCATGGAGATCATGCTGATAGCTGTTGTGTCCCCTCTCATCCGATGCGAGTGGCAGCTCCAAGACTGGCAGGTGGCTTTAGTGACAACAGTGAGTGACTCATGTTCCCCCCAGACAGGTCATCCACCATGTGGTCACAGTCATGGGTACCACCATGGGTTTTGGAAAGTGTATTTCCCAGCAAACCAAACAAATTCCTAGGGCCTCTTTACAGGGACAAGAACACTGCCACAACTGTAGACATCAGAAGTGAAGCTGATGAGAGCAGATGTCCGTGCCCAGAGCAAGTAATGCCAAAGCAAATCCCCACTTCCACATTCTTATTTTGAAAACCCTGGCACCCACGCCCAGCTTTGAGGGTTGCAGCAGTGAGTGCCTACACAAAGGAAGCCATGCCCTGAAAGCCTCTCCCTTGTGGTTCTGGGTGCCACAGTTCATCCTGCTGCCCTGAGAACACACAGCTCACCCACAGCTCAAAGAGCAGAGCTGCCCCATGTAGCTGGGAATGGGCCCTCCACAGCTGTGTTCCAATTCCCCTCAGATGGTGTTTTTTGGCTACATGGTGTTCAGCATAGTGCTGGGGCTCCTGGCTGACCGGTATGGCCGCTGGAAGGTGAGTGACTGCCGCCCTCCGTCACTGAGGCCGTGCATCCTTTTCCTGTGCTCGGCAGGAGCCATGCACCTGGCTGACCTTGTGCTTTAATGACGGTAATTCTTGCCCTTTTGCAGATCCTGCTGCTCTCCTTCCTCTGGGCAGCCTATTTCTCCCTGCTGACCTCGTTTGCCCCATCCTACATCTGGTTTGTGTTCCTGCGGGCCATGGTAGGAGGTGGCGTGTCAGGCCACGCGCAAGGGTAAGGCTGTGCAAGCCGCCTTCCCAGAGAAGGTAATGGAGGGGCTGGAAGGGGAAAGGGGACCAAATTCCCACATCTCCTTGAAACAAAAAGCCATTCTGTAATTTCACTAAATCCCGGTCAATTGACCTAATTTGCAGTTCCCAAGGACTCCTGAGGCCTGGAATAGAGGGGGCAGCTGGTTTACATTAAACTGGTGACAGAGGGATTATTAAGAACATATAAAAACAATTAGACAGGTAACAGATGAGTAAAGGCTGCTTCCTCCTTAAAAAAAAAAGTCACAACAATTCTGCTTAAGTAGAAAATTATTTTTGAATTATATAAAACGTTCCCACTGAAATTAAGTTTTTGTCTTAATTGGGGCAGAAAGGAGGATGTGGGGAAGAAAAATTCACAATATTAACAACCACTTCACTAGGGGCCTGGAAAAATGGGGGGGTTTTGTTGACTCTTTTATGGAAACAAATGAAACATTTCAGCTCCATCCATGGTTCCGCAAAGCCTGGTTGCTGCCCACAAAGGAAAGCCCTAAACTGGTCACATTGACCCAAAAGCCCTTTGCTGAAGGAAAGGACATAGGAGAGAGAGGTGCTGTTGGGAGAAGGCACCTGCACCTGAGTCATGCATCTGCTGAGCTGCTGGCACAGCCTCCCTCACAGGAGGGCCCCCATTCCCTGGCCATGGAGGCTGCTCATGAGCCTCATGAGAATGGAAGAAAATTGAACATTTTATAAAACACTTCACTGGCTGAGACAGAAGGAGCCACTGAGGGTCTCTTCCCACCTCTCTCCCTCTGTCCAGCTGAGGAAACACAATTCACACTGGGGACCTTGAGAGATGCCTGTGCCACAAGCCCCCTGCGCCAAGGGCACTCCAACCATTTAAAAAGTGGAACAGAGTTTTCCTTATTTCATGGAAAAAAAACCCTTTACTAAAATGTTCATTTCTATGAACATATCTATGCCTGTGCTGACACCTCAGTCGCCCCACAGGACCTTCCCATAGGTTTCCTGATATATAGACTTCAGTGTTTACCTGCTTGTATCCCACAGCCACGGACTGGAAAGGATTCGTGCCTTGTGTTTCCCTTGCATGTAATTTGGTGCTGGAGTGGGAGGCATACTGGGCAGGGATTCCTTGTCTCTGGGTGCTCAAGGTGGAAGAGGGATGGTATTCATTGTATGAGTTGAGCTGAACTGTTACTTGATTTGTATAGAAATTCTCATTGGAACTTATTTCTGCTTTTTTTCCCTTTTTCACTAGACTTATCATAAAAACTGAATTTTTGCCCACCAAATATCGGGGATACATGTTGCCCTTATCTCAGGTGAGAACGTGAAAAATGAGTATATCACTGTTTCTTCTGGCTCCGAGTCCCAGGAGATTTGTCCCACCACAGTTTGGAAGCCACGTCTCCAGCACATCAGCACTTCTCCCAGACTAAACCCTCTTGTCTGGCTCTGAGGGAGTGTCAGAGTGTCTCTGCCTCCTGCGCCTCAGAGTGTGGCATCTGTGTTATTAAAGACGTACACAGGAGAGAGGCAATATCTTCTCAGATTATTTGATGCTCCAAACATTTTATAGGGACTTTGAGTGATGGCTGACACCCAGCCTCTTGGCTGTCCTATTGACAACCATGTGGCTACCTGGTCTAATGGGGCCAGTGCTGATGGACTGGCAGGCACTGGAGCTGGTGGCATTCCCAGCCCACTCCAAGCTGAGGTGTATCCCCCCCCGCCCCCCCCTCTTTGGACCCCGAGAGATAACAAGTGGTTTATGTAGTGACTTCCAGGTGAGGTCCTAATCTGCTCCTTTCCCTGCTCAGGTTCTGCCAGGGGCTTTGCACAGGAGGGTTGGCACAGATAGTCCCAAATCTGGCCTGATACATGCTGGGAGGGTTGTTGACCCATCCCGCTTGCTGGGTCATTGCTTACTGCAGACTTCTGCAGTGGGCAGTTGCTGCACGTGCAGATGATCAGTGGTGACACCTCTGAGTGCACAAATTCATCCCATTGCTGAACCAAGCTCTTCATGTCAGGGATAATTTACTTTTCACTGCAGCCTCCTTGATCCCAGGGCATCATTACCGAAGCGTCATCAGAAACACAAAGATTTATGGAAGAACAATCTTGTATTTCTCCCCAGAAATTTGTTATTTCTGCCCACAGGCTATTCATAGACTTGCTGCAGCTTTTGTGATTTGTGTTGGCTGAGCTCCCTTGGGTGGTCCCCTGGAAAGGGATGTGTCTCCTAATGGCAACAAGTGAACTTCAGAAAGGAATGTACTTGCAGATCAGAGGCCAAATTCGCTGTTGGTATAGCTGGGCATTGAGTCTACTGGGAGCCACCAACTTTCAGCAGTGGAAATCTGGCCTGGTTTTGCCTTCTGAGCTTGTAAATCTCCTGATTCCCTGAAGAGACCTAGACAACAGGAAAATTCATGAGCATGACCATTAGCAGAGAAGTGACTGAAAGGACAAAAGCAGTGGCTTTAAGTACAATTGTATCCACAGCAAATTATTGGGTTTTACCTGGAGCTAATTAAGACTACCTTCACTGTCCTTCCCCAGACTCTTGTCTTTCCCTTTTTCCTCCCACCCAAGCCCAGCTTCTCAGACAGACATGGGACAGCTCAGTTGAACCTCGGCATTCGCTAGCACAGTTCCCCATCTATCCACAGTACCAGGCCAGAAGGGAAGAAAATGAACAAATCATTGCCATGTGTCCACATTCTAACCCCTTTCTTTCCCTTGGAAAGGTGTTTTGGTTGGCAGGATCCTTGTTAATCATTGGCCTGGCATCAGTGGTGAACCCAACCATCGGCTGGCGGTGGCTGATCAGAATTGCCTCCATCCCTGGCATCCTTCTCATCCTGGTGTTCAAGGTAGGAAGATCTCCACTCTCCACTCCCTGCTGTACTGCCACTGCCCAGGTATCTCCCCAGGCACCATCACCCTCCACCCCCTTCATCCTAGGGCTCTTCTTGTGTCCTCCTTTCTCCTCTTCAGTCCTCTCACACAGCAGCTTGGTAAGGTCCTGAAGTCCTGGCAGGGCTGCAGACCAGCTTCTGGGGAGATGCTACCCTGCTGGTCTTTGTGGTACTCACATGCCCTTTGAACAGAGAGAGACTTAGCTTTCTCAGGATTTCTCCTGAGAGAAGCAGAGAAAAGAATTATCAAAACAATTCTTATCTCATTCGCTGCCTGTGTTTGTGCCCATGTGGAATGTGGTATGGAGATTGTTCACCCAAGGTGATTGCTTGATTGCATTCTGGTGATGGTGTTTGGATTCACTGACCAATTGGCTAAAGATGTGCAGGGACTCTCGGCAGAGAGTCATGGGTTAGTTAGTTAGTGATAGTTCTTGTTAGTGTAATATAGTTAAAGTATAATATAGTATAATAAAGTAATTAATTAGCCTTCTGAAATCATTGGAGTCAGATGCCAATCATTCTCCCAGACGTTGGGGTTGCTTTGAACGGATTGGTGATGGCCTAGTTTTACTGGTCTGCTATAGCCCTCCAGCAGCCCAGGTTCCAGTGTCCAGGCTGCCAGCAGTACCCAGGGATTGCAGAGACAGGCCAGGCACCAAGAGGAAGACAGGCTAGATAGTGTATGAAAAAAACAACAAATAATACCTTCAGTCTAATGCTGGGCACAGCACACTCTCTTCAGTCTTAACATTTTCTAGGGCTGAGGAAAGTAGCCTCAGTAAAGTGTTCTAAACCACAGTTTCCCCAGGTGTCCTTCTGCTTCAGAAAACCCATGAGAACCATCATGGTCTTGGACATGAGAACCATCTGATTTGTGGAGGGTGATGTGGAAAATCCCTGCTTACAGTGCTCATGGGCACTGCAGTGCTGAGCTGTGGCTGCTGGAGGCTATACAGATGTAAAAGTTCTTCCTGCAGCTGGGTGAATGCACAAGTCCATCTAGGGTGCTACCTGGGCAGGCAAATTTAAGGTTGCTGTGAGTGTACACTCGTACAACCTGGATGTTTTGTTTGGATGTTTGTTCCCTGATTATTTTTGCCAGAAAAAATGGATAGCTGAAGTTTGTAATCTGGGGGAAAAGAAAAGACAGAGTTAGTATATATAGCTTTAAAAAGGGGGTCTTTAATTCATATTTGAGTGAAATAGATGTAATTGTTTATCATTTAATAGAGCCATTTAACAAAAAAAGTATTTTATTTTGGAAAGAGCACCAAATGCTAGGGCCGAGTTACATTTCAACCACTTCTTCCTTTTTATTAAAATGGCCTTGTTGTGCCTTCCAAGACTTTTGCTTCAGCAAGTAATATGTGCCTCACCTCATTTTAGAATGTCAATTAATTCAGGATTGGTTTTGTTAAACCCGAGTCTTTGGCTTTCACCTTTCATAAGCGTTTGACCCAGATGGCTCAGTGGCAGACCCCTGGGAGGCAGTCCAACAAATGGGTTTGTTGGGGCAGGGTGAGCCCCCAGCATGGGGAATGGGGCGCTGGGGCACACAGAGTACCCCAGGGCATGGCTGGGGGAAGGACAGGCAAAAGGCTGCTCCAGCTCATGGAGTGCCCTGTGCCGACCTGAGCAGGCTCCTGGGCATGATGTGAAGCTGTGAGTAGGACAAGAGAGGTGCAGAAAGGCTTCCTGCTCTGCTTCCAGTTCATCCCAGAGTCGGCACGCTACAACGTGTCCACGGGAAACACGGGGGCCGCGCTGGCCACGCTGCAGAGGATAGCCAGGATGAACGGGGCGGCCGTGCCACAGGGGCAGCTGAGGGAGCCTGCCAAGGTAAGTCCAGGCTGTCCAGCCCATCCATCCCAGGCAGGGCTGCCAGCATCTGGGCTTCAGGGAGGGAGTGGGACTGCCAACCACATCTTGCTCTGCCTCTCTTGTTCTCTTTGCTGGATTCTTTTCCAAACAACTGCTGAAAGCAATGATGAAGATGTCAGTTTTCTTTTGGAGAAACAGTAACTTTGGCCTTCAAAATGGAGTGGAATTTTCTGCTTTTTTTCTTCTTTCTCCATTTGAGTTTGCTCAGAAAAATATTGGGCTAAGAAAATATTTGCTTCCCTTACCACAAAAAGGGCTACTGGCAAAGCATGCCATTCTTCATTGCCCACCCATCCTCCAGGGGTGTTCCCTCTGCCATGAGATCTGGGAGCTGTCCCTTGGGGTCTCTCTCAGCGCTGTGACTGGGCAGGCTGCAAAGATCCCTGCCATGAGGTCAACCCAGCGCTCCCAGAGGCTTCTTCCAGCCCCTGGCCTGGCTTGTCCACTGTGTCCCAGGACCCCAGATCCCTGAGTGTGGAGTCACAGACCAGCAGGAGAGGGTCAGAGCAGGAGAGGCCATTTTACAGATACCACCACCTGCACCTGTAAGCAGCTGAGCAGCTCAGGAGTGAATCTCTGCTGGACTGAAATGCCCAAAAACGTGTGGGTGCTGCAGGGGGGCAGTCTCCTCCCAGACTTCTCCCTCTCTCACGCAGTCTGGGCCTGGCTGACTGGTGGGTGGGAGGACTTACGTGGCTCCTTTGACCCCCAAGACAGGAAGGTGAGACAAATCCATTGTTCAGGGCCTCAAAATTCTTCAGTTCTTTTAAATCCCTTTCCTGGATCTTTTACCTGCATATTCAATCTCACAGGCACCAAGTATTGTCCTTAGCAATTCATGCAAGATGGTGCTATTGTATTGGAATTAGTTAGGATTAAAACTTCCCTGAAATTTAATTGAATTTATGTAATGGACCCACATTGGATGTGGGAAGGGCTTTTATTAGTTTTGCCCTCTCTCAGGCTTAACCAGTGATGAGGAAAATAAAAATAAAGTCAACCCACACCATCCCTGTGAACTTGTCTCCCCTTGGTGGTGGGATCCTGGGGGTCAGCAGGCCAGGCAGGGTCCCCAGTGCCTGCCAGTCTCTGCACACTGGCACTTTAGCCCCCCCAGAAAGATGTATGTGTCCAAAAGCTTGCTTCACAGGCAGAGCAGCACACAGGGCAGTGGGAGCTGACAGAAGCCCCAGCAATGCTGGCCCCTCAACAGCAACAGGGCCCCCTCTGGCACCATCACGGTCACAATGGGACCAGTCTTCTTGGATCTGGGGGTCCTCTGGGGCTAGGAGAGCTCAGGATGTTCTCTTCTCCCCTCCTCCATCCTTGGCAGTGCAGCTTCCTGGGGGTATGTTTTGGGAAGCAGGGCTTTGCTCTCTGGAGGTTTGATGGGTGCTGTGTTGCACCATCTGTGACTCTGTCTGTGCCACAAGCAGCCTGGGGACAGGGGGAGAACAGGAGGGCCTGGCATGCCAGCTGCTCTCACAGAACACTTGCTCCCATATAAATGATACCTTTATAGAAACTTCTATTTCTATTGTATGATTTTCAGGAAAGAAGGGGAAGATTCAAGGACCTCATCCACCCCAAATACCTCAGAACCACTTTGCAGATATGGATCATATGGTAATTTTTTTTTTCTCTTGCTTATCAGCTCATTCTCTTGGTTGACAGTGTGCAGGGACCAGAAGGCTCCCACTGACTCTGCCTTTAACAGGACACCACTCTGCCTCTGATGATGGCTGCAGACCCTTGGCAGCTGGAGGGACATGGATCACCATAGGTTTGTCCTGTTTCAGACACCCTGACTGGTTGCTGTTAACTTAGGCAGAAAAGGGCTGGACTTCCAGGATGGTGCTATGAGTCTTTCCCCAGGGGAGAGCTACGGGGCAGAGCCCACACCTGACTGCTGACAGAGGGACCAGCTGTGTGCCTGCAGCTCTCCTTCCCTGCCTGGGGAAAACTTGTTCTCCCCAAGGATGGCCAAAGGATTGGTGAGACAGGGCTCTGACAGAAACACATTCACCATTACCAGTGCTACTCGCTGGGGGAAATTAAGATTGAGGAGGCAGGTTTCATAGGCAGTGCTCCCAGCAGCTGTATGCAAGGGTAATACGTGTTTCATTGGCTTTGCTGTCTGGAATGGAAATGTACAAATAATAGGTCTGTGGGAACCCATTGACCGAAATGTTGTGAAGTCAGGCCTTGAATTTTTTATGGTTTTTTTTCCCCTTGACTTCTGTGAGTGTTATGAAATATCGTTTTGGTTTTTTATCTTTCTTTGTCTCCTAGTCGTCCCAGGAGTTCCTGGTATGTTCTCAGGTCTGCATTCCCATCCCCCCCAGCATTCCCTGCCTTCCCAGGTGGCCCAAATTCTGCTGCTCATTTCTGAAACTGCCGGGGGGGATAAAAAAGTGAAAATTACTTTTCAGCCTGCTTATGATCAGGCATAGTCTGAATTACTTGATAATGACAAAGCAAGGCTGCCCTCACCTGGGTCCCCCAGGGGGTCACAAGTCCTGCCAGCAAACCTGCTCCAGCATGGGCTCCTCCCTCCATGGACCCACAGGTCCTGTCAGGAGCCTGCTCCAACATGGGCTTCCAATGGGGTCACAGCCTCCTGCAGCCATCCACCTGTTTTGGCATGAGAACCTCCAAAGGCTGCAGGTGGATCTCTGCTCCACAGGGGCACAGCTGCCTCACCACGGTCTGCACCATGGGAAGCAGGGGAATCTCTGTTGTGGCGCCTGGAGCACCTCCTGCCTTTCATCCTTTACTGACTTGGGTGTTTGCAGAGATGTTTCTCACACATGTTCTCATTTCTTTCTCTGGCTGCTGTTGCTCTTGCACAGTTTTTTCCAGTTCTAGCAGATGTTATGCCCGAGGCACTACCAGTATTGCTGATGGGCTCAGCCTTGGTCAGCAGCTGGAGATGGCTGGCATCTGGCATGGAGGATGCTTCCAGAAGCTTCCCACAGAAGCCACCCCTGTAGTCCCAACCCACTACCAAAACCTGGGCATGCAAACCCAATACAAAGCTGAGCTCTGAGCTGGGGTGAAGTTTACTGAGAAAGAGCAGTGCCTGGACATAGGCAGGAGAGGAGTGCCATGGGACAGGTGACCAGTGGCCTGGTGGATGCCTGAGCCACTTCTCTGCTCAGGCTAAAGGGTTCCATCATGCAGAGCTGGTGCAAGCAGCAGCAGAGATTCCAGGGCATCCAAAACCTGCTGCATTTGAGTTTCCTCACCTTCCCCATCATAGCTGCACCTCACTGCACCATTTCTCCCCACAGGCTCGGCATAGCTTTCGCTTATTACGGCGTCATCTTGGCCAGTGCTGAGTTGCTGGAGCGGGACCTTGTCTGTGGCTCTGCAGCCCCACCGCTGCAGGACTCCAGCGATGACTCTGAGGAGAGCCACAGCCCCTGCCACTGCCACTTGTTCGGGCCCGCTGCCTACCAGACCATGATCATCAGCACAGTCGGGGAGATCGCACGTAACCTCTCCCCCATCCTTGCCCTGCCATTCCCCTCTCACAGCGCTCACTGCAAAGGTGACAGGGGCCAGCACAAACTGGGCACTGCTGGCAGCTTCTGGGATACAGGCCACGATGAGCCTGTGGCTCCTGGCTGAGCAGGGCACTCAGTGAGACACACCTCAGGCCCTGGTGCTTGGCTGGGCTGTGGGCAGAGGGAGCAAAACCGCCCAGGCCTGTGCTGCTCACCCAGCCGTGCCTTCCTTCATGGCTCAGGACAGACAGTGGTGTCCTGCCTCAGCACAGCCAATTTCAGAGCAGCACAGGCTTCATCATCTGAGGGGAAGGGTGAAACAAAAGGGACATGAGGGCAAATCACAAACTTTGGGTGCAGGGAGAGAATGATAGGGTTTGTGCACTTTACAGGATGTTTGCTAGGCACTGGGCACACAGACAGGTATCTTTGAGTCACACTGTGTAAGGTCTGTCAAGGCAGACCATCATTGCAGTTAGATCATGAAGTGTTTTATGGTTTTCCTTTTTATTTCCAGTAAATCCTGTGAACATTCTCAGCATCAATCTCCTCGGAAGACGGCTAAGCCTGTGTATCACCATGGGATGTACAGCTCTATTCTTTCTTCTCCTTAATAGCTGCACCTCAAGGTACTCTGGCTCAGACTATGGGTCTTGCTCGAGGGTATGCAATTCTGAGGGGAGGACCTCCAGTATTCTCAAGTCACCAGTGTGTCAGGCCAGTAATTCTTGTAGGTCTGAGAAAATCCTCTGACTGGCTCTCCTTTTCCTGGGAAATCTGCGGCAGCAGATTCTGTGGTGCATTGGTGTACAGAAGGGCTCACTTGTACTACTGAGCCCACATGGCTTCCCCCAAGCATCCAACAAGCTGCTTTCTAGCACGGTCCAGAAAATTTTTAAAAAGTGTAAACAACATGCACTGGAAAGAAGTTATCTTTTTCATTCACTTTTTTCCCCATTTCTTTCTTTCTGGTATCTCTGCTGATGCTGCTCAGTGACATTAACTCTGCTCCACACGGCTTTCTCTCCAGTGCAGGCATGGTTGGCTTTCTCTTCATGCTGCGTGCCTTGGTTTCAGCCAACTTCAACACCATCTACATTTACACAGCAGAGGTGGGTTCTTCTTGAGGTATGTTGAGCTGCTTGGAGGCTTCTAATACCATTTGTGTATACCCAGGAATGCTGCCTGCTAGTTTATGGACTAGTTAAGGGTCACCTTCCTAGAACTGTGTATCTCTGGCATCTTGGCCACAGTGTTTTCACATGCAAGATATAAGAAGGAAGCAGAAAACCAGCTTGGAGATGACAGGTGTAGATGGAAGAGGAGTGTCCTACTAAGCCAGCTGTTGCTCAGCTCTTATAAAACATTATTTTTAAGGATGTTGGGTACCACTATCTTCCAACACCCACAATCTTTCCCCTATTTAACTCCCACATTGAGAAAAGAGACAACCACTAAAAGGAACATTTTCCAGCACTTAAGGGGCTGTATGAGGCAGTATATGGGGTTATATGTACAATTCTTTTCACTTAATGGAAATTGCCATGTTGTGTCTGCAAAAGGTTTTAATCCTTTAAAGAGCTTTTCCTTCATTCAACTTTGGAGCCGTGGGTTCTGTGAGTTAAGTATAAATTGTTGGGGGTTTTTGTTGTTCTTTTCTTTAAAAAAGGTTGTGTGGCGTTAAATGGATTTGCTTGTTAATTGACTAAAGTGATCCAAAGCAAACAGAAGTAACTGCCTTGCACTTCTAATAGTGCACTGTAATATTTAAATTTGCACCTGGCTTTAATACCACAATTTTAGTGGTGTTGAATAAGTTGCTGTTGATGTAAAGACCATTGCTGTAACAGCCATACCATAAATCAGTTCTACTCACAATTTAATCAACGATCAAAATCTTTTGAGCCAAGTGCCTGGACTCTTCTTGAATTAACTTACTCAATTTGCTTAGCCCAGTAATGTATTTAAACAGAGGCTTATATGAGTATACTTGCTAAAATCTGTTGATATTAAGAGGACTAAAAGTTCAATAAAATTCATATTTAAGTGTTTCATTGGCACAGGTGTTTGGGAGGTGTGAAAGATAAATGACACAAAGCATATTCTTCTAAGCCTGAATATTTCTAACTGGGATCTGTTTTTCTTTTTCTTCCTTCTAAACAAAGGTACTGTTGATAAAAATGAATAGGCAGACTTGAATGCTGCAGACAATATCTTTTCTTCCTGCTTCCCAGATACAGGGCCCAGCAGTATAAACAGAATTTTTCTTTTAGCACCCAACCTAAACTCTGTGATTTTGATCACAGAGCCAGGAAATAAAGTGGTGGTAGTGGTGCTAAACAAAGGAGAATCACATCCAGCTTTGACTTGCCCTAAAACTTTACCTGGGGGAAAAAAATGAGAGATTTGTAATGGCTCAAATGAGGCCCAAGGGAGCTTTTATTTCTTTTCATAGCTCATCCCACTAGCTGCCATTGATAAAGCAATGGGTCTCTCTGATAAAATTTTTAGAAGAAAAAGAAAAGTACAGATATTGGAGATTGCTGTTGCACTAATCCAATTTATTTCTGGCCTGTTTTAGGTTTATCCCATCACAATGCGAGCACTGGGGATGGGGACAAGTGGGGCATTGTGCCATGTGGGAGCAATGGTGGCTCCATTTATATCACAAGTAAGAGCATGCTTGATAATGTTGGTAAACATTGTGCTGAACACTGCCATCAAATACAGAGAGATGGCCCTGAAATTCATCCAAAGAAAAGGGAGGATGTAATCAATTCCCTCCCAACCCCACATGCAGAGTAGTTGGGTGGTCTTTGCCAGATGTAGCTTTGAGGAACTCTCATCACAGAGTTCAACTCACTACTATTTGATACTTTCTGAAAGCTCTTAAAGTTCACAAGATACTGTTTTTTCTATCGTGGAGTCTCTCAGGCACTCGTGACCCTTTGTCCACTCTTAATTGCTAATTAAGTGCCAGCCCCCCACACCAGCGAGCTCCTGTTTGATGTTCTTTGACCTGCAGGTTCTTATGAGTGCTTCTTTCTTGGGGGCCCTGTGTCTCTTCTCCTCTGTGTGCATCATCTGTGCCATCTCTGCAGTCACACTGCCCATCGAGACCAAGGGCAGGGCCCTGCAGGTGCGTACCACCACTCCAGGAGCTCCTGTGGCTCTAAATGCTCGTAGGGACTTGTAGGTGATGATGCAGCCAGAATCCAAACCCAACTCTCCTGAGGTTTCTCAAGCCTGACAGGCACTCACAGACATGTGCTGCTGCAGCAGCTTCAAGCACTGTTATCCCAGTTGCCCAAAGCTTGTTTCTTGTGAAAGAACAAGCCAGGCTGCCAGCCCCAGCCACCTCATGTAAGTTTGTGAGCTTTAGCTTGTGCAAGCCCCTCTTCACATCTCTCTCCAATCCTGACTTGAAGGTGCAGCTTCCCAGGCACATGCTCTGCTCTGCCTGTGCTGCAAGGAGAGAGGACAGCAGATGCACAGAGCACCTAAACTACCAAAGTAATTTCTTAATCAAATTCAAGGCCCCTTCATCAGTCCATCAGCTAAACCCCTGTGGTCAGTGTTTTCTATAAAGCAATTAGCCAAAACACTAAGCCCAAAGATTAAGGGGGAAAGTTTAAATTTAGCAGTCTCCCATGTGCAAGTCACACCAGTTTAATTATGGGAGGTGGTGAGCAGTCCTGTGATTCCAATGAATTCATCTATACCAGCATGGAGATTTTCATGGCATGCAGCAGCATGGCCACACTGCTCTGTGTCACTCTGTAGTCTGACCTGTATAGACCACAGGCTAAGAATAATCCATATTCTTTAGCAGCCATATTCTTAATAAAACATATTCTTTAGAGCATGGCAGATGTTTGCGCAAACTAGTTTATGAGGGCTTCCAAACTAGAATTCAAAAAACCCATCCCTTCAAACACAGGGATTGCCTGTCAGAAGTGAGACCTTTTGGACATATCCAAACACCTTATTTTCCATATCCTGTTGGGGTTTATGTGCATTTTATTAATTTAATGTATTCTTTTTTCTTTCCCACTTTTTAGCAAGTAAAATGAGAGCGAATGTTTGATGTTGGATTGGGTAGGAAAGAAAAATAAACCCCTGGAATCTGTCACTTCCTGTGAGCTGCATTTGATGTTGATTGCTTCTCCATACCGTTTCCATTATTAAAAAATGCAACCAGTGTAAGAGCTATGATTTGTGTAGACAAAAGGTAAATTTCTCAAGGACCTTTCCTTTCTTATGAGTCAATAAACAGGTGTTTTCTACCCTTTCTGGAATGAAGATTCTTTACTTCTAGTGCTATCAATAGTGACAGTGCATACGTAATATTTTAAAAAAAGAGGAAAATCATTAAGTGAATTGAGGTAAAGGGGGAAAAAGACACAAGGTAGATACAGTCTCTGCCATAGCAGCTTGAAAGGATAGAGTACTTCCCTCAACTTTTTGTGCAAATACCATCTCCATGGAAGTAGTAGAACTTGGATCAAAAACCGCACTGCAGTGATGATTTCTGATCATTGTTAGGGTGATATTTAAGACCAAAAAATGAAAGGTGAGTCAGATTTTTTCAAGTGGATTATTTGAAGATTCTCAAGCAGTTTACAGCTGACAGGTAAGTAACTGGATACAGAGTGCATTCACTCTTCTCTCCTCAGCATTTTCCACTGGGAGAACAACTTGAGTGTGAAGTTGGATCTTTAGGACTTCAGGTTGTGGTGGCAGCGCCTCTTTATTTTTTTAACTCTCTGCTACCCTAGTATGCACTGATCACACTTCTGTTGCTAGAATGCTCTCCCTCACCCTTTTGTTCTTCTCCTTAACTTCTCTTTACTGTTTTCTGGTACTCTGGGATGGTATCACTTACAAGCAACTCTCTTCAGGCAGTTAAAACTTTCCGTAAGAAACCAAACCAAAGCAAACAACAACAGCACCAATATAAAAAAGCAAACAAACAAAAAAGACTCTGGGCAGCCTAAAAATCCACCACATGATCAGAAGTTATGTCAAAGGCCTGCTGCAAACACAACTGAGTGTTTTTTGGGAGTGTCCACTATATTTTAGTGTGCAGTGCCACCCTATGACAAAGACAGGTAGGCAGGATGTCAGCAGGTGAGAGGCAAAACCAGGCCTTTTTCTCATTGCACATGAGCACAGCAAAGAGGCACAGAGTCTCTTCAATGCTCTATGCACAGCACCACACCAGGGCCTGATTCTGTAATTCTGTCAACTTAGTCTTGCTGGAAAAGTGCTCTAAATTTAAATAAACCACTTGCTGAAGGCTCTGCTTGATACAACAAAAAATCTGCAAGATCATCTAGCAGAATTAGGTAATATTTGGTAAATTTTTAATGGATTTTTTAAAATCAAAGTCTCTCATATTTCAAAATGCTTCCAAATCATGGAAAGGTCTTCATTATTTATTTATCCCTTAAAAAAGAGGAGACCTTCTGTCCAAAGCAGCTCCTGACCATGATTGAAAGGTCTGTGAGTGGAAGACAGGAATAGATGGGCTCACAACTCAGCTGGAAAATGTTTTCCACAGGTCCTGGAGGTTGACCTGGCAGGTGTTCCTTTGGAAAGCTCTGGTGTTACACTTCCTCTCCAGTCTCTGCCATTCTCCCCAGCAGCTCTCGTGTCATTGTCCCCCCGCACGAGGTGATTTCCCTCTCTTTTGCCATTGGAAAGGGACTGTGAGCTTCCCAAGCAGCTGGAGACAGGACTGGCTGGATCCTATCAGCTTTTTCTGAAGGGAATTTGGTCTAATCCTGCTGGCTTCTCCAGCAGCAAGGACTGCTTCCATGCTCCCTGTCGCCAGGGGATACTTGGCAGCCAAGCGAAGGAGAGGAAGTGAAATGATGTTTGCAGCGGCACAGGTGTGTCTGTGCTGGCCGTATACAGAGCGTCCTTGGAATCACAGAATCATTCAGGTTGGATCACAGTGCCCGGCAGTGCCAAGGCCACCACTGTCCCATGTCCCCAAGCACTACATCCACACAGCTTTTAATCACTCCTAAATTCATACACTTCGCAGGACATCTCCCAGAACAAAGCTGCCAGCAAATAGGACTCTGGCTGCCACTGGAGCCCCAAATGCCACCTCTTACGTGACCCCAGGACACTGTGGGAACAAGCTGTTTTTCCTATGGAAAATGGCCACTAATCACATCCAGTCACACCTTGGCAGTAGTGGGGTGCCACATCCTAAAACTGCAAATATTGCAGGATTTCTCCAAGACAAAAGCTCCTAGCAGCTAGGACTCTGCCCTTGGAGCCTCACGTGCCACTGCTGTCCTGACCCCAGAACACTGGGGGGACAAGTTCTTTTTCCTGTGGAGAATGGCCATTGTTCACATCCTGGATGGCATTGGGGTGCAGCCTCCTAAAATCACAAATCTAGCACAAGTTCTCCAAGACAAAAGGTGCTTCCAGCTGGCAGACTGACTACTCTTGGAGTCTGAAATGCCACCTCTTACTTGACCCCAGGACACTGGGGGAACAAGTTTTTTTCCCTATGGAAAATGGCAATTATTCATGTCCAGTCGTGTCTTGGAACAGAGGGGTGCCACCTCCTAAAATCGCTAACATTGCAGAATTTCTCCAAGAAAAAAGCTGCTAGCAACAAGGACTCTGACTGCTCTTGGAGCCCCAAACACCACCTCTGAGCTGACCCTGAGACACTGGGGGAACGAGGGTTTTTTTCCCCATGGAAAATCTCCACATTCACATCCAGTCACTCTGGCCTAATGTGGGGTGCTGCCCCCTAAATTCATGATTGTTGCAGGATTTCTCCCAGAACAAAGCAGCCAGCAATTAAGATGCTGCTTGCCCTTAGAGCCCCAAACACATTCTCTGAGCTGACTCTGAGACACTGTGGAATGAGGGTTTTTTCCCCATGGAAAATACCCACTGTTCTCATCAAGTCTCACTGGCTGACAGTGGGCTGCCGCCTCCTAAATTTGCCTATTTCGCAGGATTTGTCCAAAGCCAAAGCTGCCAGCAACTAGAACTCTCACTGCCCTTGGAGCTTCAAAGACACCTTTCACCTGACCCTGAGACACTGGGAGTATAAGGTTTTTTCCCCATGAAAAGTGGCCACTGTTCCGTTCCAGTTCCATGTGGCCTTAGCGCGGCTCTACTCAAAAACGTGAATTGGCAGCTGCATGTGGATACTTGCAGGCAGGTTCAGGCCACTTTAGAAAGCTTCAATTCCTGTTTTTCCAAGGTCCCATCATGGATAATGAGCTTTTTAGAAATCTCTTCAATGGCACATTAGAACCCGAGTAAGAAATTCAAATCTAACCTTTTTTTCCTTTGGTCTCACAGCCCGAATTCCAACAAGATAGACACGTCCCTCTCATTGGAAGGCACCCTGTGCCTTCCCCAGCTTTTGGTGACCGCTGTCTCCATCCTCCCACACATGCTCATCTCCCTCCTCAGCAGGGTTGACTTCTTCATCCTGTGGAGCAAGCACAGGGACAGTCACCAACCTGCTCATCCCAAACCTGGGCAGCACAGACAGACTGGTGGGACTCTCTGGATGGTCACCCCTATGCTGGGCACTGAAACAGGGCATTGGAAAATTAACTTGGGGCAGAAATCAGTTTTGGATTTAGCTGGAGTCTGTTTGTTTGGTCTGTTAACTTGTGTGCTCACAAAACAGCCTGCAGAGAAAACAAAGGAGGTTCAAGGTTACTTAGAAAGGAATGCAGGCATCCAAGCTGAAGGGAAATAAGAAAAAGCCCCACCGACCTTGAGGCTGAAGCAGACGGAAAAACTGGATCTGGGTTACAAACGCTACATTACAACTACGTGACTGAAGAACTGCACAGGCTCATAAAAATAAGACGGTTTAATACATATGCATATGTCTTTTATGCATATGCAACAGGTTAGAGGATAAAGTAGACTTAGGAAATTTCAGGGGTACGTATGTCCTTGGGAAGCATGCGTCCAGCGCTGAAATAAATCCTGCCAGCTTCACAGCTTTTGCAAGTTGTGGAGTTCTTTTACCACAAATCATTTGTGGCGAGCGAGCCAGCCAGGAGAGTCTCTGTCCCCGCAGGAGCAGGGCAGAGGGCAGACCTCCTAGGCACGCCCCAGGATCTTCCCTGGAGGAGCTCCGTGCCTCCGCTTGTCCCCTGCGGAGACAAACAACCTGCTGGTGTGCAGATAAAACGGTATGTATCCTTAGAAGGGCCCTGGTGGGGAAAGGAATAGGGCTCTTCAGAGCTCGTCCCTGCGTGAGTGAAAGTTTGGGTTCTGCCGGCAGCCATGGGCTGAGTGTGGCTGGCGGCAGAGGGGTCCCCTGGTCGATAGGGCGACTGGGGAGGGGTTCACTGCTCAACTGCGCGACCGCTAGTGGCTCTGGGGGTGAGCCGAGGAGTGAATCTGGACCTTATTGCTACTATTGTGTGCTTGTGGTGTCCGGCCATCGTTAGTGTGGTTTGTAATTGTGTGAGTGGCTTGGTGGACTCGGTTACATGAAGGGGGGAGCGAGTGAGTGAGTGCACCCATGGTGCGGAGGGGAGGCTCTACCCATGTCTGAGGTGGCCAAGGAGAAGTAGAGCAAGTGGAGAAGTGTAGGTGAGGACACCTAGCATGTTGTGTGTTTGTGTAGATTGTGCATGTTTTAACTACAGCTAGATGAACTGAGGGGATTCCACTGCCTCAGTGGTTCGGGCTTGACTCCTGGGAGTTTGTGAATCCAGTAAATCACTGGATCCAGTTAATAACTTTACTGTGTGCTGTTATTTTGATTGTATCCAGAGTGTGTGAAGGCCAGAGGAAGCTGATGTGGGTGGATGCTGAAGTGTTGTATGCTGTGTTGTGTTGAGAAAAGTGGACGCTTTCAGAGACACCCCCTTCCCCAGTGAGTTTGTGTGTGAACTTTCTAGTTGCAGTGAGCAGTATTCCCTGTGACACCTGGTGTTTGAGTATAACCAAACTTTGTTTTCAGGTATTAACCAATCCTTTACCTGTGAGACTTAGGAGACAAGGGACAGACGCTGTAACACGGTACCTTTGTGATCCTTCTCCTCGTAGAGTTTGTGAAGTTACTCTGTTAGAGCTGTAATAGACACAGCTTGTTATAGCTGACTCTCATAAATTTAAAGTACAGGAGGTTTGTGTAGTTCTTCCCCCTCATTGTGGTAATTTGATTTTCGGGACTGTATGGTTATGTTTGTGGAGATTTTAGGGTTTTGTTTATAAGTGTAGCATTTTATACAGAAAAAACTACAGTATGGTGATTTATGTTTAACTGTGGTAGAATAAATTAAAGGAATTCCAGGAATTGCCCTCCCACAGCAGCTTAAGCCTTGACTCTCATGAATTTGAGATATGGGAGGGAAGGGGTGGGTGTTTGTGGCCGTCAGAGACTTCCCTGAGGCAGTGAACAAAGCTCCTGTTCCCACACCTTCTGCCCCGCCAAAGGCCTGCTGGGGCTGGACAGAGCAACAAAAACATCTAAGTTCCTACTAAAAAATTTCCCCTTGTGCCCATAAACTCAGAGAAATCATGGCTGCCCCGTCCCTGGAAATGTCCATGGCCAAGGCCGGATGGGGCTTGGAGCACCCTGGGCTAGTGGATGGAATGGCAGGGGATGAAATGAAGTGATCCTTAAAGGTCCCTTCCCACCCAAACCGTTCCATGATTCAAGGATGATTCCATGATCTCTCCCTGTATTTATTTTGCATAATTTCCTTTCAAATTTGAATTCCCAAATTTAAATGATTTTTAAGGGAATATTTAAAATTATTCCAGGAGTATGAAAGGGGCCATCAGACATACAGGAATCATTCCTACACCCATCAAATCATTATTAATTGGAAGCCTATTGCCTCATTTCTGTCCTTGTTTTCCTTTCCTGAAAAACCTTATGATCCCACAGTTTCTACTAGGATTACTGGAAGCTTTGCTCTGTCAGAGAACCAGGAGTGTTTACAACACTTGTTCCCCTGCATCTTTATCCTTTAACCATCTTTCTCCCAGAATGGTGTTGTGGGAGAAGTTTGGAATTACTAGAAATGGATCAGGGTCACCTTTTTTCCTCACTCTTTTCTAGCTACTTCCAAATTCTTGGAATTACCTGCAAATGAGGCCTAGAAAACTACTGTGAAAACATCAATCAGAGGAACATCTTGAAAAGAGAAAACAACATCCAACAGCAGCTAAAACAATCTCATTTCTATTCTTACCTGGTCTCCAGGTGGTCCTGCCGGAGCTCCCAAAAGCCATTGCCATTCCATGAAGGTGAGGAGGCAGTTTTTGATGTGTTCTTTGCCACAGGATGGGATAACAGAGTCCAGAGGGTCTTTTTGGTCCCTTTCAAGCCAAACTACCCCATGATTCCATATCATTAGCACCTATCCCAAATCCATTCCAGAAATCCCAATTCCATTCCTCCCATTAACCCAAAATTTCCTCCCTCCTCTTTTTGCTCCACATCAGGGTTGTGTTACCCAGTGCCACAGGCATGGGATGCCTCAGCATTCCCTGGGGTTGCAGTTCAAGGCTGACCTTGTGGCCTCACTGCTCTAAAATGCCCAGCTGGCCCCAATTCCCAGGCAGTAATGTCTCAAACAGCAGTGTGGGGGTGTTCCCTCTCCCATCCCACCACTGGGGTAGCTCACACAGACTGTGACTGACTTACTGGGCTTGGAACTCCTGGCTTAAAAAGCACGTGTTGGAATATCTTCTCCTGGGTATACCCAGAACACCAGGAGACCCCCTGGCAGCCATGGGTCAGGGGCAGAGTCAGATGAACAATCCTGAACTGGTCTTCAGAGGGTGCATCCACAGCATGTGGCTCCAACAACTTCAAAGCTGTTCCTTCCCTTTGGGACAGCCAGGAAGAACATCCCCATCATGGATTTCTGCCAGGAAAAATCTCACAGCTCCAGGGTAATTGGCTCCTCCCAAATCCAGGCCAGCACTCCAATGGGCTCTAAAGAGTAAACAATAGGCAAGACCATCTCAGGGCACACACCACAAGCTGGGTATCACATTCCTCACTGGAACTGGAACTGGGGTGTTCCCACATCTCTGTGACAGTCAGAAGTATCTCCATTCCCTCACTCTTCCATTCAGGAGAAAGAGGCAACAGAGCCCTTAAACACCCAGTGTGTAATCCCAGCAATTGAGGGAAAACCACCTCACTCTGGGGAGAAACATCATGCCCAGTTCTGGAAAGAACCAAAGAGGAGTACTGGAAACATTTCCAGACATGGAGCCTCCCAGCTCTGGAAATGCAGCTCACAAGCTTCTTCCCATGGAAACCCCAATTTTTCCTGGGACTGGGCTCAGGGAGAAAACCCCACCTCTTTCACCAGCCTGGAACAGAGCATATTCCAATTGGACATCCCAGGATGGTGTCCCTGACCATGGCAAGGGGTTGGAACAGGATTATTTCAGGAGTTTAAGGTGGATTTTAGCCACTCCTCAGCTTACAGCTCCCAAGCCATGTCCTCTGGGCTGCCTTTCCCATACCTCACTGGGAAGCAGCAGCTCCTCTCCTCCTCTCCCTAAACAGCAGTTGCTGTGCCCGCCCAAAAACCACCAGATGACACAAGTGGTTGATCCACTGTCTGGCCTGCTTTCCATACTCCAGCACTTCAATGACTCCAGAGTCAGACAATCAGGATAAATCCCGGGTTATAGGTACTGGCACAAAACAGCTGCTGCATTGGAAGGGGCAGTTTTGAGGGCTCCTCTCCCCTCAGCTGAGAATTCAGTGCTGCCAAGAGCCTGGCAGTGATCGCAGATTTAACCTTTCCTATGTATTAATCCCCAACATTCACTTCCAAGAGCTGCTGGAGCATCTCTCCAGGGAAAAAACTGTGCCCAGTTTCCCAGGATGGATGGGAAGCTGCTACTGACAAGCTGGATCTCAGCAGACCTTCATTTGCTGAAAGCTTTTAAAACAGGGACTTATTTCCAAGTCTAAGGCAGCTCAAATCCTATGGCTCACCAGTATTCCTAATAAAGTGCATCAAAAATGTGTCTGTGTGTAGGAATCTTCCCTTAACCCAGTTTTTGGCTCCAACGGCAGCCAGAGTCTTAGCTGCTGACAGCTTTGGTCTGGGAGAAATTGTGGGTTTTAGTGTGCTGGCTTGGCGGGTTCTCAGAACATCGTAGCAGTGGTAGCAGCTCTGTCTTACTATTCCTAAGCCAAACTCTTCAGATAAATGCAGAGATGGAAGACTGTGCTGCCACCACTTAGGCAGGCCCCTCCTTGCACTAATTATGGTGCAGTTAGGATTAAAAGAATTGTAAACAAGTCTTCGAGAAAAATGCTCAAACTCCTCATTCACTCCTTTTCTACTAATAACAAAGCTGATCCTCTAAAGCAATTTAACTGCACTAGATAATCTAATATGCAGAGGTATTTTACCACACACAATACTTCTTGCTCCATGGATGTGTTAGCAGTGACCACAACCCACAGTTAACAGCAGCTCTCACAGAAATGCATACAGCAAAGCCTTGAGGGTGCAACCACCTCCTGCTCCCATCAGGCTTGGGAAACTGCTCATGGGAAGTTGGGTGGTTTGGGGTTTTTTTTAAGAAAAAGAGATGTTCTGCCTTTTTAGGAAAAGGGACCATCTGAAAACAAATGAAGTCCTCTAAATTCAAAGGAGCAATGCATTGAGTAAGGCTATGGACAATTGTTCACTGATATCAAGCTCTCTCCCCCAAACAAACAATGCTGGAAAACTGGTAACAATAGATCAGGAGAAGGTTGAGGTCCTGAGCAGCTTTTTTACCTGTCTTCAACGACAGCCTCTCTTCCACAGTTCTCAAGTGGATGGACAGCAGGATGGGGACTGGGAAAGCAAAGAGTTTTTACCCTGAAGTAAGGATTTAATTAACAAATCAGGTTTGCTTGACTCAGGGCCGCACCTCTAGAAACAGAAAGAAAAGAAGGCAGTGGTTATTGCTGAGCCGATTGGAATGACTTCCTATGTCCCACACATGGGAGAGTGAGCATTTCCCATAGCTGCAACACCCTGGTGCAGTGCTTTCCAGAAACAGCGAGGTTTTCATCAGTCTTCCCAGCAAAATCTGATATTCCAGACTTTGAACCTGGGTATTCTAACAAAATGACAAATCTGCTTTTCCAGTACAATTCATTATACCCTTGGATCTCTTGGGAAGCCAGTGCAAGGGAAACACACCAGCCCTACTGGTGGAAAATACAGTATTTCATATTCTCTTGTATAGGTAGGAAACAGTCATGGATTTTGTTTAGTTCTCCAGGGATTCCTTCTCCAATGTTAAACGTGGCAGTCCATAACTTCTGAGCTCATCATCTGATGGATGATGCACTTGGAGAGAAATGAACCTGAAAGCTTTATATAGAACTTTGGCATTTTTCATCACACGTCATCTCACGGACACTGCTGCATCTTAAAATCCTTTGTATTCCTTTTTCTGCAGAAATTTTCCAAAGGATTCAACTTTCTGAAGCCATAGCAAGGCACTGCAGAATAACCAGTGTTTCAGGGTCCCTGTGCATTGCTGTTACATTGCAGTTACATTTCATACTTGACCACGAAAAAAGGTCAACAAATTCATTTATCGCTGCTTATGAATATCCACATTATATTCTTCTGACTAATTATCTACTGGCAGCAGCTCACTGCATTTCAGATCAGAACCAAGAGATTTAATTTTTCTCTTGGCAAGGGGATGATTGAACTGTCCCCACACAAACCTCTGCAGAAATTTAAAAAGTACTTCAGAGCAACAAGTATCGTGATGGTGAAAATTATGCCAGTCCCAAACAGTTGTGTAGCCTGGATGGGATATTCCCACTCCATACACAGGATTTCCTGTGATCTACAGAGGCAGGGCTATTGTCCTGTGAAAAACTGCAGCTGGGTGAGAAGGAGAGCTACAGACTGTTAGGTGTTATATTAGAATCACCATATAAAACATTGCCAAAGGTGTTGTAGGTTACAACCCTAAAACTGCTTTCAGTAGTGGGGTGAACCTGCAAGACAGAGGATTTCATCTTAGCACAATACACAGGATACTTCTGAGTCCCTCAGAAGAAAAGCTGTGAAACATTTTGTCTGCCACAGACAAAAAACTTCCAAGAAGCTGCAAAGAAAGACAAACTGCCCTCCTGAGGGAGAAAGAGATGGTTAAAGACTGCTTTTCTCAGTGTCAGTATAAAAAGTGTACTAAATCTAAAGCAGGATGAAAGAGATGGTTAAAGACTGCTTTTCTCAGTGTCAGTATAAAAAGTGTACTAAATCTGAAGCAGGACTGTTCCAAATTATTCCCCCACAGTCCAGGAGAGAGACAATCCCATGCATTGAGGTGTCAGTAGACAAAAAGATAGCAAAATTTAACTCTAGTCCAGGATGTCTCCCATTATTTCACTAGCTGTTTTAAGAGAATATCTTTTATTACTCATGCTTTTTATGGGGATCCTCTTTTTTCTTAAGATGCCTTGTTGGGAGCACGTTTGCTTTCAAGATGCTAAAGGCTGTTTTTCAAATGGCTGCTCTAAATTGTCTAAGGCACAACAGAATATAGCTTGCTTCTGTCTGAGGGGTAAGCAGCTTTAAGAGGCTCATATTTCTCTTAATGCAGCTGGACAGTCTTTCAGCAGAAGCAGACTTGAAAAAGTGTTTGCTGCTATATCAGCTCATTTTATAATCAGAGATGCTTCTCAGAAAATATAAAGCAGTAGGCAATCTAGAAAGAAAAGGCTAAAACTCCGGGGTGCAGAAGCACTTAACACCAATATTTGTGAGGTTTCCCTTTGGCATGCTCAACTGAAAGGATGAGGAACAATGGGCATAAACATAGGAAATTCCAATGAAACAAAAGAAAAAGCTTTTTTTTCCACAATAGAGGCCAGACACTGGAACAAGATGCCCAGAGTTGTGGAGTCTCCATCCTTGGAGATATTGAAAACCTCAATAGAAACAGCCCTTTACAACCTGCTTCAGGTGACCCTGCCCTGAGCAGGGGTTGGGCTGGAGACTTCCAGAGGGACCTTCACAGCCTGGTGGTCCTGCAGCGCTGGGGTGACAACAGTCAGCCTGGCCCCAGGCAGCCAGATGTCCCAGACTCACTCTCAGGGAATTTTTTAAGGCACTGATGTACATCGAGCTTTTCAGAATATTCCTGTGACAGTTGCTAAACAAGAGTTGAAACCAAAGTTAGCCCCAGAACAGCACATTGTGATCCACCTTGTGTAGGTCTTTAATGCAGCTGTGTTGGCTCATTTAATTCTACCTTCAAGATGAGCCAAAGCTGGAAGTTTGCATGAATTCTAGATTAGGATGTCTCTGAAGACCAAAAGAAAGCTCTGAATGCTTTATGATCTTATTCTGTCGGCCAGTAGAGGGAGAAAAGAGAGAGGAAATGGAAAGTCATTCTTGATTCTCTGAGGCTGAACAGCAATTCTCTATCATCATATAAGCACCAGCACTTCACAGCCCTAGGGCCAGACTTCTTCTGTCAGAGCTATTGTAACAGATAAAACCACATGATATTTAGTTATTGGTTTAGGTATTGTAACCACCCTGAACATCCTGCTACAGTAGCTAAGGTCAAGGTCTGAATCCAGCTGTAATCTGCCCTGGCAGGTGACCTATGACTCTGGAAAACTAGACTCACCATACACCTAGAACTGTTTGTTGCATTAAAGTCTGTGTTTCATTAAACCTTTTTTCCCCCTAACAAGACTGTAAAATGATCAAATGTGCCCCAGCCATTCACAAGGATTTTCTCTGATACAAAGAAAAAGAAAGCACTCTCAGGTATTTACTTCCAGCAAATATCCTTGGACTGAAAGGGGACAGGCAAGAAGATCAGCCCCTCACCCCAAATTTTCATTGCTTGCAACATTTGATGGCAGAGGGAAAGAGTACTATTCTGAAGCCCATCCACTTAGCAAACTGAGGACCTCATGAGTGGTTTGTTCATGTGCAATACTGACACAAATTAACCCCACAAAAGCTAAATTTGCAGGGCCTGCTCCAGCATAATGCATCACTTCTAACAGAGTTGGATCTTTATGCTGCTTTTTTGTATAGCAGCAGGTTATAAATGTTTCATTTATTGATGAAACAATAAAATGAAAGTTATTGATGGACAAATATAGGAGAATAAGTTATAGTTCAATATAAAATTAGATCACCCTTGTCTGTGTCCAGTTTCAAATACAGTTATCCACTTGGCTCTGGCCTGATTAAGCCCCAAGGTGAGCAGGATCCAGGCACTGCTGCTCCAAAGCTGCTCTGTCATGAAACTGCACAAGCTGCACCAGACATCTCCAACAGCTCCTCTTCTGCTCCAGAACTCCTTTTTTGTAGTTTTAATAGTGTTCTGCTCTCAAAACAATATTTCCAGAAGAACATAAATGGTGTTGAGTCCCAAGTGCAATTTTCAGAGCTGAATGTATGGCACATAAACGCCACCCAATCAGCCCACAGTGACACGGAGTCTTCCACGTATAACTGCCTCAGGAACAGCCCTTTGGACAAGTTTTGCTAAGGCTTGAGCCTGGTTTTTGATTGAGATGCCTGTGAAATTTCAGTCTGAGGTTTGTAACTCGCCATGCACACTTAGTTATTTCTGCATAACCTTTTCTAGAGGTGAAAAATGTACACCTTCTGCAAGTCTTTCGGTAGAAAAATGGGAAAGAAAAACATGATCGAGATTCTCTCTCCTTATTTTGTCATTTTAACGTGACTGATTTCCCCCTGCTGAATTCCATGGCAAATGAAGAAACATGTTGTGCACAGTTGAAAACTGCAGCACAATTGAGGATGGAAGGCATTTTTCTGAGAGATTAATGCAAACCTTAAATGAGCACCGAGACGTGTCCACGCGGTGGCAGCAGAGGAGAGTGAGGAAACAGCAACGGGAAGCCCGAACACAAGCATTAGGAACCGGAGCTGAAGCATTTCTTGGTTAAGGGCACACCTGAAAACACGCACCTTCAAAATTAGGGCGGTGATCCAATGTGCCGAGCATCTGTGACTGCCCAAACCCAGCCGGAAGACTGAGGTCTAAACACCACTGCCATAAACAAGCACATCCTCACCTGGCACTGCTTAGGAGCAAAGCTGCCCTAAAGAGGGACAGCAGATGTCCAAGTTGGCAGAACACCACGGCACCGGCCATGAAAGCACATTTATTGAGAGGGTGGTGAGGCCCTGGCACAGGCTGCCCAGGGAAGCCATGGATACCCCATCCCTGGAAGGGTTCAAGGCCAGGTTGGATGGGGCTTTGAGCAACTGGTCTCATGGAAGGTGTCCCTGTCCATGGCAGAGGGGTGGAACAAGGCAGAGCTTTAATGTTTCCAAACCATTCTATGACTGATTTTCCTTCCTGCGCCTCACAGATTCTCCCAACACCCAGCAGCACCTGGAAGCCAGGCACAGATTTCAGCTGGAAACTGAGCAGCAAGAGCAGGCAAAGGGCAGCAAGGTCTGCCAAGGTTTCCCTCTGTACCCAGAGGTACAAACACAGTGAGGTGTGCAGCCTGCCACATATATCAGCAATGTGGCCTTTGCCCCTAAGGAGTCTCTGCTATTGCTTGTAACTCTGGGAAATAAAATCTCAACTTTAGGGAAACCTGCAGCTCACTGGCACTTGGTCAAGTGGGATGGAAGAGCAGATGGGGAAAAAAAAAAAAGTGCCAGGACCTGCTTGGCTTCACAGCCTTGTGTGAAGACCACAAGAAAAGAGTGGCTCAGACTGAACCTAAACTGTCCAGAATCCTCCACACAACAAGCTGGCACGACAGCTGTTCCCCAACTCCTCACCACATGCATGCGCACATTCATCTTCTCTCTTCCAGGAAAACTCCTTCAGCTGTCACAGGTCAGGAATAAAGAAAGAGGAGCTTAGTAAAAACATAGGTGGACAAGAAAAACCCTCAAGCAAGTAAATAATGGTTTTCTAGTCTGAGAAATATGTGGTATAACTGAGCCTTTGTATCTTTGTAGAAGTTACCACCTCTGCTTTCCCTCTTGCAAGCTGGGTGAGTCCATTCTTCCTTCTGCCTCACCATTTAGAAAGCTCCCATAGACAAGCCAGGCCTCCAGCAGTCCCCAGATTTCTATCTGGTAGTGGGCCAGGTGGATATTTCCAGCCAGGTCACCTGTGAGCAGATCTCCCAGGGAGTTACAGGGGAGGAGCAGGATGCAGCGTATACTTTTGCTAACTGTCGTGCTTCTACCGTGGAGGAAAAGAATGTACTGAATTCCACCTGAGCTGGAAAAGGGAGTGATAGACTAAGGAGCTCCTCAGGCTTTTCACAGGAGCTGTATTTCCTGAGAGGAACTGCTGGGAGAGGAGAGGGACATTTACAAAGGAATTGTAGGCCAGGAGCCTGCCAGGAGGCTGCCATTATAATTTGCTGTAGTGAACAGACACCTGTCCATAGCACACTGACTTCCAGACTCAAATTCCAAGTCCTTAAAGCTGGCACAATTCCACCTGGCTGGTCAGAGGCAGCAGCAATGACCCATCACCGTTGTACACAAAGGGGCAATGCAGGGTGAGAGCATTTCTGTAAGATGCCTTAGACAAGGAAGTGAAAAGAGCTGAAGCTTCAATCTATCTATGCCTTGGAGCCACCTGAGAGAAGCAAAACAAGGCTGGACATAGCTTAGGACAGGATAAGTCAATTAACATCCACATCACTAAGTGCTTTGAATTTTAAAAGGCATTTTGACTGGAAGAGAAGCGTGTTCCTCCCAGCTCTGCTGAAGCCCCAGCTGACTTCTACCTTATATAATCACCTTTTCCAATAGACTGGATGTAAGTTAGTATTTACTAAGCCAGAAACCACTATTGTCTCCAAAACTGCACACTGAAATTATTTATGCTACCCTTGACATGCATGAATTTCAGGACCTGCTAGTCAGGAATAGATTTTTGCTGTTTTTTTTACAGAAATATGGCATTTAATAGCTCTACTCAGGACTAGCAGCCAAGCAACTGAGAGTTCTCTTGAGCAGGCAGGCCCAGCTAATTTCGAAATGGATTGCTCTGTGAAGGAAGCATAGCACTTCCCAGATCACAGAAATGGTTTACTGGCCCAAGTCTCACATAAAATAGTCTCTTGGTGAGAAGCTGAACAGTTTTAAAACGTGTCAGAGAAACCATTAGGTGATAAAAATTCACAGAGCAATTTTGCAAGAGAAAAAGCATAAATAAAAAGGGTATCGTTTCTCTCACAGACTTTCCTGTGAGTCAGCTGCATTCAAAGAGATGTGCCACAGCTAGAAATGAGCTAAAGGCAATTAAAAAGTTGGCTGCCTGTGTCAAACCTTCAGCTTGTACTCATGCACTTTAATCAGAAAAGCAGCAATTATATAAACAGTGCCACTAAATTAAGGGAGAGCAGAGAGTGCAGCCAGCATAGATCAAACCCTGTACGGGTCTTGAGAAGGAAATAGCAACTGATCCTTGTTGGTGTGTGAGAGCATTCATTCTGCAGCCAAAAAAAACACACATACAAAGAATTGGCTCTTGCAAGGAAATGTAGATGCTAAAACACAGCTTCCAGCCAGCACAGGCTGTCTTACCTCAAGGATATACTAATCTGCTTTTGAGTTTGTAAGGTTTTAGTTATGCCGATGTTACAGATTCTTCTTGGAGGCCTCTCAGTTCACATACAAATGTGACAGGCTACTTGGAGTGTAAAAAGGAAGAAACCTGAGCCCCAACATTAAGCACAAGGTATTCTGGGGAAAACCATAATCAAAATTTCATACCACTCATCTTATCTCAGCACTAGCTAAAATTTTAAAAACCCTTGCATATAAAATCAGTAGCCTGTAGTTTCTTGCTAAGCTACTTTTAAGGAAAGAGAAAAAAATCCACAAAGAGAGAAAAACTAATTAGGAGAACATCTCCATTGCAATTAAGCAGAACTTCCCTCTTTGATAGGACAACCAACCTGGTGCAGTAACTGCAAAGAGGAGGACATTTCTGGCAGCATCAGGATGGCTCCTTGAGAAATTGTGATGAGAAGTCTGTTTGGGATTTCACTGTCCCATTTCTTGCGCCATAAAAAAGTCACATGCAGCACTCAAGCAGATGTAACTATTGCCAGGCAGAAGCCCTTCTTCTCCCACAACTTTAGCATACAGCCTCCAGAGCCCATGGACCCAGAAAGCCAGGCAAGCCTGAGCTGCAGCTTGGGCTGGTGGAGGATCTGGTGGTCAGGAGAACCTTCTCCTGTTTTGAATTCCTGCATTGACACTACAGTCACATGGCATGCAAGAGTTACAGCTGGTGCAATAAACACTTACTGTGCCCTCTTTAAGCCAAAAGCATCAGTGCTGTGGGACTTGTGCACGAGTTATTTCTGAAGGGAGGAATCAGGAGCAACACTTGCAGTGTGGTAAAGCTGCTGTCCTGCAGTGAAGAGCTAATCTGAAAAAACCAAAAAAAGCAGCAATACTGTGTAGATTAATTTATGATTTACCCTTGCTTCAAACAAGTCTAGAGCTAGAGAAAAGAGCTCATTAGAGTCCACACTATGGGAATTACTTGTCACACTTAAATTATGCAACTCTCCTTTCCCCCAGCATCTATGCCTTCTTCCCCAGTATTGCAGTGCCTCATCCTTCAAAAGATGTAAATAATTCTTGGTTCTGCTGTTCCCTTTCCCTCAGGGGTATATTTAGAATATAAGAGCCAGACTCACTTGTAAAAAGGTGGAGAGGGAAAACTCCTCTGCACAAAGTGCTGCACCTCACCCTGGATTTTGTGTGGTTCTTCTCTTACCAAATGCCTCTGTATCAAACAGATGGTCCAAAAGCAGACCATGCCACAGATCTTCAGGGACAAAATAAACAGCAGATATCCTACATGCATTTCAACTCTAGCTCTGCACTGGAAGTCCAAATTACTTTATGTGATGACACTTTCCTTAGCAGGCCAGTAGTTACGCCCCTTGCACCCAGCTGCCCATTTCTAGGTCAGAAAAGACAAAATGTTCAGAGGAGTATTAATTGCTGCCCTTCAGCTTTGCCAGAAGCTTTCCTAACCCTCTTCCTCCAGTGAAATTTAAGGTATAAAGTGCCCTGTGGAAGGCCAGGGGATTCTGTTACCACCATAAGCATGCCTGAGAGCCTGGTTTCACCCTGCAGCTCTGTCCATCTCCCAAGGCATGGGGAGCACCATGGCTAGGATGAGGCTGTCACTCCACTGGGCAGCACATCCTCTTTCCAGATGTGAGAAGTGGTGACTGGCACATCAGGAGCCCTGAGAACAGATTTCCTTCTGCCTAGCTCCTTGCCATCAGGAGCAGGCATGGTAACCCATCTCCTGCCCCCACTTCTTGGAAGGTTTCAGTCAGGATGTTATTCCCCTAATGCCACACACATTTTCACAACAGGAAGCCTCCCTGCTCTGTGATACAGCACTAAATTACAAACACTGAGCTGCTCTATTTGCACAGCTGAAGACACATTGAGGAAATCACATCTTTAAGCCAAAACCCCAACACATTTGTTGTCATGATGGCAGAGCAGTTTTTTAAAGTTGCTTAGAACACGACAAGTCAGTCATCAGCAACAGCAGCCTGACAAAATACTGCAATTTACAGCTCTGCTAGTTCAGGGGAGCTATTATTTTTGTAAGGATTGACTGATGTTTTCTGAACTGTGCTAGAATATGAGGTTTTCTTTCCAAAAGCATCATGAGATGAGGAGAGGAGAAAGAAGGGTTTCTTTTAAGTAACAAAGACACTAGTATTTGGTACATCTAATAAATCAAAAGTTACCCACATGATCTTTTAACTATTGCACCAGAATGCCCTGGTGTAAGGGCAGGCTGAAGTTCTTCAGCCATTTAGCAGCAGATGGCTGCCAGGTTCACTTGGTTACATGGCATCACATTGCTTCATCACATACACTCCTATGCTTGCATTTCAGTATTTACATGGACTATGATAAGCAGCACAAAGATGGAAAAGAGCTTGCTCTCTCTTCTGTTTAAAACAGGGATGTGTATGTAGTGCACAGTAGTGCTGAAACCAGAGGAGATGGAGGCAGGCAGACGTTTCCTGGCTTGTAACTCATTGATACCTGCTGATAGGGCTGAGCATTAAAATCCTTCTTCTCAAATACACTTCACTTCCAAGTCTAGTTTTTAGCTCCCAGTTCACAGGAGACTTTGAGTCTGACACCACCCTTCCCTCCCCTAAGAAGATAAATCTAAACCCTTCCACTTAAAACAGAGAAAAAACAACCATTTGGCAACTGGAATGGTGTCAGTATGGCCTCCCTAACGTCAGAGACAAGACTAAGAGCTTGGCATAGATAAATCTCTCTGAAACCTCAAGGCATATTTACAATGGATAAGCCAGCACACTAAGTTCCAGATCACTTCCTTTCCAGCAAGATAACACTGCAGCCAGAGCAGTCCATCTTAGCTCTCTGTGCCCCTGCAGCAGCTGCTTCCCTCTGGTAAATCAGGTTATCCCAGAGGAACAGGGCTACCAATTCTATTCTGACAGATGAGCACCACTGGTGTACAGGACTTGGCACCAGCCATGCACCCAGGTGCTGAAGGATAACATTTCCTGGGCACCTTTCAGGAACTGAATAGATATGAGCACTACAGCACCACAAGGTTTATTGCAGTAAAAAGATGATTTCTGAAACAGGGTGCTCAAGTCTGGACTTCCAAAGAGGGAGGGTTTGGAGGGAAGTGACCTGATTCACAAACATTTACCCAGTACACATGACAACCTCTTCATTGGGGAAAAACACAAAAAAGCCCCACACTGCAGGGTGTCATGCTTGCCAGCTTGTCATGCCTGTCAAACAAACAGATGTGTGGCCACCAAGAGTCTCCCTGAAAAAGGAAAAGGAGTTGGCCAGAGTTTGTCAGACAGGACAGAGACCGGCTCAGTGCCAGCTGCACTCAAACATCTCCTGGCAGAGGGTCAGGAGCTGTACTGAAGGAGGGGGTGATACAGCCCTCTTCAGTTTGCAGATGAGGGGACAGGTTTCTCCTCTCCAGACACTGACATGTCCCAGGGAGGCACTGGCACCACGAGGTATCTGACCACACTGCTGAGCAGCAGCAGGGGTGACATGGGCCAGAGGCCCTGGGCATTGGGATATCATGAGAGTGATCTGAGAGTGATCTCATCTCCCTTGAGCTCACTGCCCTTTGCTCAGCCTCTACCTTGGCTTTGCCTTTACCAAAGTTTCCCACCTTCTCAAGAGAAGAGACAGCCTGGCTCCTAGGTGAGAAATATTTCACACACTGCAGGCAGCACTTAGGGAGCAGGGGAAATCTCTCTTGGCAGCGCTCCCAGTCTGAGCTGTCACTGCCCTCCATCAGTCACAGGTGCTCTTCCGTGTCCGAGTAACCCATACTTACTGCCAGCTCCTGCCTCTCCCCATCCTGCTAAGCATCTCACAGCAGTGTTTGCTTCCTCCCCACCACCTGCAAGCAGGTTGTTGTCACAGATCTGCTGATGCTGGAAAGCAAATTCCCATCAACCCCAGGTACAGCTTTCCTGCTCTTACTTCTGTCAGCCCACTGCTTTTCTTGCTTCTTAGCTCACTGTCTCATCTCTCCATCCCACCAAATATCCCACATCAACACTGCAGAACAGATGAGACAGAGCTTTGATAATGTATCCATTCCCTTGCTGTACTTGCTGGATGCCTGAGAGCACTGTTTTAATGAATCACAACAGGCTTTCTCCTAATACCATTGTTTGGGGCCACAGCACAGTCAAACTGAACATATTTTGAAGGCTGTTTCTAAAAAGATGAGAGATGAGACCCTCCAAAAAGACATGGGTGTGGGGACTTGAGGGAAGATCCTTTCCTCAGGCAAGTTTGACCCAGGACATCACTCCTTTGGTACAGAAGCCTCCCCTCATCAGTGCACATAGACAATTTTTAGAAGAACTGCGGAATTTTCCAAGAGGATATGGTGAAATCCGTGTGCTTCACAGCCTCCTCATTCACACGCTCTGTGCTCATGCACTGGCTCTGTTTAGATCATATTCCCCATGCTTAATGGTTGTCTTCAGTTCTTCTTCTTCCCTTCCCCCAGGTCCTGCCCCAAGTTGTGCACAGCAAACTGAAAGAGGTAACTTCCCTCAGCTCTGTCCAACCTTTGCACTTTATATATACATATATATAAAATCTAAATTATATGTCATAGCAAAATATTCCTCTAACAAAGATACCCTGGGGTCTAGACAATGGGTACAGACAACTTAAAAGCTTTCTTTTAAATTTCAGCTCCTGCCATCTCAGACATTAATTTACTACCAGAACAGAGGTGCACATTATGTTAGTGCTGTTCATACCAGTCTTTATGGAGGGAAGGAAAAAAAAAAAAAAAAAAAAAAAAAAAAAACTCTTAAGGGAAATGCCNAAAAAAAAAAAAGATAACAGCTCTCTAGGGACATGCCTGCTCGTTTCTGGCTCATTAACTTTAATGTCATATATGGCTCTGACAGGTTGGGAAGACAGGTAGAATAGGTGATCTTTGCTATTCTCTAGATAATGTCTAGCCTACACTTATACCTTAAAGTCACATTCCTGACCCTCACGCTGTGTTTTAACCAGATAATAAGTAGCTAGGCTGCCCAAAGTCTTGCTGCTCATTTCACTCTTAGCATCACACACAAGCACCAGGCCCCTTGCCAGAGTGTTACTGTAATCTTTAACCCTGGCACAGCTCAATGTGGTGGCACTCCAAATGGGACCTGATGCAATGGATTTCTGCAGCTCCAGGGGTGCCAGGCCACTTCCAGGAGGAAACCTACCCAAACCAGTGTATGCACACAGCTTTGACAAGCAGGGGGTTGACACCCTTCACATTTGACAACAAGTATTTTTTTCCCTCAGAATTGTTCTGTCTGACATTGGGCAAGGAAGAAGGAAAACAAATATATTTTTTCTGTCTAAACCCCCTCCCAAATTCAGACAACAGGAAGAGTCAAAACTTCACTTTTAACATCTCCTGCCAAACAACACTCATGCTTCAACATTTACAACCTGACAACACAGGGGCACTTCTGGGAATACCAGTGAGCTCCCACTGCTCTTTGTGCTGTGCTGACAAAGAACCTTAACTTGTACTCCAAAGTTTTGCTGATATTATGATCAACACAGGGAGACCAGAGGACAATCAGTCACTCACCTTCTCAGCCACCAGACCCCAACACAGATGGAGCCCATATCAAATCCACAGATCCTGATGAAACATTCTACACCTATGCCACCATCATTGGGGTATCCCATAAAAGAGAGATGAAGGTTCAACAGAGGCATGGGGTACCTCAGCCTAATATGATTTACCAGGCACACAGCAAAGTGCATACTCCATCTCTGCTGCCACCACTGCCATCAGCACAGGACACTGCACAGGAAGGTTTAAGCTGCTGGGGGACAGCTCTGGATGTATGCAGACCTGTGGGGAACAGTAAGCCCATCTGTTTGCCAGGATTGACAAGATGGTTTAGAAATGTCCCTTGTCTGGAGGCTAACAGGATGTGTACAGGCTGGCAGTGTCCTGGGTAAACAGCTCTTCACAGATTTTTCAGGGAGCCACGTTCTGCAGGTAAGAATAATTTCCTCACTCTCTCAGTCAAAATGGTATTTATAAAGTGTTTCCATTACAGTAAGTCTTCATTTTCCAAAATTAGTTTGCCAAAGTGTTTCCAAGCATCTCAAGTAACAACAGCAAATTAAACAGTACATAAATAACCTGTACTGCACACCCACCAGCTTCCACTGATCACAAGAGGCATGAGAAAGGAAAGGAACAAAACTGGAAGTGAAGAATATTTACTTTCCTCAGGAGCTAGTAAAGCAGAGAATGAATCTGGAGGGGAAATAAAGTTTAACAAAATAAATCCACTAAAATCTTGTTATTGGTAGAGCTGGTTCAGAGAAATCTTCTGAGAATATTAAGGTACAACACATAGCTCTGCTTCCCCTCTTTTGGTGGCACTCTGGGTCATGTCATGGTAACTGACCTTTTTACAATGGGCTCCCTCTACCCCTTCTGTGTGCCCCAGGAAAAGGCACAATCATCCCATAAGAGCAGCCAAGCTCTCAAGCAAAAGTTAGCACAGATGGCTCAAGCTGTTTATTTTTGCACTTCCCGTTTAGAGCGTCAGGTTGCAGACAGTGGTTATTAATTAATCAGAGGTCAGTTCCATGCTGAGACCAATCGTCCCTCCCAATAAGCACCTTTCTTAAACAAACACAATCCAACCCAAAACCGAGTTTAAATAATCACTCATTCCTCAGGGATGTTTCTGTGCTTGATTTGGTGGCAGTGCAAACTGCAGAGATATGAGGACTACCACCTACGCGGGAATGCCTGGGGTGAGCACTGAATTAACTTGCTGCAGTTTTGGATATATCAGAGCATGGAAGAGTATCTTGGAATGATCTCAGACAATAGCTTAAGGCAAAGCACATTCAGCAAATAAACATTTTTATAACAGCAGCACTGCTTTATGGCTGTCATGGTGTAACCCC
The DNA here is from genome assembly GCA_013399945.1 of Ploceus nigricollis. Lineage (NCBI taxonomy): Eukaryota > Metazoa > Chordata > Aves > Passeriformes > Ploceidae > Ploceus > Ploceus nigricollis. The sequence continues at coordinate 326,213 of VXBC01008909.1, read as the reverse complement.
AGCTGGCAACCAAGCCCCACAAAGCCACTTACTTGCTTCCCCACCAGCAGCATCAGGGACAGAATTAGAAGAGTAAAAGTGAGAAAACTTGTGGGTTGAGATAAAGGAAGTTTAATGTGTAAAACAAATGCCATGCATGCAAAGTAAAAGAAGGAATTAATTCACTATTTCTCATGAGCAAGAAGGTGTTCAGACATCCCAGGACAGCAGGAATCTATCATGGGTAAGAGCTACTTGGGAAGACAAACATCACCACTCCGAACATTTCCTCCACTTCCTCCTTCTTCCCACAGCTTTATATGCTGAGCATGATGCCACAAGGTATGGGATATCCCTTGGGTCAGTCAGGATCAGCTGTCCTGGCTGTGTCCCCTCACAACCCCTTGTGCAGCCCCAGCCTCCCCACAGGCAGGGAGGTGTGAGAAGCAGAAAAGGCCTTACTCTGGGCAAGCCCTGATCAGCAGTACCAAAACCATCTCTATTGCCAACACCCTCTTCAGCATAAATCCAGAACACAGCCCCTTACTAGCTGCTTCCCAGTGAAGAAAATTAACTCTACCCCAGCCAAAAGAGGCACGGTGGCATATGTGAATGGAGAAGGTACCTCATCATTTTCAGAGCTAGGGTTTGAAATTCACCTTGGAAATGGGCATGTGCACATGAAAAAGCAAACAGAGCTATGCTGATGGTGCTGCAAGTCTGATGCATTTTAATATGAGAAATTTAATTGCTGTGCTTTACTTCTGAAGCCCAGCACAGTTGCCCAAGCAGATGTGCTCATTCACAGAGCAGTGAAGAACACAGGTAAGACAGGAGAATGGGGGATGGGGAAGATTAGACATGGCTCAAATAGCTAGAAAGGCAAAACAGTTTGCTTCCACAAAACAGAAGAGACAGACTGGACACATCTTTCCAAGCTCCAAGTTTCTCTGATCTGAGGGTTCAAAGTACTAATTTGCTTAATGGTGCCAAGGCAGCTCTGCTCTTGAGAAAGAAAACTGTCCACCCATGTCACCAGCTGTGCCCTTGCCTGGGAAATAAGAGAGTGAGGGAGGTTTCCTTTTGTCTTTAAGCTCAGAGCCCAATTAACTGCATGGGTCCCTGGGCACGTGGCAGAGTGGAGGCTGGGGAGCTGAGCAGTGGTAACAGCAGCACCTGGCAGTATTAGCACCTAACCAGGGGAAGAAGCAGAAGAGAGATCACAGAAGCATTAACAGACTGAGCAGGGGGACAGGGGGTTCTGGTTTTGCAGAGCAGAATGCAAAGGGGCAGATAGAGAGCAACAGCTAGGACAGGTATCTCATTTTTACAGGTTTACACTGGAAAATGAGTACAGTCATTAGATCACTACTTATGCATTCAACCATCAACACTTAAGATCTCAAATAGATCTTATTAATGGCCATTTCTCTTCAGAACAGACAGATTAATTTTTTGAAAATAAAACAGCCATACATTAAGCTTCACTTTTCCATCCTCACCGTAAAATCATAAGAGACTTACCAGATGATGTTCTCTGAGTAGAGCAAGCCTTTCATGGCTGCCACAGCCCTTTGAAGGAAGGTCACTGTCACTGCTGAACCTCGAGATTTTATGGGACAGACAGGAGTGTCACCACAGAAGTTGCCTGTAAAAAAGACCAGAATGGGATGTGAACTTTTTTCTCTTGAGGGCTGCAAGGCATAATCTCAAAACACAGTGTCAGAAAATACTTCCCTCTTAAAAACCCCCTTAAAAAAAAAATCCTCATGTTGTTCAGCCTTGAGCTCAGGCTGCAAACATGGCCAGAAGAGAACTGGCTATACTTGTAACCAGAATGGTGGCCTCCCTCAAACAGACAAATAGTTACAGACACCCACTGTAACCTCTACAAGTCACCAGTGGCAAATACCCACTGCCTGAACCACTCTGGCCAGAAGAAATCCCTGCCCTGAAGGCAGCCCCTCCCTCAGGATCCTCTGCACAGGACACCATGCAATGCTCACAAGCCTGCAGAACATCCATATCCTCTGGGGAATAAATCACTTGGAGTGTCTCACATAGCTGACAGCTGGCACTGAAGAACCTTGTATTCATAAGTCTTATAACAGTTTAAATTTCCAGTCTGTGCTTTTTCTCCTATATATAGAGGATACTTCAGCTTCACTTTCCCCACAATGTCCTACATAACCAAGTCAACAGTTCTTTAGTCAGGTAGGTACCTCCTCACACTCAGCAGAGCCATAGGAAAAGCCCTGCCTCCCTTGGCCCCTCTCTCTGACCTGCTGCCTTGTCTTTGGCAAACACACTGCAATTCGTCCTCCTGCAAGTTAAAGTCTGGGAAAGAGCATCCTACACAGACTCATACAGTGCCAGGGCACAGCCATGCCATGATTAGGACTTCATACCCAACAAGTTGGATTGCAAAAGTATTTCTAGGAAGTGAAAGGTATTAGGCTAGCTGACATAACTCCCAAGTGTTAGCAGAAATCCCTCCAGGAGCATGGAAGTGAGCCATGTAAAAATCCCTCGTCTGTCAGCAAAAAAACTTGGTTAAGCTCCCCCATTACTCTCATCCCAGCATTAATGTGAGCTCTCTCTCACCTAGTAACTCTTTGGTTAGTCCAAATCCTTCACACACCATCAGTTGGCCATGACAATTAGACAGATTTCTTTCAGTCCAGAAAGTTCAGGACTTCAGGGGGAGTAATGGATTTTAATGGGGCTACAAGTCTCCTGTGGCAGCTGCAGCACAAAGCAAAGAACAAAGTCACAATGCTGCATATTTAACAATTGGCTCTTATTTCCTAGGGATAGCTATCAGAATGTGAGCAAAGGCAAAAGGGATTGTAATGCCCTTTAAAAAGAGAAAAGAAAAAAAAATCAAAGATGGGATACTGGTCCAAATCTATTTTGGTCATATTATTCATTACTTCTGAAGTTAACCTTTCATATGGTTTAGAAGTCCATGGTATTGCCACATGAATGAAAATTTATCTCTTGCCCTAACTAGGCACGATAAGGGAGGAAGAAAGGGAAATGGATGAAAGTGCCAGAAGATTTTTAGTACCACAGTTTAGCACTGCTATTGTTAGCCCCTCAGTTCTGCCACGTTCAGGCCTCTGACGTGCCCTGTGGTGAGAGCTTTGCCCAGAGGTGCCAGGCTGGTCTGCTGTTTGCTGCAAGCAGGATATTGGCACCCACCAGCTTTCCTAACTCTCTCTGAGGAACGTGCCCAGCTTCCTAACATGCACTGAAGCCCCCATGGATTCATTAAAAGCCACACCAGACGCGTTTGCAGATTTTCACAGGGGAGTTACAAAAGCCAGAAGAAGTTGAATGCTCACCTGGTGGCATTTGTGTCTCACAGGGGTATCCCAGTGACTGCATGATTCCTTCCCAATCTGGAAGGATGACATCCATGTCAAGCTCATCTCCTCAGGAATTTTGGGGCATTGATAGGTTTTGTCCTGGGAAGAATAAGCATGCAGAGCATTAAATTAATCTTTAATATTAAGTTTTAAAAGGACCTTCACCAGGTACTAGAATAATATGACCCTCATTGAAACACATGGATCATGGCTGAAGACAGTCTGAAGAGCAAAGCCTTAAAATACTCATTTTAAAAGTTCATCTGGAAAAAAAAAATGTGTTCAATTAGACAGCAAACCAATTAGGAAAATTCCCACATTCCTATGTTGCCAGGCCTTGTTCATTATAATCCTACAAAACACAAATTCACTTTAGCCTTGTTTCAAGCTTCAGGATTTTGCCCTTACTGCATCTCCACTGATAGGTACTTCCCTTGTTATGCACACTAAATTGTTTTCTGGTTACTTTCTGACTCTTTCAATTTCCCAGCCTCTTTCTCCCCTGTCATAACATCATCCTAAAGTTCTAGCTCATTCTGACACTAAAGCCTAATTCTATGGTTTAGCTCCTGGGTAAAAGTAATTTAGTTTAGAGACAGGCACTCACAAACTTCTGTTATTCACCAGCTCTAGAGAAGGAGGGGGGGCGGGAAAAGGAGAAAACAGGCTGTTTCAATATGTTGGCACATAAATAGGCATTGAAATCTACTTTAATATAACCAGTCTTGAAAAACTGCCAGCCATAACAAATGCTATTACACAGCAGCGTGTCTGTGTGCTGGAGGATGCTCCAGAGAGCTGTCTGTGAGACTCCTATTCAGGCAAAACTTTGACTGATGGCCCCATTCCTGATAGTATTTTCCTCTGTACTGCATGTAAATAGTTATGATAGCTCAACTGCTATTCTCAGCTGTAATAGATATACTTTAAGAATTTTTTGTGTGCTTTTACAAACAAGCTATTGCAAGGAGACAGTTGTGGAGTGCTCCAAGAGCTCCTTAGCATCTCCTCTATCTTTCCCCCTCTCCAGTCCTTTCACTCCCAACTCGGAGTTAACTGACATGCTAAACTTAGATTTGGTGGGTGGTGGGTGTTTTCTTGATGAAAATAATATTCCTAGCATGTTCCATTACCCTAACAGTCTTCAGCAGGAAGCATTGCTGCTGCATTTGGTAACAAAAGAGTGTTCTGGTCCAAGTGTCAGGAAAAAACCAGCTTCTTCCCCATATCTGAGAGCTACAATCAACATGCACATAGCCCTCCACCACACCCATTCGGAAGTGAAATAGGGCCTCTTCTCTAGAGCAGTAACCATCACCACTGCTGTGATGTTAACAGGATGAGGGTCTACACCAAATAGTTACTATCCAAAAATTCTCTCCAGAGGCATCACTTAATTTTGAAAATATCTGGAGAAACACGTACACTAAAATTGACCTGCAGTACCCACAAAGGCTGGTGGCGGATTTCTCCACCACACTTTATCTACCAGCAGATCACTGTGGATACTTACAGAGATGAAGTTCTTCTGCATAACATCTGCAAACACAATATACTAAACCACACAGAGGCAGAATAAAGGGGGATGAGGGAAGGGAAGGAAAAAACCCACAGTGAAATAATGTGAGGAGATGCTGGGAGAAGGACCACCTTCAGCATACCAAATAAAATCTCTGCAAGAAACAGTTTGAATTTTTTCCCACTCCTTTCCTATTACTTCCTCCTTCCCCATTTACCCTTTGTGCCAACAAGTTCCAGTTAATTCCTTTTGTTTCCAAGTTGCTGCTTGATATAGCACTTTTTCCCCTTCCTCCTTTTCCCCTACACCATGTACAGACCCTTTAAAACAGGAAACAAAAAGCATTTCCTCAATGTATTTTAAAATGGAATTACCTCGATGTGCTCCTGCTCCCTGCCTCGCTGCATTTCCAAAGAGATTTTACTTAACTACACAGCATCCTGTACACATGCAGATAGAGAGGCCTCCAGAAACTTTAACTTGCTAGTAAACAGCATTGAAGTTCCCATTTTCTTTTTAATTTAGCTTTCTTTTAATTTGTGAATTGTGTTTATCTAGACTACTGTCTCAGTGATGGGACTGCACCTCAGCAGGGTCAAGGTGAGGAAAATAAAGCCTTCTGCATGGAAGTTGATACATTTTTTGGCATGAAGATTCACGCCCAGACCCCTCAGTGTCATCCATTCCACTTCCAAGAGGCAAATCACGTATCATCACTGTTTCAGAGGATGTGGAGGATGGGAGCTCAACTTTGAACATGAAGCTGACAATGCAGCAAGTCACAGGTCACTTATGTGGACAAGTGTCCCTAAGGGGATGCCCAAACACCACAGTTTACTTCTCTGTAGCCCCTTCCACTGTTCTCAGAGGCCCCAAGAGGGCTGTTCTCCTGCTGGATCAATGCAGCACACTGACACAGGGATCAAGGTCTTCAGCCACGCTTACAGCCTGGGCTCTGCAGCTTGACTTCAGGCTGCCAACACATCAGAGCCCTGCAACTGGAGCTTTCTGAAACTGGCCCAAGAGAAAGTGGGAAATTTCTAGGACTGAATGTCCTCAGCTGGATTGTTTGTTGTTACCTGGAACTTTTCTTCCTCTCTGACTCTCTTCATAAATCCCAAGAAACTCCTCTTGGCAGTTCAATGATGATGTTATTGAAGGATACTTTACAATCATCTTTGCCATGCCCTTCAGAGACAATCAGAGTATCCAAGAGCTCTCTGTGCTTCCCCCATACCGCGATGAGGAAGGAGCAGATATAAATCCCTGGGGCTCTTCCAGCTTCACACTTCTGATGCCCATTCTGTGGATAAATGTGCGCTTCAGTGATAAAAGCATTAAGACAAGACAGTAAGAGCTTTCCACAAAACCTGGCAGTCCTGCCCATGATTGAAGAGAGCCTAGCAGGTCAATAAAGTTACTGAGAAATGGGTTTCCAATATTTAGTTTTCTTTTCTTATTTTTTAAACCTATTCCTCCCCTGCCCCAGTGTTACTGGACTTGGTGGAAGCCTGAAGATCCTGATATCACTAGCAAGAGCACAGTTATTTACTGGAAAGGCAAAAATGATAGAAAGCTTAACCTACATATGTCATCTCTCTCTATATATATAAATATTTAAAACCCATTCTGAACAGTTGGATTATTTCTTAGGTTCAGTATTCAAGCTGGTACAAGCCTGCAGGAGCTCCTGAAGGGTACATGATCACACAGCAGCCCAGCTGCCTTAACCTTGGAGACCCAGGCAGAGACACAGGCTAGGAGCACAAAGGGGTGAGCTGCTGGGCCTTAGAGGAATGCAGATTTACTTGCAAATTTGCTCTGAGCTGTGCTTTAAATCAATACCTGGAAAAGAGATAAACAGGTACTAGGCTGGTCACATACCTGGGCTAAAAAGACCTATCAACCCCAAATACTCACTCACTGCTGAGGAAGAAATGTAATTTTTTTTTCATTGACCTTGTGACCAGCTCTTGAGAAGAGTTATGAAATATTATACTTTTGTCTATGAAGTCCCTGATTCTCCAGAAGCACAGGAGAGCAGGTCTAGCCTATACCTTTATGTACATACAGTGCATCCAGATACAGCAGTCGTTAAATAAGAGACCAAATCAACAGGGAAATATTTGGAAGTATCTGAGTGGTTATAACTGAGCAGGAGGAGAGAAAACAAGATCACTAATGAGAACTGTGTGTCCCTTTAGTACCAAGCATAATAGGGTTGTTTGCCTCCCAAGGCAGCAATTTTTTAAGTCATACCCTCTGCAGAGCAACTGAAATTCTGTGTAAGTGTGCTCCCTCCCACACCAAGGTTTTATGAGCTCTCTGCTCAGATGGGATGCTGACACCATGCTGTGTCTCTGTGCACCTGCACGGGATGCCGAGAGTGCAGGGAGGGAAGGGCTGAGCCCTCCTGCTGGGGAGAAACCCTGCCAGTGCAGAAGGGAGGTGAAGAACATTTGCCTCCTGAGGAAGGGGCTGTGGTATGAACAGCTCTGCACAGCAGCGCTTGTGAGAGGGGGCACACGGGGAAGGGCCTAAACCTCCGTGGAAGAGAGCTCAGCCCAGCTGAGTCACAGGGAAGGTGCCCTTCCTCACTGAGAGCTGGCTTCAAAAATATCCAAAGCTCTTCCACCACACTCTAGGTTAAAAGCAATGAGTCAATCACACAGTTTTGCACAAGGGCTCCCGCACATACTCAGCACTTCTGGAGGATGTGGTCCCTGTGCTGGCATCAGGGACAGCAGGAAACACCAGTGTAGTGTGTGTGCTGCAGTCTGGAAGATGATAAAGCCCAACAGGCTGAGCCACAGGGCTCCTCTCTAGGTTCATTTTAATAGTTGTTTTTGCATTCAGGTTACTGAGCTTGCCATGGCTTTGAGCTCGTCCAGACATGAGCAGCTCAGCTGAAACAAGCCTGCTTCAGGGTGAGCAAGAGCCTTTTGCATGGTTCCAGCCTCTGCTAACCAGCCCCCAAGCTGCCAATGATGTCCCCACAGTTGGTGGCTGTGCTGCACTTCCCTGTGGAGAGAAATTATCCCCACCTCCTGTTGCTTACCACTTCGGGGGGCCTATTTTTATCTTGGTGGTGTGATGCTGTGGAGCCCCAGCATGGGTGCCAGTGGGAAGAGGAGGAAAGCACAGGCTGCCTGCTAACCAGCTGGCTGCTGCATGAGGCTGCGAGCAGCGCCGGTAGCACGTCCCTCCCGAACAGATTGCTTTTTAAATCCTGAGCAACTGCAGTCACCAATTTGTTGCCAAAGCTCGTGTCAGCCAGCAGCTCAGGGCTACTTCAGCCTTTTCATCATCCTTCCTCATACACAGTATAGGATGTGGAGAAACATTTAGATGCTTAACAGGCAGGAGGAGGCACATCAGTAGGACAGGGCTGTTTGCTGTGTTTTAGAAGCAGCAGCAAGATGACAGCGTATCATCCAAAACCACAGCTCTGTTTAAGCAAAGTATGTGTATAAGAGACTCAGTCCAAACCATGGAAGATAAAAAAGCAATGCCTTATTTCAAGGATGGCAAGGGGGAGAGAGAGAGAGCAGATCAAGCAACATACCCAAGTGTACAGGAAATCTGCAGCACCAGTGGTAATGGATCCCTGCTCCTCTACTTCCCACAATAGGAAGACAATCCTATAAAGGTCAGATAAAGGAGCCAACTACCTGTATACTGAAACTTTGAGTCAGTATCTCACTCAAAGAACCCTCAGGGCTTTGAACCTTTTGTATGAAGGCCTATATGAGAGCTGTGTGCACTGCCACAGCCTCCACCTTTGGGAAAGATTTCCACTACAGAGCTGAGCAGCTCCCTGCATCCATCGAGCGCCTGGCCAGAGAGCCATTACTGCCTTCAGAGCCAGTGGCCAGCAGCCAGTTGTGTCACATCCAAGGGGATGGCCAGCCAGCTCCCAGCTTATCTGTGGGGATGACCTGGCTACCACACAAATGATGACTTGTTTTGGTGATTGGTTTTAGCTTAGGGGAACATTCTCCCTTACTCAGCATCTTTCTAACATTTCTGTTAGGTCAGTGTGGGACTAAGGAAGATGGCACAAGGGAGAAAGGCAACTGCAGCACAAAGCAGGGGAGTTCAAGTGTTCATCTGATCTGAGAGTGGATCCACAGGATGCTCTTTTCTTTAATATATACTTTAATTTCCTGCTCCTAACTGCACCATATTTTATTCAGCATGCAGGGGAAAAAAGATTGAATTTATTCCTATCAGCAGAAGTCTTCCATTTTCTGCTGGCAGCAATAGGATAAAATGTAGGATGGGCAGAAACACAAACACTCTGCCCAGGATTAGGTTTTTCCTCTTAAGAAATGACAAGGGACAATCATACCTATTCATTAACATAGCTGGCTGTATGTGTGCACATGCAGGGGAGGAAGAGGGATAAAGCTCTGGAATAAAAAGGTTTTGCATCAGCAGTTTCTTAGTGCAGCTACTTCGAGCCAAAGAGAAACATTTCTCTAGAATGACTAATTAATTTATTTAACATGTAAAAAAGATACTTGGAGCTATGTCTAGAACATTTCTGAAATCTCTCAAATCCCATCAGATTACACAAGATGAAGTGGTGGATTTTTCCATTTGCCAATGAAACCATAAAGCCAAATTTCTCTTGACCTGAGTGGGCTTAGAAGGAAAAAAACTTTTGGGGAAGAAGAGAGAGAGCTGGTGCAGGGAAGCAGTATGCCAATGCTGGGGTCACATGGAATACTTTAAACAGGTTTTCCCCCTCCCCAGTTCTCTGTATGAGAGCCCTCCAGTTTAAGAACAGGGTCCTCTTCTTTTTGTAAGATGCCATCACTTTTGTGCAATCAGTGCTTATTCACTAGCAAATGCTACTCTTTCTCTGGCAAAATTTATCCTGCAGACTTCTGAATGTGGTGCTAATTATATCTAGATACATAAATGCACAAGTTCAGCTTAGAGCATTTTCCCAAACTCTCCTGCCCATCAAAGCGTGGGGCTGGTAGGCATTTCCACAAGCAGCTGCCCTTTACTGAGAAAAGTATCTGTCCAAAGATTATACTCAGTGTGAGAGTCAGAAGTGTAAAACATAAGTCTGATACTTCTGAAACTCCCATTCTAATTTCAATTAAGCTTTGTTTAAGGTAAAGTTATGAGGAAAGGGAGGAAGGGGAGACTTGGTGGAGGAAATCATCTGGATTTTCTTTTTCTTTGTCTTAAGTTGCCTTAAAAAACCTACCAGACAAAATCCCAATGCACTTGGGATATTTTATACACAGGCATTATATTCAGGACTCATCCCAGACAAAGGCAACTCACATTTCTTCAGCATTCCCATCCAGTCCAGGAAGATCCTCACCCTTGAACAGACCCCTGGTTTCCTTGGGCTGGCACCACCACCCCATCTGACAATGCTGTCAAGGGTAAATGCTCCATCTCCAATGCTGCAAACCAAAGGGCACCAGAACCATCCTAGGAGCCAAGAGAGGAGTCAGTGACCTCATTTGGCCTCTGCACTGCTGCAGGTAAGAAGACAACTGTTGGAATCCTATTTGCCCAGCAAAGCCCTCCTGCAGGAACTGGGAACAGAGCTACTGGTGCCACTCAGCAGCAGCCTGAACTGTTGGATTATGCCATGACATGGAGCATTACAGTCGAGGACACTCCTCAATCTACCTTTTCACTTCCAACCATCAATAAAAGAGAACCACTACAAAGATAGCACTAGACCATTTTAAGACAAGAGATGAAAACCTCACCTACTATTTATCAATATTTCATAACAAAAGCTTTGTCTCCAACCCAACAAAAACACCCAATCAAGAATTTTACACTACATAGATGACTTACTCATTGCAACATCAACTCAAAAAAAAATAGAACAGACTCAAGAGAGCATTGTAGCTGAAGTTCAAAATACTAGACTAAAAATTTCAACATCAAAAATACAAGAAATCTCACCCTAGAAATATTTCTACTTCTATAACTATATTATACTATAAATACTTTAAAATTATTATCTAAAATTACCCCATAAGTCTTACTACAATATATCTTTCATAATTCTATTTCTTTAAAATACTTAATCTTATTTACAAACCATCTTTTAAAACTTATTTTTAATTCTATTTCTCTCTTAACAATATCTATCTTATTTTATAATATTTCTAAATCAACATTTCTTATCTCAAAATTTACACACAAATACATACTATATAAACTTTCTATTAAACTTTAAAAATTCTCTACAAATTCATTTCCCACATGCAACAAAGACTGATTTAAAGGCTTGGTTATCATTGAATGAGGACTGAGCACAGGCTGAAACAAAATATGATTGAAGTGCGCTCTTTAGTGTTACACATAATTTATTAGTCCACCATAAGATTGTGATATTGAGCAGAACTCCATTTTAGCTTGACAATGCCTTAGTCAGAATTACTTGGTCTTTTATTTACTCAGCTGCTCTTGCCCGCTTGCCCTGTGATTTTGGGGAGATTAGTCAGTTCTTCAGCAGCCCTACAAGGATTTTATAAAAACAATACAAGTCATAGTTTACCTTGACAAAAGAGTGCTGTGAAAAAGAGTTCCAAGCAAGTGACCATGGGAAGTGTTTCACTGGGATCATAGATGGGCCTTGGGAAGTGCAAGTCCTTTCCAGTCCCTTTCCCTAAGTGACCCACAGACATCCATATGCAGACATTTTCAAGAGTGCTCACCTCTAATATTTCTTCCCCTGACAGGAGTCCTGGTCTCCCACAGAAACAAAGCCAGCACAAAGGATCCTGGCAGCGATTCCTCCAGGGTAACTGAAGCAGTGATTTATCTCACAGACTTCGTTCTCAAGTACAGGTGCTCATGTCTGCTGCAACTACCTAGCTCAGCTCCCATCTGGCTGGGAAATAAATTTGAGGTTAGGTCTGGGCAGAAGAATAAAATACTTCTGAGAGAAATATAATTTCAGCAGCATCAAGGGAAATGTTGAAGTCAGAGCTCAGCATGCCTAAGTGGGGATGCACCCCAGTGGTATTCACCTGTCTCATCTGTGACCAGGGCAGAGAGGAACAAGCTGCCTTTTAAGTGCAGCCTGAATGGATACTTGTAAAGGAAGAGAGGAAAACAACCCCACAGATTATGACCAACCTCCAAAGAGGTCATGAAGAGAAACTGTAAAAATGTGCAAGGACCTGGAAAAACAAACTCCCTACCGCTCCAGTCAGTTGAGAAGACTACTGGGACAGATTACATGGACCCTCCTGAGACTAAAGTGAAGGCTTCACTGTCCAAACACAAGCCACTAAGGTTTTGCAGAAGCCTAGTGTGAGACACTTGAGCTTCTTTCCCACATGTATTTCTTCCTCTTCCCCCTTAGGAAGAAAGAGTCAGCAAGGTTTTTATGGACAGATATATTGCTTGGCACTAAGGGAGTAAGATGTTGAGGGTACACAGTCCTCTCTATTTGATTTTAAGATTTTTTTACTGCCAGTAGTAAGGACCAGGTATAAAACATACTTCCTTACACTGCAAGTTAGCTGAATGAAACCAGAGCCACTGGATTTCAGTTCTTATTCTTCAGCCTGTGCTACTTGCCAGTCATTTTGCCTTGCTGCCTACACTTGTATCTGTACACTGTTTTAAGAAATATTACAGGGTCAAATACACCAAAGTCAGCACTTTAAATGGTATTGCTTGGGTTTTACCTGTTCTGTTGACTCTTTTAGAGCTCTACAATGGTCTCCTGCTGTCACAGTCCAGTGCAAGGGTTTATTGGACCTGTGTGAAGAAATCAAACATATTGATATGATGATATTGATGGATGATGAAATGAAACATATTGGAGTTACGTACAGTCAGCCATAGAGCTTCCTAATTCAGCAGTCACACATCCCTTCTGGCTCTTCTCTAATTAATCACTTATTCCCAGGACTGCTGAGCAGGAGCTCCTCACGGTGACAACTGTGTTGCATCAGTTCTGGCTCTGATAGCAGAGAGTCCAATTAACTTTAATGGATCTCCTACAAGGAAAACCAAACTCCTCCCATCTCGAAAATCAGTGTTCATGGAGAAAGGGCAGAAGAAAGCTTTTGCAGATGACAAAAAGGTGTGAATACAATTTATAGGTGTGCCCCTAGCCTGGAGGAGGAGGGGAGAGCACAGCATGGGGAGAGGAGCAGAGGGGGCCTGGGAAGGTGCTGGTCACACCCACAGCCACACACAGTGGGCAGGCTGATGACAGCCCTGTCACACTGTCAATCTCCAAGCAGCTTCAGGGCAGCAGTGAGGACAGCCTCCTCAGTCTCACTAATGTGCTTCAACAGTCACTGGGAAGTAGCTGGGGAAAAAAGATGGGTGTTTGCAAGAGAGTCAGAAATCTCTTCATACCTTCACAGGCAAATTTCTTGTTTTCCTGGATAACCTCACACCATGGATGCAGCAAGGCCAAAGATGTAGGAGACAGAAAATTTGTCTGCTCTGTCTGGAAGTAGTGGGGGTAGGAAAAAATCAGTGAATGAAAACGTGAATCCTAAGGAGGAGCTTCTTCAGTGAGCTCAGGTACTGAAAGAGGATCTGCCACACTCCACCCTATGTCCCTGCTCCCAGTAGGAAGCACAGGCAACCAGAATTGAGAGGATGTACCACAAATATGGATATGAGTGATGGAGCACCTATGAATCACTTTTCATCCACACTAGTGCACAAGAGGGGACTTGAGGTCAGAAAACAAATGCCTCAGTGCATAATCCTCTTATAAGTTAGAGGAAAGAGCCTCAGACTGAATCAACAGAGCCGAATTTAATTTCTTTACCTAAGGGGACATCCTGCAGATGCAACATTGGTGCAGTTAATCCTGAACCTTCTCTTTCCGCCTCCTCTGTAAGAGGAAGGAAATAAGAGTTAGCTCTGACTTGGATCTATAGCTCTGGCTTGTCCCCTCAAAGTCCCCACTCTGGAAGGCAGAAGTTACTCATCTCCTCCAGCAGCAGCTGGCACACACTCATGAAAGTAGGAAGCAACAAAAGCAAACTGGTCCCCAGGATCAAGTCTCTCTTCTGTAGTGAGGTTTTCAAAGGACATATCAGAGTGACAGAATTAACAAGGCTACTTGTTTCAGGTAGCAGATGTTAGTCATCTCATTTCTCAGCGAGAATAAGAAAAAAAAGCATTTGATTCACCTCCCTTATTCAGCAAAGTACAAGTAACTATTCTGTTTAGAGTTACCTTGACATAATGCAGCAAGATTAGCCAGAAAAATAAGCTCAGGTATTGAAGAATAGCTGCAGATGATGTGGAAATCCTCAGACACAGCAAGCATCTCTCTACTAACAAATGAACAAAAGTGAGCCAGGCTCTAAACTCTCTGAGGCTGTTCTCCCCATCACTTTGAAAATGTTACCAGCGTGCTATTCCTTGAATTCAGCACTGGCCTGGGAGCTGAGAATCCACAGAGATTACCTGCAGGAATGAACAAGAACTGTATTTTTAAGATGAGAAATGTCATCATGTAAGCACCTGTGGCTTTAGCTAATTTAGGTTTGTAAAAAATCCCAAAAGATAACGACTTGGCAACTTTCTGATTAGAAAGCAAGAGCGGGCAGGATTAATCTACCATAGTTATGCCCCATGTACATAAAATCAATCCTAATTTTTTCATAGAGTAATTACAAGTACTCTGCAACACACAGTGAGAATGCCCCTCACTGCACAAAACAGGACTCCAACCCAACAAACCACACTTGAGAACTGAATTTGCCACCATCACAAGCAAAGTCTCTCTATAGACATAGAGGACAGACAACGTGTCCAGGTTAAGGAGCCAGAGAGCAGCTGCCAGACTTTTCTCCCTATTGAGAGCATTCAGTTTGCATAACATCTGAAAGTCCTGTAACTGCAGCTGGATAGGAAGATTGCACTTTATTCCAGAGGAGCTTTCCTGTAGGAATCTGAATTTCTGATGGTAAAATTGTGCTGGAAAGCATCAAGGGAAATGCTCTAGGATGCTGAAAGCTCTCCCATAAAAGATTCCAGATCCAATATTGTCAGCCTTGTTCCCCCCACTTAAATTGTCCTTTCCAATGGAAATCAGATTTCTTTTTGCAACTGTAGTGCTATTACTCATGCAGCATTTGGTAAACACACACAACTAAATTACCACGACAAAACAGATTCACGTGGACCAAATGAAAAATAGAAAAAGGGAAAAAATATAACCCTTTGCCAAAGATCATTTGTCAATGGCAAACCCAAGAGAGTTCAAGCCTCTTACCCAGCTTATTTGGTAAAAAGGAAAGAGCATCAGCCCCTGATCACTCTACTCTGGTTTCTGGTTAACATCCAGGTCTGTAAAGAGGTAACCAGAATTCAACCCCAAAATCTTCACTCCTGAGGACAAGATTGCTTTTCACCTCAAGAATAAATACCAAGCTCTGTAAAAGTGACTGTGGTGCCTGGAAGATATTTTTTGAAAAAAGACCAGCTATTGCGATGTGCTTTCTTTTCATCCAAGTAGGAAGAACATCTGGAAATATAGCAACATAAAAAAAAAAAAAAAGGAAAGTGAACAACATTTCTTTCACTGAAGACTTTCATATTGATAAAACTGAAGTAGATTTAAAGTGAGAAATTAAAAAATATTTCCTTCTGAAAGTGTGGGAAAGAGATGCCTCAGGTCAGCAACTTTTCATCAATGAATCTTGAACAGAACTACTTCAATTTACTAAGAATCCATTTCAGTAGGATTAAATACCCACCAAGAACCATCCTTTCATTCTGCCTTTCTTTGAACATTTGTCTTGTTCAGTGGCACTTAGAGCAAGGTTCTCTGGCAGTCTCCTGGGAGAGAGCAAAGCCAAAAGCCAGATCCAGCAGCACACACTTGTGCACTCCATGGGCTCTGCCGCAGAACGTGAGCCATGGTCCCACACCCAGCCCTGCAATGGCAGCAGGGTCTTTATGGGAAAGCAAGACCTTGGATCAGGATGTGGGATCTCCTGTGCCCATGGCACACCCAGCCACCATGACAGGCAAGAGAAAAGGACAAAGCCTCAAGGCTGCTGCAGAAATCCCTCCAGGGGTACAGAGTGCCATGGTACCACACAGCATATTTTGCTGATAAAACACACCCGTTTCCACAGGATTTCTAATTCAAGTCTGAAACAATTAGTGCTCACACAGCTGGTTTGCTTCTTCCTCACAACAAATAGTAACTGCATCATAAATGCAGCCCAGGCTATGTCCCACAGCAAAGTCTTCAAGCTGCAGCTGCAAAGTGGACAAGAAAAAGGGGATTCTCAAGACTGAAACACTTAAACTTCTTAAACGTGGGCTGGGGGAAAGCTGGATTTTGGAAGAATTTGGCAAGACTTCCCTTGGTGAGTGTGTCACATTTTTCATCAAAACAATCTGTTGGTAGTCTTGGTCTGACTGCTCCTCCCTGTGCAGGGCTGCAGACAGGTCTGCAGGGGATGATGCTGCCTAAGCTTTGTCCTAAGGCATTTTAGCTGTCATCTGCACTGCAGCACTCAATGCCTTGTACTTCTGAAAGGTCAGTGCCCCCTGTGGACTGCCCTTCCAAGAGCTTTTCCTCCAAGCATGGGAAGTGTGTGATTTTTCATTCCTTGATTTTGGTTTTAATCCTGACTGCAGGTTCTCACAGCAACAAAGCGGCAGCAAACCAAAGCAAAGGTCTCCATATCTTCAAGCATCCCTAGGTTTGACACAGTGTCCTGGTTTAACCAAAGTAGGCAATTAAGCAGCACACAGCCACTCACACCACCACCACCTCTTCCCAGATGAGGGAGGGAATTGGGGAAAAATAAAGGAAAAATCTGTGGGTCTGGAATAAGAGCAGTTGAAATAAAAAAATTATAATAATAGTTGTAATTGAAGTGGAGACAGCAAAAAGAGAGAGAGAGAGAGGAATAAACCCCATGAAAGGCAAGTGATGCACAATGCAATTGCTCACCACCACTGACCAATGCTCATTCCATCCTTCAGCTGTGTCAGCCAGCTCCCCCTAGTTTAATACTGGGCTCAATATTCCATGGTATGGAATATCCCTTTGGCCAGTTCAGGTCAGCTGCCCTGGCCATGCTCCCTCCCACCTTCTGGTGCCTCTCCTCATGGGGAGAGCACTAAAAAGTTCTTGACTCAGGGTAAACACTACTTAGCAACAACTAAAGCATCATTATTTGTGTTATATCAGTGTTATCAATGCTATTCTCATCCTAAATCCAAAACACAGCACTGTATTAGGAAGCAAATTAACTCTGGATGAAACCAAGACACACTGTTTTCCATCCCTGTTTTCTCCCAGCAGGGCAGGAAACGTGTTCCTGCTTGGAACAATGTAAATGGCAGCAGGACTCACCCTGAGCTGGGTGGGTTCTTGCTGTACACAGGCTGTATTGCTTGATGCAGCAGGCAATAAGAATGAAGAGATGCTGCTAACAGGAGTGGGGAGTGCTATCAGACAGCCCGTGCACAGTGAGAAGCAGGCACTTTGGTATGGAATAAGCAGCAGTTTGTGGGAGGGCTGACACTGCCGTGAGAAAAAGGCTGATTCTATTGTTTGCAACATGCTCTCTACCTTCCCTTTACCCTCAGACCTGTGCTGGACTTCCAGGAAAAGCTGTCCTGAGATGAGCCTAGCTGCTACAGGTTTCAGGCACTAACAACACTCACACAGCCCCCCCATACAGGAGTTCAAAGGTGATGTCTAATTGACAAAATATTCCCTGCAAAGAATCAGTGACCTGGAAACTTTACAATTTACAGTCTTGTGCGTCACAGATGTTTCTGGCAGGATTTTATTGAATTGCTCCCCTGAACAGCTCTTAGCACAGAGGTTTAAGTGCAGCTTCTCCTTTTATTACCTTTACGACATACTCTGCTGGACCTTCAATGAGCCAGTGGCACTTCATGTCCCTGGGATACAAGCCAGGCTAATTAGCAGTATCAATCTTCCCCTCTTCCACTAACACTGTGACACTGCCACAGCCCAAGCATGAAACACTCAGCACAGAAAATTTAACACATGCTACTTGCAATAAACACAAATCAACAACTTGATTTTTAAGGAAGCCAGGCACACTAAGGAGAGTTGTTATTTTAAGGGAGTCAGGAAGGAGTGGAAGAGAGTTTCTACAGCATCAACATGGTCACTTGCTTCAGAGTCCTTATGGATGGCCATGAAGGTGAGCTACAGCCACAGCCAGCATTGCTTCCATCAGAAACAAACTGTGTTCTGGTCCAGCTCTGCTGGCAGAGGGGCTGGGAAGACATCCCTGCAAGATTTACCCAAGGGGGACAAGGAGTTAGTGTAAGGGTGGGCTAAACACACATTTATCCAGACACATCTCCCAGTGGTTCACCAGGCTGGATACCACAGGGAAGGCCATGTCTCAGATCAAGAGGAGAGAGTATTTGACTTTCATTAACTGTAAAATATTTAGAGGTGGTACAAAGAAATTGAGGAGATGGGACTTCACCCAAAGTTTCAACCACATGAACAACAAAATATTCCCAAAGGATGAATTGCATGACTAAGGATCAGCATTATTACCAACACATCAGCATTACTGAGTTTAAGTGCAGGGGCAGTCAGTATGCACAGGAAACATTTATTACCACTTCAGAGGGACAACAAGCCACATTTCCTTGTCTCATCTGCAGTCACCCAGGAACCTGTGTGCTTGTTGTGCCACATGGCCAGTTTTGAACCCAGAGCCAGCCTCTGAGCTGTGTCTCCAGCACATTACTGGCTATGCTAACACATGAGAAGCTGCTCTGGACATAGCCAGCTAAGCAAGGCTAAGCACTCCATTTCTGCTGCTCCCCAGGGTCTGTAGGAGTACAACATACATTGGAGACAAGGCAGACAAGGGCACAGAATTATACACAGTTAAAAGTCATTTTTGAGACACCCATCACACTGGTCTAAATGCCAGCACAAATATGAACACAGCCCTCAGTTCCAGCTGCCCTGCTCCACCTGGGTGTTTTCTCTAGCTCTTTAGATTCATACTGGAAAACACAAAATGCTTTCAAGGGCCAGATAGGCTTGCTGTTTTTCTTGACAAGGAATTGCATGAAATCATACCCAGAAACCGTCACACCTCCAAGGCACCCAGACCTACTGACTGGCTCTCTGTCCATCCAAATAGAGGGACACATATTAGGGACACATATTCAGGGTCACATCCCAGCTGGTACCTACACGTAATTTAGTGAAGAGTCTTGAGGTGATTTTGTCCCCTAGCACAGTACAGGTGCACAGGCTAGAAGCAAGAAATGACAGGTTTCTGCATGGCTGAGTTTGGCCCTGTCAGTCCCACCACAAGCTGGGAATGTCACACAACAGAAGCTGATAACTGATGGCACTGGCTCCACCTGGTAAATTTTATCATCTTCCCCCTCGGCATCAGCCAGCTGGGGAGGGAGCTGGCAGCAGCAGAGGGCTGCAATGAATTTGCTCAGCACTAATAGGGACTTCATGCTTCCTTCCAGCAGCAACAGCTTTGTGCTGTGTGACTGACACCTCCAGTCTTGTCCATCTCTTTCCCTTGTGTCCTGTAGGAGTTGAAGCCCACATGGCTTTGTGTGAGCTGACACTGATACACCCAGACCTCCAGCCACAGCATGGCTTGTACAGCATCTGTATTACAAACAAACTTTGTGTCTTACTGCCTTCCCACACAGCATCATCCTGTCCAGCTAGCAGAACCAGGGATCTGCAGGAACACACAGCCACTGTCACCCAGGCACTGCTGAGAGTGGTGCCAGCCCTGGGATTCCAAGCCCTGGGAAACACTTTGGGGGTGCCATGAGGAAAATTCAGTGTTTGGCTATTACAGCCAAACTGCAGCCACCTGCTGTGAGGGACATTATGCTCCACAGCCAGGAGGTACAGAATGAGCCCACCTTCTCCAAAGAGCAGGATGCCTTGGGAACCTCACTCTGCTGGTGCAGGGAGAGGGCTTGGCACAGCAACCAGGGAGGGAAAAAGGTTATGTGGGGTATTGCAGTACAGGCACAACTGGCCAAGGCACAGGCTAAGATACTGCAGCTATTTCAAACACAAAAGGCTTAACACACAGCTCAGAGACACCTCAGAGGAGAATATGCAATTTCCTTGCCAAAGCCTTACTTAAAAATCCCAAAATTTCAGGAGTTGTCCCATCAGCTGTCCCACAATGGGCTCATATTCATTCAGTCTAATATATGACATGGCTACTCCAAGCTCATTTTTAATGAAGCACCACTTGTATGTTAGCCTTCCCTCCCTCTCCTATGGGCATTTGGTGTATGCAGATCCTGATAGCTCTGCTTTGCAAAGGATAACACCCACTTCATAGCCACATGGCCCCTGCTCCTTGCAGTCACTGCTCCCAATTAAGAGGCACTTTCCTGGCTGCAGATAGTGCCCCTTTGAAAGCCTAATCATTAAGGATCCCTAGGAAAGCCATAATAGGTTGGGTATTAGTTAATACCAACACCTCAGCTTTGATGGCTATGACAGAAATAACACCATCTCTTTAATAACTTGTAATTATCTGTACAGAAAAATACAAGTGGCCAGTGGGGAGTCACTAAACCTGTGCCCAGCTATAAAAGGCTCTTCCAATAAGCCACGGGAGCTGCAGCACTTAATATCATGCCCCTCTTCCTTTTCATGTTCAAAGTTGTATTTGATGAGGAGATAACCCCTGATCAGTCCTGCACACTGCTTCAGGAGCACAACAGCAGTTCAGATTTCTAGCTGGCAAGCTTTCAAAGCAGACTTTTAAGAGAGCAGGGCTGATATGCAGCACTCAAGGGGCACCTCAAACTGGAAGGGCTGCATTCAGCCAGAAAAAGGGCAGCTTGAGGCGCCTTCTGCTTCTCCTTCAGGGGATGCAAGGGTCAGACTTGCTATTATAACATGGTTTCTGAAGGGGGACTTATATATTTAAACCTTTGGGTTTGCCATCCCAGATTAAAATGTTGATTCAGTGTCTGGAAATTGAACAGAACTGCTGTGAGTGGAGAGGAGGGAGGCAGCAATAGCAGGGCAGTTTGGATCCCTGGAGTGCTAAACAGAGGGGAAAACCTCCCAGTACTCATACCTGCCATGTGCTGGGCAAGGAAGTCACAAATGCAGCCACCTGTGAGAAGATGCCTGCTGAGCTCTGGGCCATGGTGTCTCTCACAAGAGTACCCCATCCTCTGGCACAACTGATGCCGACAACACCGCACCAGTGTTCAGGCACCACCAGTCCTCTGACACACAAAGGGGCCTCCAGAGTTACCCTGTCCAAATGCCACTGGGCAGGAAATGTGACATTTATTCCTGCTCCAGCAGCCCCAACCTTTGATGCTGTTCCATGACATGCCAGCTTTTCCACAGAAGCCAACACAACCTTGCTTGTTTCTCCCTGTCATGGGAACCTGGTACCATCCCTGCTCATTCAGCTGTTACCATTTTACCTAAACCCCACAGATCTGACTTGTAGTTTGGCAGCCTGCCCTTCCCCATACACAAACCCCTTTTTTTTCCATGAAGAATGTAAAATTGAAAGCCATTTTGCCAACATCACCTGCAACTCTGATTTGAGAATATTCATGCAAGGTATGAATATACCCGAGAGCAGGGAAGTTCTCAAGCTACTGCTTGGTTGAAAAAACCCATTCATGCAAGTACATCCAAGGAGACAAGTGACATCCTGACCAGCAGCCTACCCTAGGGCAGGGCAAGTCTGGCCCTGTTCATGTTGTTAGGACCAGCAGAGAAGAGTTTGGCACTGAGCAAACTCCTCTACTGCAGCCCGTTGCCCAGTGGGACTGTCTGAGAAAAGGTACCAAAAGGCTTGAGTGTGTGCAAGGGGACATCAGGGAGGAGGTGGGAACTGCCTTCTCTCCAGCCTCCTGGTAGCATTGCCCATGCCAGGTTCCCTTGCCCACTGCCTGGAGCCAAACCAGTGAAGGTCCTCCCTGGTTTCAGCAAAGGTGGTGGCACCTGCAGAGATGGAGGTGCTGCTGTTAGAAATGCCCAGGGCAGGTCTGGGAAGAGCCAATGACACATTGGTGTCCTGCTCACATCTACATTCCCACCTGTAAAAAGCTGCTCCTGCCTTCATTATCCTGAAGCTCCTTGTAAAGCCCTTGGTCAGCAAAGTGCTGACAGCATTCTCAGTGCTGTTGCTCCCCTCTCTCCCCAGGAGAGGAGGAGGTTTGCAGGTGGACAGGACAAACCTGCTGCCCAGAGGAGCCAGGGCAGGAGAGCTGTCACTGCACACCACGCACAGCATGGAGCCCTGCATCGGGGACAGGTCCCTGCCACTCAGATCTGGCTGGGGATGAGGGGCAGCTCCACCTCCTGCAGGACAGGAGCGGTGCCCCACCCTGTAAGGATGGCTCTGGTGACAGGCTCCAATATGCACACATGAATATTCACAGCAGCAAAGCCCAAGCGTCCCTGATGCGCTCCAAGGTCCCCAGCTGCAGCAAAATGCTGATCTGCACATCCCTGCAGGGCCTGGTCCTCTGACAAGCAGAGGAGACCTGATGAGCCAAGAGGTGCCTGAATATTGCATTTGGTGGGAGTCACCTTCTCTTGCATTTCTATTTGTGAAAGTTTCCTTTGCTGTATCCATTGTTCTGTTCCTGTGGCTGTGGCCAGGTGACCCTGCCATCTGACTCACCCTCAGACACCTAGCCCCAGCCAGTGGCCACACACAGTGTCCCAGCTGAGAAGTTTCCATCCCTCTGGGGAAGGCAGATGGGCTGAACCCCACTCCCTGCAGAGGAAAGGGTGCACAAATGAATGCATGAATAACACGCTTCCAGGGACGTGTCTGATTTACAGGCGCAATCTTCCTTCAAGTCATACTACTCCAACATCACAGTTACATGTGGGCATTTATATAATGAGAATACAAACTGAAGTTTGTCACATGTAGTTGAATATATATATGCCAAATTGAGAATATATACGTGCCAAATTGAGAGGCAGAGATTAGGAAAATTCAGTGTTAATGTAAGCAGAAGGATACTTGGGAAGAGGACAAAGAGGTGGAAGAGCCTAGCAGAGACAAGGAGACTGGACTGCCTCTATCACTCTCCTTGGAATGACTCGGTGCTTGTGAGAAACTCTTTATATGCTTCTCCCCAAAGACCAGGACCGATCAGATCAAAATATTCCTGTAGTTCATGCAAAACTCAAGATCCACCTAAGTTCAATCCAGAGTCATATTGGTTTGCTTTTCCTTGATATCGAAAGAAAAATGGATCACAGTTCCTCCCGGAAGCTTTGATGAGGCACTGGCAGTGCCCAGCCACCAGAGGAGCAAAGCAGGGATCCCTGTAGCTTCCACAGAAGCTGCTCAGCCTAGTCCATGCCTAGGGACACAACCCTATTTAACCACAGAGCACAGCACACAGGCAGCCTTCCTCACACTGCCCACCAGGATGTCTGAGCCCTGAAGTGAACACTTCTCTGGCCCTACTTCCCTTGCTCCTGCCATTATGGCCAAACTGGAAGGCTATCACCATCTCAGCCAGTGTTTTGGGACATGACAGTGGCAGACTGTTATTCTGTGTTTGCTGATCTGCCATCTGATGGCCACAGGCAGTCACGGCCAATTGGCTGTAACCCTTCCTATCTCTAGGAGACACAGGGAATGCCTTTGAAAAGATTAGGAAGTTAGAGACTTGTGCCACCTCCTTAACTCTGACACCCTGAAGTTGGCTCCGTGGGCTCTGCCTTTGCCTGCAGAAGTACTGGAAGCAGGAGTTAATTCAGTTTGCTTCTTGGTGGGCAACACTCTTGTAGCTAATATCCCAGGGCTATGGCCACAGGCAAAACAGTGGCTTTCCAGCAGCTACCTGAGAAAGAAACAGAGCCCTTGTAAGAGAGGAACACAAGGACACACAGCAATCTCACAAAGCAACACAGGCAGAGTCAGAGCACAGACCCCGAGGGATAAACTTCTGGGACAATTAATCAAAGCCTAGGACAAGAATTAAACCAACTGTGCTACTTCAATAAGAATTAAAGGCATGACTGAGGGGACACTGAGTCTGCAACCCTGCAGTGTGATTCTGCCCTGGGATCTGGGGCTGGCTTTCAGTAACAGGACTTTCAGCCAGGCTGATTTCACATTAGCAGCAATACAGAGGATTCCCTGACCTCCAGCTGCAAAAGCTGGACATTTTTGCAAATGGATAAATACATTTCTTGTTTCATCTGCTATCCATCAAGTCACTGTTTGTACCTGGGAAGCAGAGAGCTGCCAGGAGAGGTGCCAGCAGATTGCATTGCTGCCAGCTCGGTAGAGAGAAAAGAATAGTTTATGCTTCACCTTGGCACTCCCAGAGCCTCCAAGCCATTTTTTGACCTTGAAACATCACATGTAGTTGAGGTTACCTGCAGTCTGGGATCCTAAAAGACATGTGAGAAGCCTTAAAAGCAATGGGAACTGATTGCAAAGTGGTTTTGGCCCCATAAACACTCCTAATTTTGTTACTAGAGCATTTAAGCAGAGGCCTACATCCAAGAGCTTTATGGTGATTCTAGGCAGCTACACGCCGTTCAAATTAACAATTGACAAGCGTATGGCCATTATGGTTTTTCTGCATATTTTATAAGCAATATAATGTCACAGTTAAACTCAGTGCAATCAGCTCCAGCAGGGTTTCCATTCAGCATTTCTTTTAGCAATTTAGTAGACAGACCCACTGTCAGGGCAGTTACCCAATGAACAGTAGATCCCATCTTTGGCAAAGGCATTTACCCTCCTCTAGGGATGCAGCGAGTGCTTTAGTCCAGGGTGGGACAAAATAGTCCAGCTGCTGCATTACTGAATTACCACCATGCTATTTCACCCATGCAGCCCCTGGAGATGGCAAGTCCAGGCAGCCTGGCAGGCACTCACTTTACTGTGGCTGTCTGCCCCTCAAGTGTGGCCTCAAGCATTTTGAATCAAGGTATCAAGGGTTCAGCATGAGCCTTTGCTTCAATGCTTTCAAGTAAATTAAGATTTATTTTTTCCCACTGAGGGAAAACCTTACTTTCATTTTCTAATCACTTCCAGCCATAAGTAACAGACCCAGTACTGGCAAAGCTCAGCCTTAATCCCAGGAGGCTGTTTACTGGAAATGGAAAGTTCCCATGCTTCCCAGCAAAGTCTGACACCAGGCCTGCCTGGCAATGCAAATGCTGCAGTAAAGGGAACACAGCAACAGCACTGACAGCAGAACAGTGGAGAGTAAAAGCACTGACTAGTTTTGCATGGAACAGACAAGCAAGGAGGTGCCTCATTATGAAGGTTAATCTTGCACATTGGAATTTTTATACCATAGCTACTTTCTCATTATTTAACATTAGTCCTCAAAAAGGACGCTTAAGTTGAGCAAGAAGCAGATGTGAAGATGACTGGTCTGCAATTACAGTATAATGGATTATAAAAGGGCTGGCAAAGAGGCTCCTTATATCATTGTCCCTGCCCATTAAGAAGTCTTTAGCAAGGCTGGTGAAGCTGGTCTTGCATTCAAAGTACAGAGGCCAACGTGACTCCTAAGAGTGATGGGACAGTTGCCAGGAAGCAGCACTGTCTCCTCCTGCCTCAGAAATGCTTCTCTGCATGCCTGCTCAGTGAGCAGGGTCTTTTAAAGACAAATCCATTTATAATGAGTGGCTGAGACACTTAGAAGAGCCACAGTAGCATGGAGATTTCCACACCCTGGACCAGACGTGGAAAGCTGTGCAAAAAGGACTTTCCTCTCCTGAGTAACCAGCATTCAATGACTTAAGGATGAAAAAGAGATGGGGTCTCTCTCCTCCCCTTTCCCAGAGAGGAGGGCAGCACACAGCAGCACAGACCTGCCAGGGCTACCCTCCAGGCTCCAACCCAGCCAAAAACCAATCTCAGCTGCAGGGCATCCTCTGGGCTCTCCCGGTCAGTGGGACAAACTCCACACACACACAACTCTTCAGGCTTACACAGAAAACATGAAAAAATAATGTTTTTCAGTGAGACAAGACCCCACATGCTCAAATGCATTACACTCAGGCCCTTATGGCAGGTAGGGAATTAATGAGACAAATCCCAGGTGCCACAGCTTTCCTGACTCCATGTCCTGGGGTGACTTTATGATGCCTGTATCCCCAGCAGGTTGTAATGACATCACCAGACTACTCCAAATTTGCCCTAAACCAAGACAAGTAAATTTTTTGGCACTCAAAGCGTGGCCTGAGAAAGTGGAAAAAACACCCTATTATAACTGACCCAAAACCCCATACATTTTAAACATTAACTTCCTCCAAAAGAAGTATTTCAAAAACCCAGAAAAACTCAAACATTTAAAATAACAACTCTAAAACCAAAAAACATTAAACAATTAAACACTTACCTAAACTATCAAAAAACCCATCTACAATAAAACTCCTAAAAATAAAAACACAACAAATACCAATTACCACCTCAACAATAAACCACCAACAGTACAAGTCAAAATACCATAATTGTATCTACAATATCATCTACAAGAAACTTTAATTAACAACACAAAAAACATTGTTCCTAACTCAATAAGGCCATAACACCATAATCCCCATCCAGAAAATAATCCATAAACTGAAAAACCAAAAAATAATCAACAAAACTCACTCACCTTCAACAACCCCATTTAACATAAACACAAATTAAAAAAAAAAATTAAAATTAACTATAAACTATCATACCTTAAGTAAAATAACACCATTATACCAAACACATCAAAACTCCAATACAAACTAAAATCTGAAACAAGATTTTTGACATTGACATCTGTTGACATGACCAATACATTTTTCTCCATCCCTTTAACAGCAAAATGCAAACCTCAATTTACCTTTACATTAAAAAGTGTACAATACACCTAAAACCAACTACCCCAAAAATAAAAACACAATCCTACCATCTACCATAAACTAATCCAAACTATGCTAAAAAAAATAAAGCTCCAAAAAAATCTACAATATATTAATGACATCATTATATAAAAAAAACAAGANAGGGTTTAAACAAAATCAGCTAAAATCTCCTAAAAGCCAATTTCACCAAAAAAAAAAAGAAAATTAAAAAACATACTAAAAAAAAAAAACTCCTAAAAGTAAAGTGACAAAATAAACAGTATTAAATTCCCATCAATATCGTGAACAAAATCACAATATCTCCAACAACCAAAGAAAACCACAAACTTTCCAAAACACCATAAATTTTTTAAAAATGCACATTCCTAAATACAACCACATTATAAACCCTTTCTACCTAATCATCCACAAAAAAATAATTTTCCAATAAATCCCTAAACAACAATAAACCTGCACCCAAATCAAACAAAAAAATCCCTCCTACAATAGCCCTGGACCCAATCAAACCCAAAGCAAATAGAAAAAATTCACTCTACAACCAAAAACCATCATCTAGCCTAAAACCTTCAACAAAAAACACCTAAAAAAACTCAAAATCAGCCACTACAATTTTAAAATCAAAATTACAAAATATCTAAAACAAACTACACTCCAACAAAAAGAATTTAAGAACCTATAAGAAAGTCCAAAATAATCAAAAATAGTCAGCACTAAAACACAACTCATGCTGACAGCGCAACTGCCAATAGTAAAGGAAATATTCAAAAGCAAAATTCTTTCTGCCCACCACACCATTAATACCACATAAAACAAATCAATCACCCTCAGCACACCACACACCCTTATTAAAAAACTAAATCACCCAAAAATTTTAATAATAATTACAAATTAGCCTAAAAATAAAAACTTTAATCTCATCAACAAAAAACAACAAAAACAAATAACACATACTAAAAAAAACCTCCACCATACAACCAAGCAAAAAAAAAAAATCACATTACGCTCTTTTTACTAATAGTTCTGGTCACATTATGAAAATAAAATAAAAATAAAAAACAACCATATAAAACCCAACAAAAATTACAAAAACCACTAAAAAAAATAAATCAAGCCAAGTCACTAAACTAAAAACCATTTAACTAACCCTAAACATTACTTAAAAAAAAGCCAAAACTCTACACTAATTCATAGATAATAACCAATACTCAATAAAAATAGCTTAAAAAAGTTAATTAACAACATAAAAACCAATTAAAACTACTAAAAAGTAAGAAAATATAACTACCGAAACAAAAAAACTACCTATAAAAATCCACCATATAAATACCCAGAGCCCCAAAAATACAACTTATAAAAAACACCAAAAAACAAATCAAACAACAAAAATAACTGTCAAAAATAAACTTAAATAACAACACCAAAAATTATTCCTAACTCAATAAGCCCATAATACCTCAAATCATCAAAATAAAAATGCTCCCTATAACTAAGGACAAAACCAAAAAATCTAACCCTAAACTATATTTCTCATATTATCCACAACTATAAAACACATATTGCTATCAAACAAACCAAACAATTCAAACCCCTAGAATATAATAACCAATAATCTAAACAGAAATAGGAAAAAGCCAAATCGATTAATTCCATTGCACTATCCCAAACACACACCATTCCATGCTCACAATAATAAAAACCACCACAAAATAATTCAAAACCTCCCCTGGAGCTCACACTGCACCCCATAACACCATCCTGAACCTTCAAAAACAAATCCTTTAAAAACATAATGCCCCTAAAAATTAAACCAAACAATAGAACTCATTTCAAAAACAACCTCATCGACACCTAAAGACATAACTTTAAGTGTGCCATATCCCCTACCATACACCAACTACAAACAAAATAAAAAATACAACCAACTATTCAAAACCACCTTAAAAACATTCAATAAAAAAATCTTTCAAAAATTAAAAACAACATCCAACAAAAGCCACCTACTTAATTAACACCCAAAGTTCCACCAACCTAACAACCCCTACACAATCTAAACCCCTACACACAATAAACAAAAACTAAATCCCAATAATACATATCAAATAGGTATTAAAAAACCAATTTAAATCAATTCTACCTCAAATACAGACAAACCCATTCATAAAATTCTCACTGAAAAACCAAGTTACACATAATAAATAATACAAAAAAATAAAACAACACAATATATACCTCAGAAAAATCTAATTAAGTAAAAACCACGTATAAATATCACTATTTACTAAATATTACTACCATCACCTATATAGAAATATATACTATATATATGTATATATAATAGATGTGTTTATAAAGTTCAAATATTTATTCATTTTAGTAGGAAATTAACAATATGAGATAAAAAGCAGAATGTCCACNCACCACAAAATAATTCAAAACCTCCCCTGGAGCTCACACTGCACCCCATAACACCATCCTGAACCTTCAAAAACAAATCCTTTAAAAACATAATGCCCCTAAAAATTAAACCAAACAATAGAACTCATTTCAAAAACAACCTCATCGACACCTAAAGACATAACTTTAAGTGTGCCATATCCCCTACCATACACCAACTACAAACAAAATAAAAAATACAACCAACTATTCAAAACCACCTTAAAAACATTCAATAAAAAAATCTTTCAAAAATTAAAAACAACATCCAACAAAAGCCACCTACTTAATTAACACCCAAAGTTCCACCAACCTAACAACCCCTACACAATCTAAACCCCTACACACAATAAACAAAAACTAAATCCCAATAATACATATCAAATAGGTATTAAAAAACCAATTTAAATCAATTCTACCTCAAATACAGACAAACCCATTCATAAAATTCTCACTGAAAAACCAAGTTACACATAATAAATAATACAAAAAAATAAAACAACACAATATATACCTCAGAAAAATCTAATTAAGTAAAAACCACGTTTAAATATCACTATTTACTAAATATTACTACCATCACCTATATAGAAATATATACTATATATATGTATATATAATAGATGTGTTTATAAAGTTCAAATATTTATTCATTTTAGTAGGAAATTAACAATATGAGATAAAAAGCAGAATGTCCACAAAGAAGACAGATTTCTGAGTTTGTCATCTCTTTTAGAGCACCAAGAGGTTTTGTTGTTTAATACTGTTCATTTTTCTGTGCTGGTGAATGCTTTGCCTATTAAATGAACAGATTTTTCCACTTTTCTCCAAGGAAATCTTTTCCCAAAGCAATTGAGAGAGAGGCCCCTTAACTCTACTTTCCAGAGGAGCCCTTTAGAAGCTTTCTCCCAAATTTGCCTCAACCAATACGCCCCAGCTTGTGCTCCAAGCTGAAGGCAATTCCATGGAGATCAATGAAAATGCAGAGAAATTGCAATTCTGTAGAAGAAGCTGATGTGTGCAAAGCTGAGCTCTCCTGTCAGGTACTTTCATCATGTGTGTGCACAGCCAGAAAAAAACCCCAAATTTCGATTTCATCCAGTAGCCTAATTATTCTTAATGAATTAGACCTGGGACTAGCAAAATTAAGAAAGAAGTGCAGCAGGCTGTAATGACATCACCAGACTGCTCCAAGTTTATTTTGAAAAGCTTCCATGCCTGAAGTGCCCTGGAGTACTTAACCCGTGCCAGTGAAGTCACCAACAGAGATGTCCCTGGACAGAGGTGGCCCAGCCCTCAGGCTCGGCTTTGCTCTGCACCACACCCCGAGGAGGCAGAGCTCTCTTCCATCGCTTTTGGCACCACCTGTGCCTTAGCAATGTGGGCAGGGAGCACGGGGACAGTTTGACTTGGGGACAGCTGGCTCTGACGAAGGCTTTGATGCTTCACTGAACTGTGCAGTTGGAGATAAATCTGTGGCAATCCCACCTATGTTTTCTAGGGAAGATGCCTCCAGCCCTCACCCAGCGGGGAGCGACGCGCACAGTGACAGGCTGGCACACCCCGTGCTGGGTGGGGGAGCAAGGGGGTGCTGCTCCCCTGAGCCAGCCCAGAACACAGCCACCACTAGCAGAAGTGATCTCCAACACCTGGGACACAAAGGAAAAAAATAACTACAATTTCTCCCACGAGCTGGAGGTCTGTTTCTCCAGGCTGGGGGACAGGGGTTGTGCCAGGCCTCTGGCTCCCCTGCTGAGAAGAGGACAGCGGCTCTTCCTCAACTCCTTTCAGCTGGCCTGCGTCTGCACCAGCTGAAAATCACTCTGTAAGCGCTCCTGTCTCATGTGTTTCGCATGCCTGGAGGAGGGCTCCCCTGCCTTTCCCAAGCCAAGGCTGGGAAAAGATGGCTGCTCCCAGCCACACAAACATAAGCAATGCAATGCTCATGATTTAGGAGGTACTCACACTCTGTTTGCTTGGGTGAGAGCCTGGAATAATTCACTTGATCCAAAGTGACATCACTCCAGCCCTCCCTAACTTTGGAGCCGATGCCCTCTGTGCAGGCTTGGAGGTGATGCAGTTTGATGAAGGTTGGCAGGCATTAGGAAGCTCACCAGCTTCTCACAGCACCTTTGAGAGCACCAGAGCACCGAGGAGCCCCCACCTTCCTCTGCTACCCAGACCATCACTCTGACTTCAGCAGCAACCATTGGGACTCACCCCACACAAGGCTGTGGAGATCCTTGCACAACTCCTGCAGCATTCCAGGCTGTAGAGGGGCTCAGTTACCCGCTGCCCTGTTCAGACCAACCTCTCTCTCTGGTCTCAAAGCACTTGACCACTGCAAAGCTCAGGCACAATTTTCTAAGCCACTGACTGGGACCAAACTCTCCCTAATCCTTGGTGCTGACTTTTCCAACAAGGGACTGGGGTGATTATTGCTATAGCAGCAAGTCCACTAGTGAAGCACAAAATGAACAAACTTTATCAAGGTGGTCAATGATGGAGAAAACACCATTCCCTCGGGTGGTGAGAGAAGCAACATTAGCAGCAGCAGAAGGAGCAGCACCATACTGGAGCAGGGTGGGAGGAATTGCACTTAGCTGGTTAGCCCCTCTCTTGCCTCAGCAGGACATCTGTTTTTAGCACTGGCTTCATTACCAGGAGCAAGTTACTCTGATCATCATTCTCCTGCCTGGCTTGAACCACCTCACAAGCTATCTAGTGCTTATTGCCCTCTCTTACCTAAAAGACATAAATTTTCCCATGGGTGTAGAACAGGCCAGACAGGGAGTTATGAATGCATTAGCCACTGCAGGGGGATGTGCAAGAAGGGTTTGACCTGGTGCCCCAGGGAGAGCAGTTCTCAGACTCAGCAGGACCAAGCTATTTGTCTTTCTTGCGCAGCCAAGGGACCACATGGCAGCTGGGCAGCCTGCACAGGGAATGGGCCACTCGCCTCAGCAGCCACAGAGGGCTGTGGTGAGCAGCATCCACACAGAGAGGGTACGAGAGGCTCCCAGTCCCCACACAGCTACAGCAAAGGCAGCCTAAAAATCACTCAACAGGGCAAATACACCAAGCCCTGGCACAACCTGTGATACTGACTGGCTACTTTCACCTTTTTGGTACCTCAAAAAAGCTGGTGACACCAAGGCTCACCGCCATAGCCCCCATACTGGGGCACACCTCCCCACAGACTCAGCACAGGAGAAGAAGGAGTGAGTCCATGCACAGGACTCACCACATAGAAGAAGGCACACGAGCAGAGAGAAGTCCTGCTCCCACCACAGCTCAGGAAAAGTAAGCAGTGCTGGAACCCAGGCTATGCTCCACCTCTCACAGGAACAACTCAGCTAACGAGCCCTTTTAATGGCTATGCTGTCAATCAGTGTGAGCAGCTGAGGCTGCTCAGGTGAGTTTGGAGGCTCTCACACGGTGAGTTTGGAGGCTCTCACACCGTGTCTCACCTGTTTGTAGTTTACTGCCCGTTTCCATGGGCAACAGCAGGATCTAATGTCCCCCCCATCACTGCCACCAGACCTGAGGTGCCTCAGGCCTTGCAGAGGACCTAGGCGGGCACTGGGTAGAAGCTTCGTTGTTGAGATCTGGGAGAACTTCAGGATGTGCAACCTGACTTCAGAGCGTGCAATTCCCCTTCATGCTACAGAGCATTTTGGATGCACCAGGATGGCAGGAAACACCATGGCACGTGTTCAGGGCTTTTGATTCTCCTCCAGTTCATTTGCAATAGACGTGTTCATCACCATTACTATCCCAAGTGAACTCAAACTCTGGAAGCATGCAGGAGCATCTAGGAATGTGTGCCAGGAAGAAGGGATTTACAACAAAATTAGTTTCTTTCTAAGCTCAGTTTTTTTCTCTTTGCACTCTGTGGATTTGTTTGACATATTCCTGACAGAGGCATAAAGCCTGACATGAAGAGCTTAGTCAGTATAACATGTCCAATCATCAAGACTGTGTGAGCACCAGCCCACATCTTTTCTCATGCTCAGGCTCCAAAAAATGCCTGCTCCAATATTTTTATATGCCCAGGCTCAAACACTGCATAGTTGCTCCTACGTGACCAATAACATGGAATTCAGGGGACATAAAATAAAATATAAGTCGAGTGGAGTAAGAAAGTTCGGCCCTTCCACCTCCAGAAGAACTTGTTCATGGCTGGTCCTAAAGAAAAAGAACAAAACCAGGCACAGCACCTACTTTTCTTACTTTTTATATAAAATAGACATTTACATACATTTTCTTCTGCAAAGACTTCAAGCATAACTCCTTGATGTGAAATCTAGCCATAAATCCCACCGTGAAAAAAGCAAAGACTTTGCAAATTCCTGCATCACTGACATATATCCAGCTGCTGCTAAGAGTGAACTTATTTTTAAAATATTTGTAATCCACGGGCTGTTTTCTTGTGGTTTTCTTTTTGTTTGGTTGGTTTTTTCTTTCTTAAAAAGATATGCACAGCTAGTTTTAAAAAATTAGATACAGAAATAAGAACCGTATGAACAACAGGCAATGCAAACAACTTCTGCATGAGAGGAACACGCAGCGTGACATCCACTTCAGGCAGAGATTTCTACAGGAATACAGTTGTGTTACAGTTGTAACTTTTACAGAGTTTTACCCACTGGGGGTATTTTCCAGAAGAAAAAATTCTCAGCAAGTAAGTACAAACATGGCAATGAACTTTTGCACAAAGTTATCAAGGTTACCTGAAGCAACTTTGCCACATTAAAACACCAGTGAATGCCAAGCGCTGTTTTTTTTCTTTTTTTTTTTTTCTCTTTTACTGCTGGGCTTAAATGTACATGAAAGCAAAATGGTGCATTTTGAAATTGCTGCAAGAGACTGAAGGTTGGGGGAAAAGCCCTCTAAGGGCTAATTTTTTCCCAAGATTGTGCATAATTGCATATATGAAAGATAGAAATTGAGCACTTGGTCAACTTAATCACATAAAGATTGAAGAGACTTAAGCATACACTTAAGCTGTTTCAATGAGCTGGAGGACAAGTGGGGCAAAAGACCATATAATAATATTCTAAATTGCTTAATTAATAAATTAGACTGACAATTGTCTTCTTTCACCAAATATTGTACACCATATCTGGCCTGGTTTCTGTAACTGTGGAGAAGCATTTATAGTTTTAGATCATTTTAGGGGCGTCCAGCCTCCCCTGCAAGTCAGGCCCTTTATTTTGAATTTTTTGACTTATACGTCTTTCTACCCCCATGCATGCATGCCTGGTCCCCTGTCCTCCTCGAGATCTCTGGAATGAAGGCCATTTGCACTGCTGCATTCACTTACTGTTTGGTCAAAACAAATTGCCTGCACATTTGTAGGAAAATCTAGTCCAAGGAGTCCATGAAAGAAAGAAAATACCCCCCACTGCATCATTTATCCTGGGGGACAGAAAAGGGATGGAAGCAAAGAACGCTGGAATTTAAATAAGCAATAAAATAAAATCCATCAGCTGCAAATATTATCCATGGGGAAAGGAAAAAGCAACACAATTATTATGCTTCTCATTTAGGATTAAAATGTACAGTGAGTACATGAGAGTCCTGTCTAACCAGCTTTCCATTCGTTCTCTGCTTTAAAATTAGTGAGCACTGAGGTTTAGCCAGTGCAACTTGCAGAGAATATGAACTCTCCCCCACCAGGCAGACCTGCAGCCACTTATTAAAATGCAGTCTCTGTTAACCATGCTGAGCACTGGAACTGGTAGAAAACAATGTATTTATAACTATTTTAGGAGCTGTGTGATGCTAGAGGAAGAGAACATTTCCTATGATTAATTAAGATAATATAAAGTTACCACAAGGTAAGTTGCTCAATTTATCTTGCACAATAGCATTCCATTTTGGTGGAGGTAACCCATCTCATATCATACTCCATTCTTCTTTGCCTGCAACAAACCTTTGACATGATTGATGCCCTGAACAAAGCTCAGAACTTCACAGGGGTTTCACAGTACCAACCGCTTTGGTAGCCCACGGTCTGAGCCATTCTCCAAATCTGCTGCCAGTTTGCAGACTGTCATCCTGCATAGATGGGGTATAAAGTGCTGGTTCAGGAACGTGGGGTTCATTATTGAGCTCTCCTCTCTCCGGAACTACCATAAACCCAGCTCCAAAACGTGGAGAGCCGGCCTTTCGGCACAGAAATGTAAACTGCTTCAACTGGCATTAAAATCCTGGATGTGTTATCAGCCTAATTCAGGCAAGTGGATATGCCTTGCCTACCAACAAAACCACCTCCCTTACTGGGGCATTGTGTCATCCTTCTCCATTTTCTGCAAGTAAGACGGTGTTGCACATATGGTAATCAATCCTTCTCCAGATCTGGGAGGGGGGCATCCAAAGCTGTATTACACTTCTACACATACATGAGTTTTAGGAGGTCAGGATGGCTTTGATCAGGTTTTAGGACAAGCAGGAGACAGTAATTTCTACTAGGTCTCTCAGGAAAGACAAACTAAGATTTATGCTGAAGTTAAAAACGTAAAACTAAGTCTTCCCACTCACAAAACATTGCTATAAAAAATACAACTTCTGTATTTGAAAAAATATGTTTCATTGGCCACTATTTAAAGCCACAAACTGCAGTGAGGCCTGTATAATATATAGTATTTATTTAATATATCTTTTGAGGCAAAGTTTATAGATGATACGCATTTTTAAAGGAGGCACATCTCCCCCAGGGTACCCCCTGACCTTCAGCTGGCTGCTGGAGCACTCTGCAGATGCCTCCTCCCTGGGGGGCTTTGCAAGGCACCACTGTCAGGGCTGCACCAAACACTGTTCTGTCAGCCCCAAATTCACTGCACCACAGCCAGCCTGGGCACATGGGCCTTTGGGAAGCTGTCCCAAAGACAGGCTCACCTTGGGGACAGGCAGAGAGCTCTCTGGCCCAGGTACCTCTGAATATCCCAGCAAGGAACCATCTACAACCTTGCAATGCATGCTGGGGAGCTGATTGCTGTCAGAGGTCATTTAAGCTTTGGTGTCCCAATTCCATGGGACTGTGCTGCCATGATGTCACCTCCTCCAGGCCATCCTGGCAGCCCAGGGGTGTGCAGATCTACTGTGTGCATAGCAGCCAGCAGAGCACCTGCTCTGAGGACCTGCAGAAATGTCAGTTCAGCCACGCCACAGCCACAACAGTTGTGTGAAAAAACAAGAGAGGGGTGCTGACCCAGCCCCAGGAGCTCAAACCTGCCCCTGGCCCCACAAAGTAAAGTAGGCTGCTTGGGCTGGGAGCAGAAAACTCAGCAGCGAAGCAACTTGCTTATTCTGATCCCAGTGCTCCCCTGGAAGCTGGTTTGGAGGGAGAGAGCCCAAACACTCGTGGTGCCACCCCTTCCCCCCAGCAGTCTTTCACTTCTGCCCAGCTGTAGCTGGCTGGTCTCCTTGGCCAGTGGGGACCAGTCCAGCCTGGTCTCAGTGGGTGCACAGCCATGGCTCTGGCAGGTCTATAAACCCTGGCAGGGCAGACAGCTGCACCTGGACTCCCTGTGAGCTTCAAACGCAGCTGGAGTAACATCAATAATTCATCAGTAATTCGACCACCACCTGCAGCAAGACACCAGGCTTTTCAAATGGAACCAGTGAAACCTCCAGCACATGGCTGAACCATCCCACTGAGGGAATTTGGAGCATGCTGAGGTGCCATGGCCACAGGAGTGCCTGCCACACAGGCTTTTCCTGACAGATGTGTTTTAGGGCATTGTACACCTAACTGAACTGTACTAATAATGCCAAACCCTGGGCTGCTGGCCACAGTCAAGCTCAAACAAAACAACTTTTTTAGCAGTTTAGTGCTGCAAGAGGAGCAAACTGATGACCGACCCTGATGTCCAAACCCAAAGGCAGGAAGCAGATCCCACTAATGCTCCCTGGGAACTGGTGCAAATCCCAGTGGAAGCAGCAGAAGTGCTGCTATTGCAGGGCCAGTGTGGTCCAAAGTGCTCTGCAGCCAGTTGCCTTAGAATCATGAGAGGGAATTATTCCAGCATGCCTCATTGGTACTCCCTTTTTTTAACTTCAGACAATATGAGTCACAGTGCCCAACCATGTGGCCAGCTGTGAAGGATATTGCCCAATTCTTATAAAACAGAGAAAATATATTAATTATTTGATTATTATAATTTAAATAAATAAAGCTCAAAAATAAAAGCCCCAGTTCTGAAAAGAATTTGTTTTCCCACATCAGTATTTAAAAATATAGATTTATGACTGATCAGCTATAGGTCATTTTCTGTATCTCTTAGGGGAGTGGTGAGAACACTTTGACCAAGTATTTTGTCAGTGTTGTCACCATGATAAATGGGCTTTGTCCCTGCACACCCATAAAAGAGCCTCCTTCGTACCTTTCCAGGCTAGGAAATGTTCCCTAATCTCCCTGTGGCTTTACTTTACCTCCTATATTGATTAAATAGGTTGTTTGTTTTCCATACTGGGGACTGAGCAGGAGGACAAGTAATCCTAGAGCTTCCCATTGCCTTTGGATGCTTCAATTTTTTTCAGAGTAATAATTATTTGGCCTGGAGGGAGAGGGCAAAGGATAAAGCCATATGATATTTGACAAAAGTGACATCATGAACCTGAATTACTACAAAATTATTGTCTAATGAGTAAAACATTCAGGCTAGGTTTTCCCTCAAAGGATCATCTGTCCTACTTGTAGAATCATCCTTCCAGGGTAATATTGAAATAGTTTCCCCTTTCTTTAGAATAATTTTCAAGTCCCATTTAGAGCTGTAAAAGTGACCATCATTTCCTCAGCATTAACCCCTTGGAACCTTTTTTTATGTGACCATTATGACCATCTTTCCTGCAGCACTTGCAATGAAGCCCATCAGTGGTGCTCTACATGGATGAGGTGAGCCTGTGTGGAGGAACAGGAGGTGCTACTTCACCCCTGCTGCAATGGATGAGTGCTTTGTCTCCATGGTTTCCCTGGTAACAACCAAGATACTGAAGGTACATGTCCCACCCACACTCCCGGTGTGACTAAAACGGGTTCAGCCTAGACATAAATCTTGATTAAAGGAAGGTTTTCATTCATGCTCCAGCATGTCCCACAGGACCCGAGTGTCTCCTGTAACTTTGATTGAACCTAAGCATGCATTTGAAGTTTGCCTTCCATAATTCTGAGTCCTATCAAAGTTCTTTCAGCATCACTTTGAGCAACAGGCTTCCACCACACTCTTCTCCAAGGGGCATGAGTGTCTTTCTGCTGGTGACTGATTGCTATGTTTGGTCTTTCTCCTGGACTTCTTGAAACCGTTTCTCCAAGCGATCCAGTTTGGCCAGATTCTCCTTCAGCAGCTTGCTGTTTGGAACCAGCTGTAGGGCTTTCTCATAGTAGTCACGGGCAGTGATGTAGCTCCCCTGCAAAGAAAATGAGTGGTAGGTCATTGACATCCCACACAGAAAGTTTGCTCCGAGGGTAAAGTGAAAAACGAGATACAGGCGAAACAAGAGTTTAAAAAACCTGACATTGCTGGGTTACAAAAAATACTTCTTGTTTATAAAATAGATCACCAAGTGCTGTTAACCTAAATTTGATGAAACTCACACAGCAAGAAATATTTACATTTTTCTGTTATGTTGCACCAGAAGAGTTAATTTTACTCAGCGACAGGATAGCTTAAGGACATTACACAATGTGACTCCTTAAGACCCAAATCATAATGATATGCTAAAGTATTCAAAAGAATAAGCAACCACAGGGTAGGCTGTCTATTTCCATAATTTCATGCCAGTATTCTGCATTAGACGTCTTTATTAAATTAATTAGGTAGAGAAGAACCTTAAAAGTCAACTCACGGTGACATTTTTCTAAGGTAGGTCATCAACTGAAGCAGGAAAGCTTTTGAGAGGAGCAGGTTGTTCCTTGCAGCCTGCACTCTTAAAATATGAGATTTGCTTTACCAAGCAACCTGTCGCCTCGCTTCTCTGCATAGAGAAAGCAAGGCACAAACTTTTCCTAAAAGATTTACTGGGAGAAGGCATGAAGGAGCTGCAGAGAAAGAAAAACATCTCTTATCTCTGCTCCCTGTTTTCCCCTGTGGAATGTTGAGTTGGAGATTGTTTACCTGCAAGGACCAATCGGGTCCAGCTGTGTCTGGACTCTCGAGAAGGTCACAAGACTAAGCTAGGTAAGTTAGAAGTAAGTATGTAGTATAGCCTCTCTTCATATATTATTAATGTATTTTAGTATAGATTTAATAAAGAGCTATGTCCATAATCAAAAGCCTTCTGATATCCTTGGACATCCTTCACTTCATATCTCCCGAGGGTCGCCTGCGTTTACAATAGCAACCTGGCTGGGAACTCTAGCTGGGGTGAAGAGACTTCCCTCCCTTTTGGATAAAAAATGTCAAAGGACTTGCTGTTCACAAACATGCAACTCTTGGCAGTCTGAAACCAATTTAGCTTTTTGTACTGTGTAGTAGTGTCTGCACCTGGCAGCTTAAGGAAAACCAAAACTGTCATACCTTGATGTGCTCGATGCCTCCCATATTCATCCAGGCCTGTGCTTGGTCTGGGTTGAGCTCCACAGCCCGTTTATAGCTCTACAGAAACAGGAAACATTTCTAGGTTAAGAGTCTGACTCTTCAAACAAAAGCAGTACTGGAGGGGAAAGGGAAACGCAGTTTCCTCTCCTGAAGCCATTCAGAATGTAATTAAAATTCCTCTCATATACAACGTACAAAGTGAATTTCAGTTTCTTTGCAGAAGAGGCATAGAATGTACTGCTCCATGCCTCACTTCATCTCACAGGTTTTCCCTGCCAATGTGTGCTTTTCCTGCACTCTGAGAGGAGCCACACCTGCGACCCCGTCCCCGCCCCCTGCACCACTGGGGTCTCCTGCACATCAAGGTCATTTCCTTAGGCAGTGCCAAGCACAATGCCTGCCAGCTACAAGCCATTGCTCTTTATCTGCAAGGCTTTAATTTGGAGCTGGCAGCAGACTCTGGTACAGCCACTTGTGTGGAGGTTTCACAAGGACTTGAGGGCAGTGCTTTCCTTCTCCACTGACGCTGAGTGTTGGAGAAAAAGCAATTAGGACCTTCTGGAGTCTGTCAAACAGCACTGGTTTCACAGTGTCACAACAAAAAAGGATTTTCAGATCAGGATTAAGCATCCTTATCCATAGGGATATTGAGAATACTCAGAACAATCCAAATAATACTCTCTGAATCAGAGAATAATGGAATGGTTTGGGTTGGGAGTGACTTTAAAGATTATCTACTTCCAGCTTCCCTCCTACAGGCAGTGACACCTTCCACTAGACCAGGTTGCTTCTGTACTATTATTAATGCTAACATAATTTCTGAGCTAGCAAGCATCCTTCTTCACAGGATAAGCCAACCTCTCAGTTATTGGCTTCTGAGGTGAGTTATAACAACATGGTGAGCTCTGACAGGTCCCCAGGCTTCCAGCTGAGCCACCTGGAGCTGGTCACTGACAGCAAGAGGGGCTGGATGGAGCAAAGGTGAATCCCACCACAATTATTTACTTAACCTCTCAGAGCAGGGAGCACTATTTCCATACAGGAATGAGGAAAAAAGTTGCAATTAAGTCTGGTAAAGTTAGCTGCCTCCTAGCTTTCTCTGTACCAGAGATGGACTCTGAGCTCCTAAGGCCAACAGCAGCCAGAGTGTATGCACCAGGGAGTTTCACACACAATGAGCAAACGCTATCTTTTAGCCTATAAAACAACTGGTAGGTCTTAGAGCAATCATACCTCGAAAGCCTTGTCAAGGAGATTCTGTTCTCTTAGCTGGTTTCCTTTAGTGAAAAAGAGCTCTGATATGACTTTTGGATCCTTTGGTTTTAGCTGAAGCGCTTTTTCTATAGCTTCAAGTGCCTGTGAAAAAGCAAGAGGACATCGTGTGCCTTCCATTCAGTGCCTTCCCACTTCTCATTCTTTCCTCCATCCCTTGTTTGCCCCACATCATTAACACACAGGCAAAAGAGATTTTTAAATGCCTGGGGCTGATGGGCACTGGGGCTGACAGCAACAGGAGGTGTAAGTAATAGGAAAACCACCCTGCTTAGCTTCAGTCTTAGTATGTAGATAAACTGAAGGTTTTAGTGAGGAAATAATGTACTGAATGTATGCTGAGGCACATACATGTCCCCAGAGAGACAGAGTGTAAAATTCAACCTGAGCTCTGTGTGTGAGCCCTTGGGACAAGGGTATCCCACGCCACGGTACCTTGGCATAGAGCTCCTGCTTGCTATAGATGGCTGACAGAAGGCGGTAGCACTCCAGGCACTCTGCATCCTCATTAAGGATGCGGTTTGTCATCTTCTCCGCTTCCTTCGTCCGCCCCATCATCGCCAAAACCTGAGCCTGTAACAGAGCTGCGTTACCAAGTGTTACATTCTCGACCAGCTCAGCCCTCTGTCACACGCTGGGCTGCGCCCAGTGGTGGCTGCTGCCCTGCCCTGGCCCTCGCTCACCAGTGCCAGTCGGATGTCCTTGTTGGAAGGCTGCAGCGCTGCCGCTTCCCTGTAAACCTGCAGGGCCTCCTCGTATCGCCCCGTGTTGTAATACAGAGCCCCCAGCGGGGACAGGATCTCAGCCTTCCGCGACACCTTCAGCGCCCTGGAGTTTGGGAAAAAGGCAAGCTTCAAGGTCGTGGGAGGAGCAAAGGGGAAGAGCGAGGTGGGCTTGTGCTGGGATGGAGAACCAAAGCTCTGCACCATCCCAAGCTGGGAAGCACAAATTTCAAGTCCTGGGGAGGGATGAATGTGCCCACGGCAGTAATCCTGCTAGCCACCTGAGAAGGAGAAGGAGTCACCTCCAAAGTCCCCCTGAGCCTGCAGCAGGGATGGGGATGGTTGACAGTGATGAAACCTGGGGAATTCAAGCACAGATCTATATACCAAAAAAAAGGCAAAAATACTCCCACCCAATCCATCCTGCTGCATACCAGGAGTCAGACTGCTGACTGCTGGAACACTGCTGGGAAGGGCCAGAGTTCCTAACGGTGCCAAGGGTTTGGTGCTGAGCTGTGCAGCACTTATGGCTCTGGTGCAGCAACCACAGACCACCTTCAAGCAGGCTGGGAGTTGTGGTAATACATCCTGCTCCTGCCACCAAGAAACCTCCAGCTTTATCATCAGAGCACCCCTCAGCCAAAAGCAGCAGTGTCCATCATGGGGGCTTCTGAATAGTCCAGAGC
This sequence comes from Ploceus nigricollis, assembly GCA_013399945.1. NCBI lineage: Eukaryota > Metazoa > Chordata > Aves > Passeriformes > Ploceidae > Ploceus > Ploceus nigricollis. The sequence goes on along the minus strand of VXBC01008909.1, from coordinate 283,813 downwards.
AATCAGCACTGCCTGAGCCCATGCTGCCTTTCCAAGCACTCCCCGAAAATAGCCAAATCTAGTTTCAAACAGATGGAGGGTGAAGGGAGGAAACCCCACACATGCACCGATAGATCTGCATATCAGAAACGCTTTAGCAGAAACAAGCCACTCAGGGGTGGGAGGAAACCCTCTGTCTCCCACCCCAAATCCTCACCTCTTGTACCACACTTCAGCCTCTTTGTTCTGCCCCAGGGAGCGGTGAAGCCTGCCCAGGTTCACCATGGCCACGTGGTGAGTGGAGCTCAGGAGGATGGCCTGCCTGTAGTGGGACATGGCTCTCTCGGGAGACCCTGGAGAGGAAAACAGCCATTAAATAAGGAAAAAACCCTGTGCATCAGAAAAATCCTGTCTCAAACTCAGCACACGGTAATGTTTTGGCTTTCTTTCTTCTATTGCTCTATGCATGTGTCCTGGGGTGACTTTATGATGCTTGTATTATCCCCATTCGTCTGTTTAGCCCAGAAATAAGTTTTACACCTTTAAGACCTTCCAAGAGTGAAGGGGAAGAGAGAAGGAGTGCGGAGTTTGTTTTCAGAAACTGCATTTGCTTCCCCGCATCCTTCTCCTGGACTGTGTTGACTGCAGATGGCAGGACTGAGCTCTCCTTTGCTTTTTAGCTAGTTTTAGCTAGCTGAGAAAGAGAAGTTCCCTGGACTGTGGTTTTTCTTTTTCTTGGACCTGTTTAAACCTGCTCTGGACTGGACACCCAACAGAGCACTGGCAGCTCGCACCCGTGGCCCAGAGGGCCAGGCCTGAGCCGCGGCATTTCCAGCGTCAGAGGGACTGAGAACAGACTGGGTGAGCCGAGCTACAGCCCACAAAGGGGACTTGCTGAGTTTGTCATCTCTTTTGGAGTGGCAAGAGGTTTTATTGTTTAATATTTTTCATTTTTTGTGCTGGTGAGTGCTTTTCCTGTTATATAAACAGTTTTTTCCACTTTTCTCGAAGGAAATCTTTTCTCAAACCAACTGGGAGAGGGGCCACTTAAATCTGCTTTCTAGAGGAACCCCTTTGGAGGTTTTCTCCCAAATTTGCCCTTAACCAGGACAGCATGGAAACATTTTGAGAAAGAAATCCTGCCTCAGCATTTTGAATCTAAGCATAAGAGAAATTGCTGTCCAAACTAAGATTTAGTCCCCAATATTTAGAGACAATCCTGAAAACCAGATTTTCTAGGGGTGGATGTTTTGCAAGCTGAGGATACAGTTACAAGAAGATAACTCCTGACTGAAAGCATCCTCTTGATCATGCAGCAGTGGGGACACTGCTGTGCTAAGGACAGACCCACCTCAGGGAAGGGGCTGGGACACATGTGCCATCTCCTGGTGGAGCATCCTTTCACCCTGCCCACTGGAGAAATGGGCAATGAAGAATGAAGAACAAGCCCCCCGGTATTCCCCACAACACCACCAGAACTGGAAATAGTTTCAGCTCTCTCCAAACAGAGATTATTCCCTCCCCGGGGCTCTGCTGTGTTGCTCTGAGCTCCAGCTGTCTCTGTGTATTGCTCAACAGGACTGGGAGTAGCTGCCAGGGACCAGCTAATTCCCACTCTGGGCAATAAATCCCAGAGCAGAGGTGTCCAGGTGGTTATTTTGGAGCACGTAGGCAGCATCTCTGTGCTGCACAGGAGCCATTGGGTGGCACTGCTTCGCTGTGTGAAAATGTGCAAGGTCCTGCAGCCCATGACATCACTGAGCACCACAACAAAATACAAGCAAAAAGAGAGGTGCAAGATCACTACCCCAATGCATAAAGTTCTACTTTTAATAATGTATTTTTACTTAGCTAAATAATGGTAAAAGTATAAAGTTCCAGCATTTCTGCAATGCAAATATTGCATTTTTAATCCCAGGGCTCATTTAATTGTTTTGCAAACTCCAGACCAGATAATCTCCTGATGAAAACCAATACTCAAAGAGCTTTGTCCACCAACAAAGCTTTTCACTGTTGGCATTTTTTTAAACCGATTCACTTCACAATGTACTTAATTCCATTTTGAGCTGGAAAACAGATCTCGAAAACAGCCAGTGCATGTTGGGGCACTGAACATGCTGCTGTGGGAATTTTGTTTCCATAGCTTCACAGATCAAGTTTGGTTTTTCTGAGACCATCTATGCAACTTAAAATATACAAAGACACATCTCAGCAGCTCCTTTATAGGAGTGAAGAGGAACATCTGTGGAGAGGTTTAGAAGTGCTGAAGATTCACCTAAGGCTGAGGACATGTTGTTCAAGGTATGACTTTTTCAAAACATCCAAGAGCAGCCTCGATCTTTCCCCACCACTGAGCAGGCAGATGTTTTTGAAAATTATATCTACAAAACATCCTGGGAAGCAGCTGGGCACGCACTCCAGTCCCTGAGCCAGCCACCGCTCCCCTGCTCAGCACACAGGGGTAATGTGCATCATTAAGGGAGACATACTCAATGTCTGTGACCACTGCAGAGCTGTCTGGAGTTGTGGCTCTCCAGAGCCAGCACTTGCTGGAGTCTTGCTGCACAGAACTCTGCAGGTTAATTGGCATGGTGCTTCACAGCATCTCCCTGTGCCGGCGGCGCAGAGCACAGCTGGTGACAGGCTCACCAGCAGCCACTTCCTTCACGCCTTGTCATGTCTCTAGGAGGTTATTGACACATCATGCCCCAAGTATCAAGAGTCAGTGGGATTTTTTCCAGTTGTTTGTCTCTAGGGAAGCGTAGGAGTAAACCAGGAAACGATAGTTTTGACTTTGGCAGAGTACAAAAGTGCAAAAACCAGAAAGTGCTCTGCACTACATTTGAACCACAAATTTTGGCAGGAACAGGACAGTTTATCTGCGTTGGCAAGCAAAGATGAGTACAACATCAGAGGGAAATTACTCAGGAATTTTTATTATTCGCAAGCTTGAATTTTGCCAGGGCCCAAATTCAGAACCTGAACCTCTTTTGCTAATGCCACAATGCCTCTTTTGATTATGAATACTGATTCTGGTTTTGTATTTGTTTCACACTGGTACTACGGAGGAGTGATGGCCAAGTGTCAGCTCAGAGGCAGAACAGCCAGTTGCAGACTGACAGACATCATCATCCCTTCTTCCCAAGCACCACTGGAGCTGGGCACATGTGATGGGGAAAGAAGGGGTGGCAACCACACACTTCAAGCCTACACTATTTCATCACTGAGTCTTGGCTCTGTTCTGGAGGGACCACAGTGAGACAACAGTCCTTTTCCACCAGTCATTTGTCAAACTCAGCCTTGCTTATAAAGCTGACAAGAAAAGGTGGCAATTAAAGTGACGTTTCTGTTGCTGTTATGTGAATGCCAAAAAGTGCCAAGGAAGTTGGATGGGAACCAGCAGCCCAGAAAAAAAAGGATGCCATTACAGAGTTCCTCAAAAATTAATTCACCCCACAGTGTATAAGGTTTTGTTTCACAGATGATTGTGGTTTAAAAGCCATGTTCCTTTCTACAGTGGTGGCACTCAAACCTTACAGTCAAAGAGCTGTTTTGTCACAAAGCAGGGCTGCACGTGCTCCAGAAACCATAATGATCCATTTGTGTGCCTGTGATTTGATTTGATGTGGCCATGCCCTGCTGGAAAAAAGGCAGTACTGTCAGGGTGCTGCCCAGCTCACACTGAAGAGGGCAACTGCCTGTGTGAAGATGGTGAGAAACACTGAAGGGAGCAGCAGGGCTGAGTGCTCCTGCTGCACAGTGCCTGCACTGATTACAAATTCCAGTGCGCTGTGCCCTCTCAGCAGCACAGGGATATTTATTTTCAAGCTACCATAGAGGCACATCTATTGCCTTGGAAGCTTTTGACACCCTTTTAGATGTGTACTGCTGAATAAAATAAATCAAAGCAAAGAAGGCAGAAAGGGAAAAATCCCGTGCTCCCTCTCACTTACCGGTATCGACCAGGAAAACGCCGTAGTTGTTGTGCAGATCGGAGCTCTCTGGACAATTCTCTATGCCAGCCTTATAGACCTCCTCAGCTTCCTTAAGCCGTTCCTTGAAAGAGAAGGAGATTTCTTAGCCATGGCAGAAAGGTTGTCAGCACCATTTGCTGCACACCTGCATTCTGTGACAGCTCCCTCGCTGCACAGGAAGCTTGGGGAGTCCACGCCCACCCCACCTTCCAAGAGGCCAAAATTTTACCCCATGGCATGGATGTGCTATAGCTGCCATCTGGTATCCCAGAGCAGCTTTCCTCCATGCCTTTGCTACCCGTGAAACACCTGGGAAAGGTGGTGCCTGTGCAGTGACAGTGAGCCCCGAGCTGGGCACATGCCCAGGCAGGAAAAACACAGCAACAGGGATTGGGTTGGTTCTGTTGAGAAATAGCTGTCATCTGGGAGCAGATATGTTCTAATTTATTTGTTTAATGAGCATCTCACTGGCTAACTTTTCCCCTCTGGAGCTCTGCTGTTCTTTCCTTAAGCAGTGAGGAAAATACAAGGAATGAAAGGTTGCTGTGTGTGATGGCTAGGGAGCAAGTGCAGGGGGATAAATGAAGCTGGAGAAAGACAGAGGGTAGTGAAGAGTGGGGAAATCTGACAGATTCGGATTAAAACCAGGCACTGTCAGTGTGTGAGGTGGAGCTCACTGGGACTGATGGGAGATGCCACTGTGCTGATTCCCCACATGCACTGAGCTCTCGTTTTGCATAGATTTCAGGGAGGCTTGCTGAACATTTCTAGAAAATATAGATCTTTTTCTTGGGAACACCCTGCCTACAGAAAGAATCCTACTGGCTAGGTTCTGTCTAGCCTGGGCTATGGACAGCCTGGTCCTGAAACAACAATCAGGTTTCTCCTTTGGATCAAAGAGCAACTTAAAAAGGTTTCCACTTCCCTCCAGTCAGATCACGTGTGCCCACTGCCTGCATGCTCACCAGCATGGGTGCCTTCCTTCCCCCCTACTCTCAGAGCCTGGCTGTGGGCTGTGTTTGTGGAAGGAGGCTGTGAACAGAAGAGACAAGCACAGTGCAGAGGGGTGTCAGGCGAGCCTCCAGCACCAAGGATGCTTCTCTCAATTCTTCCCCTTCCACTGAGCAGCACAGCCCTACAGCAACAAACTCCACAGCCTCCCAACAAAGCAAAATCAGCCAAGTGGCTCTTCACTGAGGAGGGCCTGGAGCTCCCATGCTCAGGACTGAATCCACACTGAAATAAGAGGTCGGTCCACTCCCAGCTATGGACTCTCCTCAAAGCCTGCAAATGGCTGAGCCCCCTGGGCTTTCCCTGGATTTAAAATCTGTACCTGACAGCAGCTTTTGCTCCACAGCTGCTTAATGTAAGGACTCTTTTGTCACCTCCTATTTCAGAACCGGAGAGCTGGAATAAATTGCACTGAAAGAGGATGACTTGATCGCAGAATCACACAGCTTGCCACAGTTAAGTCCCTTCACATTTACATGATAAAGGTCAGCCAGCAAAAAAGATAAGTGTGCAATAAAGCACAGAAACACATTTTTAAAAAGTGCTTAACTTTGGAAGTTTTGGATAAATTGATGTGAATTTGACAACATTATCCTGCAGAGTCAGGAAAAGTGTAGTGATCATCAGAATTGACTAAATTGAAGAGCAATTTTTTGTGCATATTTTCCAAGATTTATGTCTTACTTTCTTTTCCTCTGCTTTTAATTTTCAGCCAATGAATGCAGCTTTGTGTGCACATATGTCAGCTTATTTTATTTACTGATCATAAACCAAATTTTTAAGGCAAGGAAGGGCTGTGTTAAACTGGATTAGAGTGTTCCACGTCAAAACATTCACCAATATTGAGCACTTCTAGCACTTTTATTGTGGTTGCATTGCTTTTTTGGCACCTAACATCCTAACCCTGCATGCCTCAGGCTCATTGCCCAGTCTAACAAAGTGTTTGCATTAAGCACAGTCAGAAAGTGGCAAGGGTGGAACCTGCTATTCCTGCCAGAGTTTTCCCTCCTCACAGCCTCTCCTCTTCTTAGCAGAGATAGAGCTCCAAATTCATCAAGGCTTGGTTCTCATTAACACTTAATAATGCCACTCCCAGACCTTCATGAAACATTCATCAACCTCACAAAACTCAGAAGACTGGCATAAAAAATGTATGAGATTTTTATGATATTAAAAAAATTATGCATATGAGAATCTTTCAGTTGAACTCCAGGGTTTTAGGTCTGTTTTTCATAAGGCTCAGTTTTTCAGTTTGGTTATGCCTGAGTAGGCTCTCCTCTGCAGCTAAGTGGGTTAAAAATTTTCTTTTTCTAAGAAAAACACACACACAGAATCAGTTGAAGCTAGGGCCTGAAAAGAGCCACCAAGTAGCATTAAATGATGGATGAAACTGAAGCTGGGAAGATGGGAAACTGTGGGGAACCAGTATTAGAATGTTGTGAAAACAGGCAGCAAAAATGTTTGATTTCTGTTACCAGCACCACTGCAGTGATCACAGAAATCAAGGAAAACTGCAATACATTGCAACTGAGTTACAATTCCAAGCAGAAAGAGCAGCCAGAAGGGCAAGCATTTATAAAAGGCACAAACAAGCCAAACTGTTCTATACAATACAGCAGTGGGTTTTTGTCAGCTCTGGCTTCAGAATCAGCTATCAAGGAGAGAAAAGGGCAATTACACCAAGTTACAGGTTAATTCCCTGGCATCTGAAACATTCCTCTTAGCAGCACTTTTTGCAGGCATAGAAGGGAAGGAACCTATTTCAGATTCATCCCCTTTAATATGGGGGGACATGCTGTGCAGGACTGACCAAGGCAATCCTGGCACTATTTCACTGTGTCCATACATTTCCCTTTTAGCCTTGGAGCAAAGCTGGAGAAGCAGAAGTTGTCATGGGCACGGCCACCTCATGCAAGTGATTTTAACATGGCACTTCTACCACATCCCTTTCTATCACATCCCAGCAAGAGGGACCCAATGGTGCCTTCCCCAAAGCTCCATTGTGATGCCATCCTGTAACTGCCTGGCCTCACAGATACCCCTACAGCTGTCACACAGGCTCTGGGCCACAAGGAGACATAAAAATACTTCTTGGAACTTTTAGCCGTTTTGAGCACTATTGCTCAAACAAAGAGGAAAACCCAAAACTGAAAAAATGAGCTCCTGTCATCATCCTTTGGGCTGAAGATGCCAAAACTTCTGCCTGCAGCCCTGGAGGGTGTGATTCTGCAGCTCCCAGCCATGGGCAGCAGCAGGTATTGTAGGACAGACCCTGCTGTGGTCACTAGGATGAATGTGTGAGACAGGAGGTGCACAATCAAGTAGGCATCTGCTGTGGCTGAACCTGAGAAAGTGTTAAAAGTCTGCAGAAAAACGGCTGTTTTCTGAGAAAATTGTACTATCTTTTTTGCCTACCACTTACTCAAGTCACAAGAGGATGAACAATCCATATGTAAGAGAGATGAACTATTGCTGGACTTCCTAATGGCATTTGCTTTGGGCAGAAGGTCTCAGGACTCTATAATGGTTTTATTGCTCTGCTGACCTTGCAATCGATTGTTCTAATTAATAATTTCAATTAATATTAAAACCAGGTAATACTGCAGAGGACTCATTTTCTATACTTGCAGGAGACTCTTCATTGATGGGCTTATTCAAAGCAGAGCTACCATTCAACAAGGCTCGTCTTTAAATTCATACACTGTATTTTGAGATCCCTGCAGATAATATTGATAATATTTGAAATTCTCTTAAAAGGGAAAATAAAATAGAACATCTTTCAGTAATTCACATACATCATAGGTGAGTTTTGCAGAGTGCCTACATCCTTGAAGAAGATTAAACAAGACCTCTGCCTATAGTTTTGCTGAAATTCATCCCCTTCCCTTACATAGAGAAGATTTCACTAACCAGAATAATGGAGAACAGCAAAAGATACCATTTTGCTTTGTCTGTATTTATATTCATCAACCTTTAAAGAAAGCTTCAGCACCCCATGCTATGGAACAATTAGATCTGAAAACTGAAGGAGGAAAAAAAAAATCAGTTTTCAAAAGATTTGCAGAGGTGTGCTGGAGCTGTGCAGTTACAGGGACCTTGTCATCCACCCCCACAGCCCCAGAGTGGGACCACAGCACAAAGCACAGCATCCCTCTGCTGCTGCTGCAGGTGTGGAGGGAAGGAGAGCTCCGTGGTCCCAGCGTGGGCACTCACGCCTCATGGCTCCTTCTGAACCCAAGGATTCTGGCCTCAAGTTCTCTTTTCCTCTGTGGGGACAATATTTCACCTCACAGGGATGTTGTAGAAATAAATTATCTAACTACAGCGAGTAGGGAGAGCCTGAGTAATGAGCGTGGGGAACAGGCCCAAGAGGAAATGAGTAATCCTGCCTCCAGAGCGCAGCCTGGGCCACGCACAGCAAATAGGGCCTGGAGGCACCTGAACAACGAGGTTAAATAAAATATTGAACAGCCGCTCATTAAGAGCAACATAAAGCCAGGGAGCCTTCCCACTTCCCTGCTCCTGATCATCTACCACGGTAATCAGGGGCTGTACCCTGTGTGTGGCTGCGAGTGCAAGGGGCAGAACCTGGGCTGCAGAGGCCACCTGGTGTCTGACAATCCCCAGCTCTGGAATGATTTATTATGCAATCTCAAGGTTATCAGTGTAGGTGTGTGTGTGTGAGGGGAAGCGCTCGCCTCTCCTGCTGTCACAACATCCAAGGTGCGATGGATTAAGACTTCTCCACAGAGGCAGGGAGGGGATTTACTCACAACATCAGCAGTGATTTAATTCAGAGCCACACCATGTGGGTGTAATTACTCACTGTGCATGAGTTGCCTCCCATCCTGGAAAAGCCATCTGCAGAGCAGCCTGAGAGCTCTGTGCAGACAGTGTGGACCCACGCCTGCCACCAGGTGTGAGTGAGGCAAGGGTGGGAGGTGCAGAGGTGCTGGGGCTGTGGCAGCAGTACAGCACAGCGAGGCAGAGGACCCGAGCTATCCCTGTTACCTGTTCAGCCAACAGCGAGGCCAGGCTTGAGTAAGCATCTGCAAACTCTGGGCCGTACTTAATGGAGTCCCGCAGCAAGATTACAGCTTCCTCCTTCTTCCCTTGGGACCTGCAGGAAGGAGGAAAAAAAAACAGAAAGGAATATTCCTGTAAGCACATGTTTAGGTTACCCCACTGATTAACTACTTTAAAGAGACGTGGAAGTGCCCAGCTTGCCCTTTTCAACAAAGACTAAATGATTCATTCACGCCTCCTCTCCACAATGTGAGCACCCAGCATTTCCTCAGTCTCCAGCAGCTGGGAGAACAGAGGCTTTAATGAATCAATACAGTTAAGTATCTGAAGGGAGGGCACCGAGAGGATGGAGGCACTGTGATCTGGGAACAGGACATTCCCTCTCACTTCAGTAGGCTGGAGACACTGTAACCCTTCATTTCCTTTACTAAAACATTGAAGAATCTCCTGCATGTTCCTAGACAAGTGCTCTTACAGATCCATTTGCAACTCCATTATTTTGAAATTAAAATATCTCCAAGTTAAATCTGCCTGGGATCTCTAAATAATTCCTTAGCAAGTCGATCATTAGGCTGAAGGAGTTCTGTCCTTCAGATGCTAAGGATTATGAACAGAGATAGCTGAGAGGTCGCTGTGTTCATGAGCTAGTTTTTTCTCAGCATTGCTCTGAATTTATTGCTATGGAAAATGGAAAAGGTTTCCCTGACAAAAATCTTGGGATGTTTATTTATTTGAGCTACAATTTCTCCCCTTTGAAAAATGAGAAGGTTTCCTGAACAAACATCTAAGGATGTTTAGCTGGGCTGAAACAACATTTTCCTTGTGCTGGGCGTACAAAGAATACGAATAGGAGGGCTTAGAAAAAGAAACAAAGGGCTCTGGGGAAACAGAAAATATGTGAACACCTTGCTGCTTTGGCCTTAGATTTCATCTGAGTGGCATGGTCAAGTAACCAGATCTTGTTTATAAGGTGCAAATTTCAGCTGATAATACATGTGGCTTTGCAGATTTTTTCCCTTTCTAGTTGTGTAACTGGAAGAATATTTTGCCTGTGCATTAAGCTAAGTAAAAACAGTTGTGCTAGTCTTTTTCTTCTTCCAGTGGTGTTCCATATAAATTACACGAATGAAGCAAAAACAAATAAAGAACCACTTTTCTCCTACACTAATTAAAGTCTAGCTAGCTTGTCAATTTATAAAACTTTGGGATCCCTTGGCTGGGGTTTCATGACACATTTTTATAAATCAAAACCAGATGACTGCTTAATAAAGGTATTGATGTTTGGTAGAAAAAGTAGGAAATGCCCGCTACAGAAATAAAAGGATTAAGTGATCCACTCAACAGCAGTAAAAGTTCCCATTAACCACAAGCATTCACTCTGAACATGGGGCAGCCCTCTTAATTACTCTTTTATTCCAAAATGGCCTGGTTTTTTTCTCCATTTGATCCAAGAACAATGTTTGTCTCCTGAAAGTGGGGGTAAAGCGGGAAAGATTATGGCATCTTTTTATGTGACAGACTGAATTACATTTAAAAAAGCAGATCCAGTAGTTTCTCAGAGGGCTTAGGCCTGCAAGATACCCAGTGCTCTGGCCAAGCACTTAAACGTGTACTTAACTTTTATGCATGCAAGTTGAAAATTAATTACTGGTTGAAGTGCTTTCCTGGCTCAAGGCCAACACTTTGCAGGATCAAGGCCATCTCATATAAAAATCTCCTGCGATTTGGGAGAGCACAAAGCACTGAACGAACAGTCCGATACACTCATTTACCATAAACTGGGGATCTGGAGCAGGAATAGTTAGGTAATGTACATCTTCACTGTGATAGAGAGAATAACAAATTCAACTGACAGGAGCAATCTGTGACCACTTACTCCAACTTTTTACCCAAATTACCCTGTTTTATAATGCCTTCTCTTGACTCCCTCTCCCACCTCCCTCTCAAGCTGAGCTCACAGCCTTGCCTCTACAATCAGCATGCTCAAGCTGAAAACAAGGAACAGCTCTTTCCACTGAGAGCATCTCTCTCATATTTTTGCAAGTTGGAGAAGCACCAGGTTAAACCAGCCTGCCAAGGTCTGGCAATGCACAGGGCTGTTAGCACTGGAGCAAATTTCACGTGCAACAGAGAGCAACCTAGGAATTAGTGCTCTAAAGGACTTGGTAACTTTCATCTTTTATTTTGTGAAGTTATTTAGACTGTATTAAAGCCAGAAACGCAGATATCAGCAAAGGCTCCACAACTGTTCTGAACAAATTTTTACAAGGATACAGAAAAGCCAGAGCCAAACTCTTGTAGAGGTGCACAATGACAGGACAAGAGGCAACAGATGCCAGAGTAGAAACATGGGACATCCTGATCAGATATCAGGAAAAGCATTTTTCACCGCAAGGGTGGTCAAACACTGAACAGGTCACACAGAGAGATTGTGGCATCTCTGTCCTTGGAGGGATCCAAGATTCAGCTGGACACAGCCCTGAGCAATCTGATCCAATCAGACTTGCTCTGAGCAGTTAGCTTGATCTCCAAACGATCTCTAGAGATGCTAGGTTATAATAATAACCTAAGTTATTTTTTCAATCTACTGCAAAAATTAGACTGCCAGAGTTTGTGGGGGTTTTTAACCAGAGTCTCCAATGTGTATTGTGATACTGAGGGACAACTGCACCACTTCCTGAGACACAGAGTATCCTGCAGAGACCATTCAGGATGCAGTATCACTGAACATCACCACTTCAGTTTGCTTCTGAAGGAAAGGAAGGAATGTTTCATTAGCTAAAAGGTCTTGAATCTCAATACATGTAATTTCTATCTGATGTTTTTCAGCATCTCCAGACAGTTCCACAAGCCTGTGTCAGCACACTCACGTCCAGAAGCCTGTATCAGAGAGGGCAGCAGTCCTTCCTCTTCTGAATAAATGGGTTTGCTCAACTGGGACTAAATCACAACAAACACTCAGGACACGTTGTACTTTACTCCACATCCAGAAGAAAATCAGTCCTTTGAGTAAACTCAAGATTCAGTGGAGATTGTTTCTAGGCATTTCATTTTCCCTTTGAAAATGAAGCCATAACACCCTCAAAGCGTGTGAGGCCTTTCCTCATAAGGAACAGTGTACTGGATATTGCAATGCTTTAGGTGTGGATTGATACAGTATCACAAGTAAGAAGGTCTTGTCCATTCTTCCTGCAACAGAAAGCTGAGATTGATATTTATTTCAAATGTTCATAATATATTATTTCTTGTCTCTTTACAGAAGTACCCACAGCCTATAAATTCATGAGGTATTCTGAACAATATTTATCTGTATCTCAATGAACCTGAATTTATACAGAGGGGTGAAATACTCAAAACACAAGAAAGCAGCATCAGGCTGCTCTGTGTCACTGATCACACTGACCATAAAAGCAGAGAGATTTCTTACTTTTAGGTAGACCATCTTTTAGGTCTATTTTAAGTAAAATATCTGTCGGCATTGTTTAATTATCTGCTTTCCAGTATTTATATTAGGCACGAAAATGATGACATACAACTCTATTTTAGCATATGTAAACAAAACCAGAGGCTTATTCAGCCATTACCCTGCCATACTTCCTGAGAACATTCATCTTCTGGCACATAGCTGTCTTCTTTATGTGCAAACAGAAAATGGAAACATCATTTTTCATCTACGATTTCCACAGAAAATAACTTATAAATTTCCACCCTGTGTCCTCAAAACAGTTTTTACTCAAGTTTAAATCAGAAGCAATGGATGCTTAAATAGCTTATTTGCATGGAATAATGAAAGGCAGATTCCCACATGGGAATGACAAACTCATCCTTCCAAAATCCCAGACTTCCTTTCTCTCAGTACTCCAGAGGAGATGAAATCTAGTATCTGCCATCAGCTTTGCACACTATGAGCAGGGATGGGTACAAGGAACTCAGCACAATTCAGCTGGGAGTTCCCCATGCCAGACAATTTCATTCCATGTCCCAGTACAAGCAGTGCTGTTACTGGACATGCCTTAAGTGTTGCACATCTGTCTCTTCCTGATCTGCCCCATGCTCTGAAGCCTTTGTAAAGAGGACAGAAAATGGTTTTATTGCTTGACCATTTATCTTTTCTCTGACATATGTTTAAAAATCAAAACACTCTTCATAATGTCTCATAACACAGCCAGAAAATAATATCTGTCTGTAATATTCTGCAGCTTTCCATTTTATTTCATTTATTACCCATATTATACTAGCATTTAGTGTCTGCAGAATACTGGCTGCCATATATATACACATTTACATATAGATGAAAGGATAATTGTAGACACAGGTAGAAAATATAAATTAAGACATCGTTGTAGGAAGGGGAAACATGAAATCTTTGCCTTGTACCTTTCTGGTCATCTCATAAGTTACCTCATGCTCCAGCATGGCTGATGTTCTTTGCTAAGCTGCTGGATCATCTAGGAAAGGTGCTGGCCAAAGGGTTTGGGATCCTATTTTAGGGGAGACATTCATGCAGGATCTGCCCACTCAGCACCTGCTTTACATATGTGCTAATTCCTGCACTGTGAACTCCACCTATTTTTTGGCAGGTTTTTTAAAGCTGAGCAGGGAGATGAGGGCACTCAGCTTCCAATACAATTAATACTACTGCTGTGTCCAGATGCACTACATTGTTTTGGAAGCCTAAAGGAAGTTTAGAAAATGGGAGCAAATGGATGTGGGAAAAGGGCAGGAGGATCCTTAGTGCTCGCTTTTGACAAGTTTAGCACAAGCATCACACACATTTAACATACTGCAAAATGTGGCACCACAGAAGGATGCAGAGCACATACAATCCAACAGAACACACAATGTCTTAAGTATCACAATGTGAGAAACATGACATACTGCACAGAAAACCAACAGCATTTCTAAGACATTTTCCCCACATGTCTCCTTTGTGCTTTTCCAGTGCAACAAGTCCAGTTTTTATCCATCTGCTGGGTCATAAGAGCCCTTTGACAGGCCAGATTTAAGCATAATTGACATGGAATGTCTCAGTGTTTCTTCTGGCTTAGATCCTTTTGTATTAATATTTTATATTTTATATTTAAAAAAAACCCCAAAATGTAACAATAATAACTAAGGTACACATGATGGATTTAAAAGACATGTTTAAAAATATGTATTTTTAAACACCATTGCCACCTAAAATTAATTTCAATCAACCAAATTTGATGAATAATACAAAGACCTTTCTTTTCTCTTGTAACAAGACTGTACCACTTTCCTTCCTTGTATTTCCAGTAAAGCACTTACCTACTTTCTATTTAAGATTACTCATTTCCCATATTCTAACCTCAAACCAATAGGTTTATTTGTAATATTCTGATAATTTCTCTGCTTCTGAACAGACCAGGCAGAACTTCAGCAGCCCACTTAACATCCTTTATACAAATCCACACTCGAAGTTACATTTCAGGACCAGAAAGACCAAATTTTAATGACACAGTGCCACTTTAAAACCAGTCCCACACTAAGCCTGTCATGGTTTAACCAGCACTGTCTGCTCTAAAAGATTTACCAAGACCTATTATCAGCAAAATAAGGGCAGTTCATATCAGAAAAAATGTACTTTTACTGCTGTAGTTTATGCAGTTCTGTCAGCAAATACACCGCAATATCCTCACAAAACCAAGGACCTTTTTGCTGGTGCTAAACAGAGATATTTTCCTTTTTTTAATTGAACCCTTTGCAGATCTTATCATACTGGCTTCTTGTACAGATCTAAGTTTAGTCTTTAGATGTGGTTAGTCAAATTAATTTGCATGATTATGATTGTCTGATATTCTCCTTGCTAAAGGCTGACACTCTAAACAACAACGAGTGAAATAATGAGCTCATCAACTTGTTTTTAACCATCCAGGGATGTAAACCAGCCTTCCCCTCAAATCCAGACCTACCTGCTCTGCAAGGGAATGAATTCTGCTGCTCCGAGCATCTAAGCACAAGGTGCTTATGCCTAAACTATACAACAACTTCCCATACAGCTAATGAGGAGAAGTGGGAACTTGAAGAGAGGGATTTTTTTGATACGTGTTATTTATTAGCTTGGCATCTGATGCCTACCTTTGAACAATACAGCTTCCTCTCCTGGAAATGTTCACACATCTCCACCAGGGTGGGGAATTCAGGTGCCTAGCTGGGTTTAGGCAACTCATTTCTGATGCCTGTTTCGGAACAAATGAATTTCCTACAACTGGAACACGCTTGTGAACAGCACCTGGAGTGATGTGGCACACAGCACAGGGATATCCAAAGTAAGCCTCATCTTCGTGCCAGCACTTTTGGATGGCACTAAGAAACGACACCATTGCTTCACCAGCTGGCAGAAAAAACCTGCTTTGGTGATGTGTGAAGGGGCAATGTGAATTTTCTTGGTGCCACACCTCACTCAACTTACTTGAGCAGGTTGCCGAGGTTGAAGAGAGCTCGATTGTGCTGAGGGTTGAGCTGAAGGGCCCGTCTGTAGTAGTCCTTAGCCTCCACCACATCTTTGGTCAACGTCCCCAGGTTGTTGAGAGCACTTGCATGACGAGGGTACAGCCTGGCAAAAATGAAATACCAAGTTATAGATGCTCATTAATTGACAAATAAAGCTGATGTCACTGACGCTGCCACCAATGCTGTTTGGCACTCAATAAAGGGAAGAATGTCAGCCAAAAAACCCTGGTTTCCCTTAATTTGCTGCAGGTCAGATGGGATCCTGAGGACCCTTTTCAACTCAGAAAGAGATTGCAAATCAGATCTTATCCTATGGTTCCTATTTATCTCCAGGGCAAAATGGAACATCTGGAAACAAATGTTTGAAATGGAACAAATTGAAAATCTATCGTATCCTTCAAGCAAAAGGCACAGTGACTAAAGCAGCCTGAATGTTTTTATTCAAAATGCTTTTGCAACAAGCAAGAACTACCTTGTCAAAAAATGTTTCCAATGGAAATACATTTTGATATACACAGAATCCAACACAACACTGTTTAAAATAATTTGTTGGGTTTTTGAATTTTTTTTCACAATAAAACTGATAAAAAAGTGCAAAAGGAAACCTGAAATCAGCTGTTGAATAATGCTTTCAGGACCAAGCAAAATGATAAAAGAATCTGGAACCAGACTGCTTAACAGTATGAATTCTCTGAGTTTCTTGTAACATTTGGTTCAGTACAGCTCGCCTTTTATCTGACCTGTTGATCTTCACATCTGCCTGTTTCAGTTACAAGATTACATTACTGGGCCCAATGCATCTCTATTAAAATTCTCCATGAATTAGGCAGCAGGTCATGGTCCATTCAGCAGTTTAAATTCCCAAAGTTGTGCTAAATATTTTAGTTTGTAGGTCTTTCACCAGAAAACTCCAGAGGTGGAAGTGATCCAGGGCTGGATGTAAGCATCCAGGGCCCTTTGTGTGATAGGCAGGTGAAAACTGAGGGCCATTATGATAAGGAAATAAGCCCACAGAAGTCCCTGAAGACCAGATGTGTGAGAAGGTCTGAGGCTCTGAGGCCAAGTCATCTGACAGTTCTTTGCCTTAGGTCCCTAATCATGGGAAAGTGATGTGGAAAATGACATTAGAAGTAGTTGGCCATGAAAGCACAGGGTACAGCATGAGAAGGGGCATTTAAAGGTAGAAGGGATTAAGACTCTATAGTATAGCCTGACTAAAGTTTGCAATGGTTTTTAATCCAAGACTTTCCATGGTGGGTTTTTTTTTTTTTTTTGCCTGGAGTTTTTCACTACGTCAGTTCACCCCTTGGATTTTCTGTGCTTAAGTACCATGAATAATTTAGCATTTTATACACTGCTGCAACATTTGTATCAGTCACATTTTCACTCCACAGCTCATAAATTATTTTGGCAAGGTCTTATTTGGGGGTGAAGCTGGAAACATTCAAGGGAACTCTGGGAGAAATGGGCATGCACCACTAACAAAACCAGGATGTTTCCTACCATTAAGTAACAGAAAAGCCTGAAGTCCTTTTTTCACCTAGCAAACAAGGACTGCAAAGCCACACATTTGAGGAGAAATTGTTCAGGGATGCAGCCACGTGTTTTTTAAAACCTGGCCTGTTATAATAACAAAAGATAAATGTAGTGACCATCACTCATAGCAAATAATGACTACTGAGTGCCAACATCCCTCCCACACAGGTGAGCATCCCGTCTCTCAGAGGTCACCACTTCTGCTGCAAGCCCTCAGGTGCACTGCCCAGTGTCCACAGTCACCCCCACCACCTGCATTCACTGCTCAAGTGACTTGTGAAGAGATCCCTCTTGGTCTGGGCCAAGCTGGCTTGCTCTTCAGCACTTGGGATGAAGCTCTGTGATAATACCTTGACCAGAATCTTGAACAAAGAACATCTTAGGGCAAATTACCACGGGCTCAGTCTTGTTTTCCATTTCCTCCAAGGGATTTTGACATTGTTTTGGACCAAGAAAAAGGTCTGGGAGTTAAATTTTTCAGCCTTTTTTACCAGATGGCTATGATAAAAGTGTGCACTACTTCTGTCAGTACTCACACATAAAACAGCTCCAATATTTGACATGAAGTCACTTGAGTTACGAGGGGGCAAAAGTATTTCAGACAATTCTTGGGAAAGTCAGAAACAGATTAACATTTTACAGCCCTAAACCTGATGGTTTTTCTGTCAAACTTTCAGAAATTAATTCTGTTCTTGGCCTTTAGTGCTCCTATGGCATTTCAGGCCCAGATTTGCTTGCACCAATGTGGAGTGGAATGAAAACTCAAGATTAAAAAAGGGAATGGATTTCACCTTTAAATTGCACAGTTCTGACCAGCAGCTCCATAAATACACTTCTGAGCTCAGTGCTAAAACCTCTCAACAGCAAATCATAGGATGCAAACACATTTCCCATGTATTCGGGGCTCTATTTCTTGTGTTTTACATTTATTCATTACATCTCATTGCCCTTTCCAAGAGATCTAAGTGAAAACCCAGAACCTCGGCAAGCACAAATTACCTGCTTAGCATCTGGCCTGAAGAACTTATGAGATCTGCAATTTTACATGTCTGAACAAAAGTTATGAGAAATTCTGACCACAGTGAGATAAGGTGGTGGTGTTGGGCTTTGCTGCTAGGGTTCAGCTCTTTTATTTCTCTCCAGATATTTTATTTGGAATATTACTTCATTATGGTGGTAGAGCAAGCTGCCACTCAACTGAGTTCAGCAGAACAACCAAGCCTAAGAGAGCATTACCTCTGGTAAGGTAACCAGAGCCAGAGTCTGAGCTCATGACCATCCATGCTGTTACAGAATCATTGAATCACAGAATGGTTTGGGATGTGAAGGACCTTAAAGACCATCTGTTCCAACGCCCATCCACTATGGGCAAGGACTCCTTCTACTAGACCAGGTTATTCAAAGCCCCATCCAACGAGGCCTTGGACACTTTGAGGAATGGGGCATCCACAGCTTCTATGAACAATGTGTTCCAGTGCCTCATCATTTTCACAGCAAAGAATTTCTTCCTAAAATCCCATCTAAACCCGCCCTCTTTCTGTTTATGGTGTTTTCACATCACCCTCAAATAGTTCCCAGGATTGGTCCAAGCCTGAGCCCAGATCAGGGTTTGGTCCCAAATGCCAACTTGGACTAGGCCACTGTCTCTCAGAGCATACAAATATTTACTGAATACTTCCAGGTCAATTTATGTCAGTTGACCTCAGGGCTAGAGAATGTGAACCAGATCATTTTTTAATTTATTAATATGGATGTTGAATAAAGGACTAGCAGCCCTATTTAAACTACCCTTTGTTCAGGCACACCCACTGCTGTTAACAACAGTTCCCTGGGAATAAAAACACAGCAGAACAGTCTTGGGGCAGGAGCATAAAACTTGACCAGAAGTTATCAAACAAAGCAACATCTACCCAAGAACTTTTAAAATGGTTCTGCAAGACTTGCAGATACACCAATCTTGTTTGTTTTTGCTGCAGGTGATTTGCTGTTGTAATGGAGGGAGACACATGTACTTCTGTTTTGAAGTTATCAGGAGATTTGTGCTGTTTATCAAGACTTCTGGAACTGATCTCAACGACTCCTGATATTCAGCTGTAACTTATTTTGATTGTAAGTTCTCTAACGCAAAATTGTCTCTTCCCCATTCTTCATTCATATGAAGAATGTATTTACTTCTTAGAAGGGTTAGAAACACATACCAAGGCAGGAAGGTCTCCAATTAACCTGGAGTCTCTTCATGCCACAATAATGACAATACTCAGAATCCAGACTTTATTTTATAAACCATCACTCGGAAGACACTGAGATGCAAGAGATCAACTGTTGGAACATATCTAGCTTGTTTTGCAACTTCTCTTAAGAAACAAAGTTTTCTATCTGGACATATATAGGGCTGTATTTTCCTTGCCACCACCACTGATAATGGTAACAGTCTGCAGGCAATATCCTTCTTGCTATGCATCTGATTAGGTAGAAATTCCTCTAGGCTTCACCTAATCAAATGCAAGTGCTGCATTATTTATGAAAGAAAGCTGAATCTCATTAAACTTATTCTACAAGTAGCAGTTCATGTAAGAAATCAGTTAATCCTTTCCTTTATAAATCAGAATAATTTTCTTTAAAAATCTACATTCAAGGATAATTATAATAGAGGTCTTGAAATAGCAAAATTATGGGAAAGCAACCCATAAAAGTATATTTTAAAGCAGATGGAGATTTCATTTCTAAAGGGAAGACAAGTGGGTTGTTTCCTTGTTGTAGAATGAATAATTCAAATGGTTTCTCCAATGCTGTATCTGCAATTGTCAGAATAAATTTCAGCAGCCTTCCCTTTAACTATTACAGGTATAGACTGCACAAGAACTCCTGTTAGTAATTATCCCCTCTTCTTTTAGGTTAGCAAAATTCCCTCTAATACCACTGAACAAAAGCCCTACTGACTTGCACAGTCAAGAGATTTCCAGTTTCCCAAGACAAAACCAGGTAAAAAACATATACAGTCATCAAAACGCTGATGACCATTTATTCTGCTTTTTCATTTAATGCTGCTATTACCTGAAACATGAGGGTTTTTAAAAAAAAAAAATTGAAGGGCTTTGTTTGGCTCCATATGAAGTCAAACATGAATTACAAGACAATTACAGAAAGAAGAGAAAGGGATGAAATTTGTTGTCATGACTGCAACCTATGATCCACCAGGAATTTTAATTCCTTTAATTCAGATCGAGAGAGACCACTTAAACAACTGGCAAGCTCTGCTCACAGTCCTGCCTGGTCTGGTGCCAGGGGTATTCAGGGGGAGGAAGGCATTAGTGTGACAACTATCCACTTGCTCTTAAGAGCATTATGTGGTTTTTGTAGAGCCATTGCTGTGTGGATAGCAAGCAGCAGGGGATGCGGCCAGACTAGCATGCAATTAGCCTGGAAAACTACCATGGACAGCATGGAAGAAGCTGTAATGTCATCTTTCAGGGATCTGGGCAGCCTCCCACAACCTCTGCACGATAAAAGAGGTCATTGAAAGCAGCCCAGAGACACTTCTCAGAGCTGGGACAGCCCTGAGATGTCACATGAGGATGACTCTTCAAGATGCCCCCAGCCCTTCATCACTCTCCAAAGGCTGACAATGACTGTTGAAAGCACATTCCCAGTGACTTACAACATGAGTTCTTATAACCATTATAAAACTTGAAAGCAACTCTGGTCATCATTAACCCAACAGCCATGTCATGGCAGCAGCAGCAGAAAGAAAAAAACCTGCCTGCATCATCTTGCATAATATTCAAAGGGAGTCTAGGCATATTAATTTCTTCTATAAATTAAAATAACAAGTGAAAAATAATAAAAACATAAATTATTCAGTTGGAGAGATCTAGCGTGCCTGGTTTTTGTTAATGCATCTTTTGATGAAATAATTTATTTAAACTTAGCACTCACAGGGACCATGCCACCATTGAGGCAGCTGTGATAAGTCACCTCCTGTGCTGCCCTGACAAAACAGGCTGTGTTACCTCTCTGTGGCAAGAGGAGAGCCTGAAGACCCCTGGGCCAGAGCTCTCACCACTCCCCCTCCATACAAGAGAACACTTCCCTGATAGCCACTCCTGGCTCTCCCAGTGCCTCTCCAGCCCTACCACAAAGCTCGGCATCCATGGGGCTCCCTGCAGCCCCATTAAGCACAGGGACTCAGGCCTTAATTACCCAGGCCCAATTACTTGCTGGCAGCATGGCAACTTGCTTTTAAGGCATGTTTTGCCCATTCCAATATATACTGTAATTATTGGCATTGTTTTGCCAACTAAAGTAAGAATGTTATACGAATAACGTTTCTATCTGTGCCAAGTTTTAATACTGCCCATTTTATATTTACTCCAGCATACTATTTCAAGCCAATTTTCCAATTTTAATATTACATCACACTCATTTTCATGTATTTATGTAAGTTCTCAATAAAGCTCTCTGTCAGGTTGAATTAAAACACAATTTGATGTAATTCTGAGACCAGTCATCCTTCTGGGAACAATTCTGCACTGGCTACAACTCAGGTCATGGTCTCATGATGGTGTGGCACCTTGTTTCAAGAGCTGCTCCACATGATGTGGAGATGTGGATGGCAGATCCTGTGTCTTCCTCAAAAAGGTTTTCAATTTGCAACATTTTCATTTCTTTCAAGGCAGGAGAGGTGATCCTGCAATATCAAGCAGCAGCTGTTTTTTTCTTGAAGAGTTCTAGTAGTTGCATCAGTATTTCCTCAAAGGTAACACCCTTCAGCTTGGCAGAAAGTTTGTGGCAGACTGTATTTTTTGTATTTAAAAAGCACCTGGAAATCCTGTTGAAAGTCAGGCAAGTGAGAGATCTAATGCTTTTAGGTTCCTTTGAAAGCCTCAAGCATAATCTTCTTCAGTGAAAGCGTGACAAAGCGGCGAGACTCCCGGCCGTACACAGCACAGCCCGGAGCTGGGTATTACATCACACCCATTTCCATGCACTCAGCTGCCAGGGGGTCCTGACACAATGCCAGGAATAAGGCAGGGAGTGATCCCATCCCAGCCTGGTGCTGGGAGCTCAAAGGACATCCCTGAGCAGCACTGTGGGTCTGGTTGCATGGGCCAGCTCAGCTCCCGAGGGAGGTTCTGCTCAAGAAGTCAGTGCAGGGTCATGCCCCATCAGCAGTGCCTACAGCAGGATCTTGATCTAACCTGTGACCTCCAGAGGCTGACCTGGTATAAATAGCAAGTGCTGAATCACAGCCAGGGATCCCTGGAAGGAAGTAAGGTCCTGGCTTTATGGCTTTGATGCCTTGTGAAGGCTGACCTAGAACAGAGGCTAGATGGAGTTAAAGAATAAAGTAGGGATTTATTAAAAGGTCTCAATGGATCCACCTTGGGCAGCACAAGAGCCCAGCCAGGGCTACACCCAGGATGAACCAAAATGGTCACAAAATGGACAACCAGTCATGAGGTCTCACACTTTTATAAGTTCTGGTCCATTAGCATATTGGAGTTAATTGTCCAATTAGAGCTTCAGGTTATGAAGTCCCATCCTTCTTGTTTTTCTCTCTTCAATCCACCGCTGTCTATGCTCTTGGGCCCGAAATTTGGATCATTTGTCCTTGGTCCCCAGCTAGAGAAGGAATTGTTTTGTCTCCCTACTCTGTGAAGAGAGCTTACTATTCCGTAATATGAAGCTCAAAAGTACACACTAAAGCAGTGCAGAATCTGAAAAATATAAAAGCTAAAACCTGAGGCATCAGCTTCTCCCCCTGCCCATCAGCCAGGAAGAGCAGCCCACAGGTGCCCTGCCACCAGCAAACCCTCTTAGCAGGGTGAGCCTCTCAGATATTGAATTGCAGAGCCTCTCGGATATTGAATTGCAGAATTGCAGAGCACCCTGATATTGAGAGAAACCTCTCCAGGACAGAAATGAGAAAAAAAAAAAAATAGAGAAGCTGAATAGATTTAATCTCTACGTTGACAAAAGCCTCGTGAACTCTTTGAGCTTGACATCCATTAAGGAAAAAATACCCCCAACCTACAGCAATATCCAAAAGCATGCCATTCAAATAACCAACCAACAGCACACTAAACAATATTACAATTTATAAATTTTCATTAGATTTTCAAGCTTGGGCAAGGGTAGAAGCCTGAGAGTTAGAGTTAAGAAGAAAAAACAGGATTTTAAGTCAAACAATACCACTGCTAAATAGAAATAAATAAAATTTTCCTGCTAAACTTGCATGTTCTCTGAAGTGATGAGGTAACACAAGGTTATCACACAGGGCTGTCTGCTTATTCTCTCACATAAAGAATTTATGCAGGATCCACACAAGTCCTGAAAATCCCAGAAATTTCAACACTCCCAAAGCCCAGCAGAAGACTAATAATCCACAACATGCCTGACTTATAGACAGTGTGAACAATGCAGGCACCTCCACAGAGCCCACAGAATCTTGAGGGACCCCAGAGCAAACAAGAGACCATGGGGTGAGCCCTTCAATCAAACGTGGCATGAGGGGATACAATAACAACATACTCGCACCGAAGCAGATGGGGGTGAAATCACACCTGTCATCTCCTGAGGCTCCCAGGTGCCAGGGGAAGCTGTACAGCCCCATACTGTACAGTTTTCATAAAAACAAGGACAGCAGGCTAAGAAAAAAGCAGTGCCTGTGGGAATGAGTAACCAACCCTTGGATCTGAGGTCATCATTAGCCAAAAGTGAAAGGTAGACTTGAAAAAGTGCAAAATACAGCCACGTAAGTTTCTCTCTGCGTATCCCACAGGAAAAGCAAAATAGATGCCTTGCCCCAACAAGAAAACATTTTTCATTAGTGAAGCATTTTTCATTACCCAGATTTTTTTCATCAGTGCCCAATACATAAGAAGGCAGAGCTTTGATGCAGTTCTGAGGAAGGCTATGGAGTTGTCATCCTCAGAGATGATGGGGGCTTTTCTCTAAGATAATGTGTTTGAAAAGCCAGCAAGTCTTTGAAGGGCAGCATAGAAGGACCGGCACCCACAAGATGACACCATGGTGTAGGAAGGGACCCCACCACCTGTAACCATCAGTGTCTAGGGATGACACATCCATCTGTCCATCCCAGGAGGCACACCCAGCTCCTATGGCTCTAAATGCACACACACTGTCTCTGCATCAGGGCTCATGGCTGCACTTATACCAGTTCTGTTTTGAAGTACATAAAAGCCTGTGCATTGATTGTTATTTTGTCACTAAAAAGCAAAAAAACCGAGCAGAGCTGGAGCAGCCCTCAAAAGAGGCAGGGATTAGCGTTTTATAGAGAAGAGGTTCAAAAATAAATTACACTGGCTGAAGTAATTTGGCCATTGTCCCATACAATGTGTTGTAAAGGCCATTAAGTCTCTGATTCAAATTATAAGGCAGCCCTTTCAGCCATCAATTACAATTAAAACACTCAACAATTCTGTCCAGCTTCAGGACAGCCACCACATACCCACACAATACTCCTTAAGGCCGCTGTCAAAGCTCCAATCAGAGCACCACACAAAGATATTCCCAACTGCCTGGACATGCTCCACCTCCAGCCCATAACATCCACTAACACAGAGTAATACATGAAATCTCTGTGGAGATGTTCCAGGCTTGCTCCAAGGGCCTGACCTAAGTAATATCAGAATGTCAGAAGGGCACTCACAGTTTCAGGAGCAAAAGCAGCCACAGCAAAGCAGCACTGCACATTTTTACTCACTGTAAAAACAGGCTAACAAATGGTGCTGGTATTTTAATTCTTCCCAGAAATAAATCACAGATGGTATCCAAGGCCACCTGCAGTCCACGCTGAGAGGCATTTTCAAGGCAAATACACTGACACACACACATAAAGGGCTGTAAGAACACTTTTTTACTGCATGGAGAGTGCAATTTAACTGAATTTAAACAACCCCAGATACCGTTGATTTAAGATATATAAAAACCCAGCAGGAAGGTATGTGGGAAATCTTAGGAAGAAACCTGAGTCTCCCTTATAGCATTAGGGCTTTATTTCTAAAATGCAGTGAGGTGAAAGAACAACCTTGCTTCTTTTCTTTTCTACCCATTCCAGTGATGCTATGAACCAATTTTGTTCCCTCAAACAAGGGATACAGATAAGCTGCTTATACTGTTTTCCCTTCTCCATCTAGCCTGTGTTTGAGTACTAATCATGATTTCATGATCCTTACTGATGCCACAAACCAGCATTCCCCATTTCCAGGCTGTAAGCAATGCCCTAAGATGTATTACTTGCAAGCTCTGCAAGAGCCAGACCGCACAAGTTGCAGCACCAAGTGTTTTCACACTGGTTTCCCTGCCTCCTGGCCCACTCCCTCCTCTCTCTCACGGCTGAACAGCAGAACAGCTCCCTGAACTGCAAAGAAAACCAGCCCAAGAGTTCCTACTTGCTGTCCAGAGGCTCCCTCCTCCAGAAGATGCCACAAGGGGGAATGAAGGTTTCTGCATGGCAGGCTGGTCCCCTTCCCACTCTGTTTGGTCAGCAGCCTTTGGCAGGGGAAGTCCAAGTGAAGCTTGTGGCTAGGAACCTGTTGATGGACGTGTACACACACAGAGGTAACACTGCACAAGTGTGTGCACTCACAGGTACACACACCAGGGCATTTATGTAAACAAATCCACAGTATCACATCACACGAGGTGGATACCTCCTGCAGGACTCTGTACTGTCAGGTATGCTTTAACATCCAGAAGGCAAACATGAATTTTTAGATGATGACCTTTTTCCAGACACAGAAATGCAGCTTGGGTAGCAAAGAACTACCATTAGCACGTTTATTCACCCAACTCCAGCAAGGAACTCAGCAACCTCCTTCAGCCCCACCCGCTGATGCTCACATTGATCTGCCTTTCATGGGAAGCACTGCCCTGGCAATAAGCACAGAGAGAGATGGTAAGAACTGCTTTGGGAATTAAAATGTTGAATGAGTGCAATTGTAGGAGGTAAGGTAAATTATTTTTCTCCCCTCCATTGTTAAAAGGAGATTGATTTAATTGGTAATGAATGTTCACCGATTGGGTTTTAAGGCTCTGCTGTTTTTCTCTCTCTGCATGTCAAGCCATTGCTGAAGGGCAATATAACAGTCTCAACAGTAACATCAAGCACACAAGGCTGGGAAGAAGCAGGACAAAAGCTTGGTAACCACAAACAACAGCAAAAGCATCTTCATTAGCATATCAGAGTTCTTCATATTTGAGTGAGGTTGTCCACCTCATATTCTCACTCACAAATGGGAGACAAGAGGTGAGATAAATTTCAGGTAAGACCAGTACTGTTTGATCTCCAGGAGCAGAGGTTCTCCAGAATTCTTAACAATAGTCACAAATCTGCAGCTGAAGCAGCAGCAAGAACGTTAAGGCCAGCTTTCAGCATAGCCGTGGTCGACTCACATCTCATATGGACTATTTCTGGCCTTTACTTTCTGAAGGAAAAAACCCCAAGGATCTCCTGGGGTCACTACCATACGTCAGGCAAACCAGTGAAGCAGTCTAATCCAGCAGTGTGTTTTTCTTGTTTTACTGTAGGTAAGCTGAAAGGTTTATAACCCACTCCACAATTGCTGAGCACCAGCTGTTTGTCGGGGCTGTTTTATGGGTAACTCATCTCTGAAGGGCTCCACTTCCATTCCTCTTTTAGGAACTACATATAGGAAGAGCTTTTCTTTCATATAAAGAATTTTTGTTCTTTTCATTCTCCCCATCTCCAATTCAAACATTGTTCTCCATTTTTGCATTTCATTTCAGTTTTTACTTCCTCCACTCTTGGAGAACATAATTAGATTGCACTAATTACCCAAGTCCAGCTAGGTCAGGGTGTTGTGTCACTGGCCTCTGGGCTGGGGTGAGGAATGAGTTTTCTGATGGGCCACCTGCAATGGTGGTTGTTGGGACTGATTGCCAAGTTTGCCTTGGAAACCTGCCCTGCAGTTCCACTGTCAGAGAAAACACATAATTCTCCTCCACCACTTTTCTGCCTTGAAGCTAACAGAGGTACACCAACATTTGCCAGCAGAGAATCCCACCTGCCTCTGAAAGCAGGAAAGGAAGCAGTTAAAGCATTGGGGATCAACTTTCCCAGGATTTAGCATCAATTACTAGTATTTCACTAGGCGACCTGTGTGAACTTCAGCATCCTTTCCCACAGTTACAACTTCCCAGGAGCAATGTGTTGCTTTGCTGGGCAGACACGTGGCAACCAGCACCTCTGGCAGAGCAGAGTGCATGGAAGCTCCTCCTTACGTTGGTGGAGTTGGTGGAATGGCAAATTGCTCGCAGTTCAAGCAGCAGCGTGCAGACTGACAAGATCACTTTTTGTTTACTAAACAATTAAACTCATTCACCAGAGATCAAGCAGAGCTGCACTGTCATTTGGCACAAAGCTGGAATAGTGGATGAGCCATCACCCACTGAGGCAGTGCAGCTCTCCCTTTCCTATCTCCCAGGAGCTCCCAGGCAGCAAGCCGTGTCCTTATCGACTCCATTGCCTTATTAATCCCCTATTGATCTGCGCACTGAGCACTAGGCAGAAATAATATTTTTATCTTCTGTACTCTTGGCTGTGCTGCCATTGGTTTGTGAAGCCTCCTGAGTAGCTTGGGTTTTCCGTAACCTGGGGAGGATGGATCCACCCACGCTCACTGGGAGAGCAGGCACTCAGTGAGGGGTACCTGTGGGAAATCGTGAAACTTGCTGTGCGAATACCTCAGCTGCTGGTCTGCCTACTCCCTGACATGGAAATTTACAGAGTTGTAATTCATCTTTCCAGGTCAAGCCAGTGGCCAAAAATACCCTGAACCATCAAATTCTGCTCAGGATATTACAGCTACTACTTCCTTCTCTCTAATTATGGAGACTGGTCTACAATCAGAGCAGTCTGTCAGGAGCTGGTGTCTGTGAGGATGGGTAAACAGCTCAGACACAGCAGCTGTTTGCTGTGATACCTGGGTATGCTCTGCCACCAAATCCACCTGAGGCTGCCTGTCCCACACCCAGCAGCTTCTCCACTGCTTCAGCACAGCCATCAATGCAGGCACCCAGCTAAGAGGGGCTGCAGAGCCCACACACAGCCCCAGGCACTGCAGAAAGGGTCCGACTGTCTGAGGGGAAAACATAGACATGACAGAATGTAATTCTCAACAGAAGAACATAGTGCACTTTTTACTTACACTGTTCTATTGCTTATTACACAGACCCCAGATGATTTCCCCATGCCAGAGATGGGAAGAAGGAGAAAATATAAGGAAAATGTAAGTGCAGAGATACAATGTGACCAGAACAAGTAGTGCAGCTTCCCAGTGATGGAGACTGCCAACTCTTGGCCGGCACTTTTGGGTCAAAAAGAAAATGTGCAAGGTGAGTTTGACTTTTCCAAACTGCCAGTTAATTCTGGAATTACCAAAGCAAGTTGAGTGCTAGCACCAGTGCCATGAGACACCAAGCACCCAGAGAAGAGCATGGCTGGCTCTGTGGGGCTCCAAGCCCCAGCAAGGTTTCAGATGCTCTACAAATAACACCATCAGCATAAACAGTGCTCTGTAATACAGTTGAGAAAATGTTTGCAATCAGTTCTCAAAACAGACTCTTTCATAATTGAAATACTGCAGAGCAGAAAACAGCATTATCATTACAATAAATGGGTGCTGCTGAGTTAGAGGAGATCTTTTGTCTGCAAATCCCATTTACACAAGCAGAGGCAATGGTGGTAGGAGCAGTTACATTACTCTGTGCACTCCACTGCAGGGCTTGGATAATTTTTGTCAGTCCCTCTTCTTTTTAACTTGCAATGGGCTTTACTGGTAACTTGGAAGAAGTTCAGAGACTAGATACATGAACAACTGGAGGACTGCAAAACCTTGTGATGCTGAAAAAATCAGCATCAAGCAGCAGGTTAAGGGAGGAGTTGATCACTCTGTGGAAAACAGACTTTTGGTAATGGGATCTTCAGTGTGGCATTGAAAGGTGTAAACAAATTCAATGACTGGAAGCTGGCGTTAAACAAATCAGTCTAAAAATAAGGGAGGACATTTTCAACAGCCAATGTAATTAACCTTCAGTACAGTTTAATGGTGGTTGTGTTGGATTTTCCATTGCTGGAAACTTTAAAAAAATAGAAGGTTTTTCTAAATTACTTCCTAAATACCCAGCATGGCAAAACAGAACAGGATGTTGCTCAAAAAAGCTAAAAATCACCTTCACCCAGGTTCAGTCCCTCCTCAGTGACAATGAACTCCTGTCCTCACAGGTCAGCCTGGGTGGGTTAGGAGCCTTTGGAGAGCTTTTATCATAACCCTGTCAGCTGGCCAAAAGACAAAACATATATGTAATTTCTGGAGTTTTCTGTCACATCACACGTCGGGAAAGAACATTTCTTCCACCTCCTGGCATGCCCTATTGAGCTGAGCTCGGCCCTTGCTGTCCATCAGAGCCACTCTTCACCTTGCCTGTCCTTCCCAAACATGCTTCTATTCCTGTAAACACTATCTGTGCACTCCATGCTTGCCTTCCCTTGCCACCACGCCATCCCCCCAGCCCTTTTCCTTGCATTCATTCCCCAGAGGGGTTTGTCCTTGCTCCCGGGTCACAAGAACCAGAGGGGAGAGGTTTGGGGATCTAGGGTGAGCTGCTTGGTGCACTGAGCACTGCCTGGGGAGCAGCTGAGCTGCATGAACAGCAGTGGCAGGAGCAGCAAGTGGAGGGAAGCTGCTCACAGGGAGTGACCCCATCTGTGTGTGAAGGGAGAGTCCTCCATGGATACCACAGGACGTGTCCCATATCACAGCCCAGCCCTGGGCCCTGATTTACCATTCATCTACAGGCGAGGCAATTCATCCTGCTGCTTCAGCTTCCCCCTGCACAGAACCTCAGCAATGATATTTGCCCTGTTGCTGCACAGGAGCATTTTCAGGATCAATTAGTTTAGCATTCATGCAAAGCTCTGTGGACAGAAGCCTCAACACAAGTAGTAAGTACCATTATTGTTACTGCACTTCAGATGGCTACCACACTGACATTTTCCAGGCATGCACCATTAACAATTTACAAAGATAAATGGGCCAGGAACCTGAAAATGCATTTAGGACAACTACCTCCTGCTTACCAGCATACATTCAGCTGCGTAAATGACACCTCATCGCTCAACGTGTAGCTATGGTAACATTTCTATCTCATATGCTGAAGTGCACACACACACACGTGTGGAGCTGGAGGGAAGCCAGGCTACCTCATTTCATGACACGCAAACACCGAGCCAGGGAACTTTCCCAGGCTCCCAAAGCCAAGCTGCTCCCAAGGAGCCAGGGACAAGGAGCAGCCAACTCGCCCCACGCCTGTCAGGAAGGAGATGGAGCAGGAGCCCCACCAGGCCCCTGAGGGACTTACTTGAGAGCAGTTTTGTAGTGGTAGATTGCTTCAACGTTACGGCCCTGGTCTTTCAGGAAATTGGCATAGTTGTAGTGCACCTTGGCATTGTGGGGCAGGGTCTTCACTCCTGAGCTGTGAAGAGGAACAGAAGCAGGACACTGTTAGCAGCCAGGTTACCCCACCTTCCCCGGGGTCCACCTTCTTCTCGCAGTCCCTCCCTTCTCCTGAAAAGCTTGCTCGTAATCCGAGCACCCTGTCACCTCCTGTGCATTTGTGCCAGCACAGCTCATGTTTTAACTCCCAGCTTGTCCCACGCGCCAAGCGCCCCGGGCAGACATCAATGTGTGGCAGCAGTTCAACCCATCCTGGTCGCTGTCACTGCAGGCACTCTCAGCAGCAACACTGCAATGCTCCCTGTGCCCAGATGCTGCTGTGTTCTAAAATCTGAACTACTAAATTGAAAGACCAAAACCTAAATAGTTAATATTTAGAGGGAAAGCATGTAGTACTTTCTAAAAACAGGGTCCCTGCTTAAACCTGAGTGTCATGAAGCATCTGATGAAAATCTTGATTTAAACCTGGCACTGCAGATACCAGAAAGAGGGTATCTTTTCCACGTGCATCAGCCACTAGATGGAATGCATGGCATACTCCAAGTACCAGCACATGTGCACTGCTTAAGGCTGAGCAGAGTGTGCCCAGGAGGTGAGGGCTAATGGGGACTCTCACCCTTAGGTGGCAAAATAACACTCTGGCATTATAATACATGACTGAGGATATCTGGCTGCACAGCCACCCCATCCCTCTCCCCTGCCACGTGCAGACTAAACTCAACATTTGGAATTAATAATGAGGGCACAAAGACAAAAGCAAGCATATGCTTATTCACTTAATTGAGAGCACAGAAAGCAAGGTACACCTTGCACAGCCAGAGGAAATGCCGTTTCAAGGTTAAACAGAGAAAGAAATCACAGGAGCACGTACACCGTGGAAACATTTCCCCTGCAAGAATCCAGAGAAGTCAGTGCTCCATTTAATGGGGGAATCCTTTCCAGCACATAAATAGGGGCTCTCTGAGGTAACAGGAAATAAGGTTGGATGAATCTGTTCATGCAAAAGCAGACAAAGTGCTGTTTCTTGCTCACAAGCAGATTCCTGCCAGCTGCTCTCTTTTCTACTCCCAGCACCTCCAACTCTGCTACCTCAGGTAGGAAAAGCAAGGACTAGAAAATTCCCAAGTCTTGTTGCTTTGCCTTGTCTGCCTCTCTCGTTTAACTTTGGTTAGCATGGAAGTTAATTGTAATGAGACAGGGTCACAGGCAGCCCCTGCTGTGGGGGGCACACCCTCTTGCATGGAAAAAATGCACCCAGAACTGCAGAAACCCTTTGAGGGGGACTTCACTGCAGAACAGTACTGAAGAATTGCAGTGGCAAATATGGTATCCTTTTGGTTATCTGCAGCCAGTGGCATCCAGCATCACTCACACCTACTTGTGAGAGCTTCCAAAGCTTCGCCCACAACTGCCTTGCAGAGTTCAGCTCAACACAGCCACGGCTTGCCTTCTAAAATTAAAAGTACACCTTGCATTTGGCTTCCTAATCATCAGGTATTTCCAAATTACTTACTGGGAGCACTACAGGAATAAGACATTTTGTGACTAATCACTGAATTAAATCAGTTAATTGATGCTATTCTTAAGAGAATGATTTTCTATATTAGTTTTCACAAAGATATACTGCACCAGCAGCAAGTAATGTGTGACTGCTATGGCTGTGTTAATTTCCATTGGCCTTGGGAGCTATTAACTACACACTTACAACCTCTGGGCATTACTGGAATATTAATTCTTATACAGAGAGGGTTTCATTACATCAGCATCAGTGTAACAGGCAGAGACATGGCACTCAGAACTGCTGCTCTCTCAGAGCTACGTGCAAGGAGCTGCTCTGCTACAGCCTCTGCTGAAAGAGAGCAGACTGAGCTAACAGTGAGGAGTACATTACACATGCACCAGCACTTCAGTTCTAATGAGATACGGTTTTAACAGCAAGATACATACGTTTAAGTATTTTAATTCTGGACTGTTTTCCTTTAAGTAGAATTTATCACTAATTCCGCTGGTCCCATTTATTAAAACATCACTAATAAAGCTTCTTGCATCTGTGTGCTTCTGCTGGTGGCAGGGGTGACACAGGAAAGGCAGAAATGGGTTTGGGCTCTTAAGATGCTCTCTTCTGCATGACACTGACCTATTTATTCTCCTCACATGGGCAGGGAGGGGGAATGTTTCGTTCTGCAAACGCACGTAGCAATGACTGAAGCTGCTGGGAGCCTCTGCGCTGGGGGAGGCAGCAAACACGGCACTGGATGCAGAGGGGAATTTTCAGGAGAGTTTAGGAGTTAACACTCCTGCCAACTGATTCCTGATCAGTTGAGAACACGGTTTGCTCCTTGACAGAGGAAACAATGATGTCCACGGTGAAAGCCAAGAAGGAAAGGGTGGAGTATAAATAACAAAGCAGAACACAATGTTTTTCCATTTCTGCTTCCCACAAGCTCCCAGTCTCTCGCAATTTCAATATAATTTTCCAATGTGCTTTTCCAAACTCTCCTATTTCCCTGTTCCCCAGCCTGTCACACACATGCCCTTCTGAAAACCCACGGCACCGATCTGGCTCCAGCCAGACACGAGCACACTGACATTGGACGTCACTTCTCCAGAGGATTTCCTTCCCTTCTGATTTCTACGACAGCAGTAAGCAATATAAATGGAAAATAAACAATAGGCAAACCTTTTTACGTAACACTTCCTCCCCAGGGAAAAACAAAAAGCCTATTAGCCATAAATCAGAGAAATTAAATGCCACTGGTATTTTCCAACCTCAAATACCAGCATCATCCAAATTCCACTTCAGTTGGGAAAAAAGCCCTGTGATCCTCTCTCTTGTGTTCCTAAGCGCGTGTTCTGCTCTACAAGGTGACTGGGTGCAGGGCTGAGGCTTCATTGATTTTCCGTGATACCCATATGAAAAGTGCTCAGTTTAGGAGAACATGAGACCACTCCTGCCTCAGCAGGAACCTTGGGAAACCGATGGTGTCTCCTCTGCTTTGGGAATCATTATCATCAACAAAGATTCTCTACAGCAAATTATTCTCTGGATGACACAAACAACCACCTTCCTTGGCCTCCTACCCTTGTACTGATTTCACAGATAACTGTGTTGGGCCATATTAAACTGCCCTACAAAAGATGCCCAAAATGCAATGGGACTTGCTGTCTTCATCTGAGCCAGCTTTCAGAATTAAAAAAATAACACAGCAGAAAATGCCACTTTTGGGACTGGAGCAGTTTTTGCAAATTCCTGAAGTCAGCAGACCTGTCTTGGGAAGGAGAGCTGCTGACTAAGAAAGCATCATTTTTGTACAGTTCCTTTGCTGGTTGCAACTGGGTTTCCAGGCACTGTCACAAACGCGGGCAGCGCGTGCGGACGCTTTCCAGGAGCAACAGGAAACATGGCAGCTTGACAAGTCTTGGAAAGGTCAGTACAGAGGATGCAGAGATCAGCCCACAGCTCTCCCCTCCCTCTCCCTGGCTTCAGACATTAATGCTGACCACAGTTGGAGTCTGACCTTCTGGCCTGTGCATTCACTCTAGAGGGCAGTTCCTTAAATAATTTACAGGTAAATCCTCCCTGATCACCTGCCAACACAGTAAGACAAACTGCTTGGGGCTTCTAGAGATGTCTTGGAATAATATGCCTCAAATACCTCTCTGTATATTTGGCCATGTCTTACACTTGTGGTTTATTTGCTTCTCATTTAGTCCTTGCACACATGCTTGTGCAGCTCTGTGGAGATGCATCATTTCCTCAGACAGCAGCATCCTCCCCACACCACTGCTTTCAGCCAGCACCCAGCAGGATTTCTGCACCCAGAAAACTTGGTCCCTGGGCTGAAGACTGAGTGGCCACAGTGGCCCAGGGATGGCAACAGTGTCACACAATGTCAAAATGGTGTAAGTTTTAAGAAAGGGATGGAATGGAGTACAAGCACAAAGCTAGGAACACACTGAGTACACAAACATCTCCTGGAGCAGCATAGAAAAAGCATATTTAACAGAACAGGCCTGTTAAAGCCAAGGGAATCAAGACAGATCAATCCTGCAGAAACAAGCAAACGGAGGAACAAAAAGTAGAGGTGAAAGAAAAAACACTAAGAGGAGGGAAGTAGTAGTAATTAACTAAAGCAGCAACTGGAGAAAGAAGAATGAGGAACTAGGATTGCGAGTGAAGATTCTCCCAGCACACACTTCTTAAAAAAAATTCAACACACATAAAGAATACCAAGTAGGTTGATTATGTCTCCTTTCCCACATCTATAGATTTGCTCTGTATCCTCCTCCTGTTCTGTCCATTAAAATTTATTGTTGTTTTACATACCTCCATCCACTTCTCCCTCCTCTCCATCAGCCTCCTCCTTCTTCCCCACAGGGGAGATCTCTCACTCCTGGAATGACATTATCTTCTTGCTATACTATTCTTCTTTTGCATTTCCTTCTCATCAACTAGGAGGGTCCTACCACATTACAGAATTGTGAGGGATGTGTAACACCTATCAAAGAAGATCTTAAAAGGACAACAAAAAGGCCAATAAGGGTAAACAGCACAGTGAAGACAGCTATGAGAAATGAAAACCATTCTTTAAAAAGGAACAGCTACAGAAGGAAAAAGGAAAAGAGCATAAATGTCAGCGAGTTAAACATAAACCATAATTAGGCAGACCAAATGAGATTTAAAGAAAAACTTGCTAAAGCTATCAAAGCTAATAATGGAATACATCAGATAGAGGAAACCTGCCAAAGATACCCTAAGGCAAATAGATGATGGAGGTTTAAAAGTAGTGCTTAAAGAAGAAAAGACCACAGCAGAAAAGCTAAATGGATCCTCTGCACCAGTGCTCACTACAGGGAAACCCAAGGAGCTGCCACACAGGAGCCTTTCCTCACAGGGCAAGACCCAAGCACTGTCTCTGACTGTAAGTGGCAGTAAAAGAGGCTTTAAAACAAATCAACACCCAGAACAGTTATGAATCCGTTGGGCCAGGTAGAATGCATCCAAAGGAAATCAAACAGGCAGCTATTAGCTGCGGTAGGTAGCCTATAATTTAAATGAGACTGGCACTAGGGGAATGGAAGTTGATGAACATGACTTCATTTGGCTCCAGGGAAGGGATCTTGAGGGGGAAACAGACCAGAAAGTGCGATTTTCACTTCAGGTAATTTGGGGAAAACCATAATAAATCGTAATTCTAGCACATTTCTGGATAACTACAGTCCAACAAATAATTAGCCTTGCATACAGCAGAAAGAAGTTATTTGGGAAGCTCTGTTGGTGTTTTATAGACTGAACAGGTAACATACATGCTATTGAAACTATGGAAAGCCTTTATAAATATCCAAATATAGCCCAGTCAATCAAAATCACATACACCAATGTTGAGCACTTAAAAGCTCAAAAGGGTTTTTTAATATAGAATCCCTCACTAAAGACTTCCAATTTCTTCAAGGCACCATGGAGTAAGAGGGGAAGATCCTCTCATGAATAAATACTTAGCTGAAAGACAGCAAGCAAAGAAGTGTGAACAGTTTTTACAGCTGGAGAAGAGGGCAAGCAGAGCTCCCAGGAGACATGCAATGGCACCTGAGCTACTTCAGGTGTTCACAAAGGATCTTGAAAGGGGAGCAAACAGAGAGGGGACACATTTGCTGATGACACCAATGTGAATCACACTGCAAGAATTAACCATACGTTGCAGAAGGATCTCACAGTATTGAAGACTGGGAAAAAAGATGGCCCAAGAAACGCAGTGTTGGTACAGACACAAGCATCAGAGAGTGTGTACACACACACTCTAAATCTGCATAAATCTGCACACAGATTCATGTCTAAAAACCTGGTATTTCCAGTCACAGTAGGTGTCATGGAATTTGCATTGAGAGTGCTGTGAAATTATCAATCACTGCTTAGGAGAGGTCATAAAAGGCAAGCAGAAAATTAGGAATTAGTAGGAGAAAAGAACAAAGATGAGAAAGCAGTCCTATGTTACTGTGTTGCACATACTTCTTGAAGGTGGTTCTGGCCCCTTTCTCAAAAGGATGGATTAGAGTATGAAGGTATCCAGAGAAGACCGACAAGAGGAATCAGAAATGCAGAACAGCTTCCATGTGAGAGGAAGAAAAGACCAGCTGACTTCAGCGTGAAAAGGAGACAGCCTTAGGTGAAGGCATGGGGGTTCAAGGCATGGAAGTGCCTTTATCCTAAGTGACAATGTGATGGGTACTCACAACTCATTCAGCACACCAGCACTAGGGGACACCAAACCAGATAACCAGGCAGAAGGCTCCCAGCACACAGAGGGAAATCTTAGTGTGCACACTCCGTAATTTAACGACGGAGCCCAGTGCACAGGATGCTGTAGAAGCCAAAACTATAAATAGATTTGAAAAAGCAGTCAGAGACATTATGGAAGAAAAGTCCATCAGTGGCTGTTAAAAGTAAAAATAGCAAGTAACTCCTGACTCAGGAAGTCTTTAAACTGCAGATTACTGCAAGCTGGGAAAGAACTGGAGAGAAGCATTATTGTTGCTGGCCCTGTTCTTACAGTGCTTTTTTCAGCTGCTGCTGCTG
This sequence comes from Ploceus nigricollis, assembly GCA_013399945.1. Taxonomy (NCBI): domain Eukaryota; kingdom Metazoa; phylum Chordata; class Aves; order Passeriformes; family Ploceidae; genus Ploceus; species Ploceus nigricollis. Next base: position 246,740 of record VXBC01008909.1, on the reverse strand, counting down.
ATTGCTCTCAGGGGCAGGCCACAATACGAGGTGACCCAGCAGGAATTTAAGAGCTCTGTCATCCCTTCAGAAGCCTGGGGCAGACCTCTTTCCTGGTACTGTCCCCAAAACTCCTGAGCTGAAGAGGGAAACAGCTCAAGCTAAGGCACTGAGCCCTGAGTACTGCCCTGGGCTACCCCAAGTCCCTCCCTGAAGGTAAAGGTGTGTTAGCTCCAGCTCAGAGCTGCACTGCAGCAGGGACATGACCTTGGAACTGGAACTGGCAGTAAATAGTCACCCTGCTTTGAATGGAGGCTGGAAGGACAGAACTCCATGTGTATCCAACTAAGCAGACATAACTTTATCCCTCTCTTCTACCACAGACCCTGTAGCACTCCATATTGTCCCTAGAATGCTCCTTAGTAGAAGGAAATGTCCTCCTGTCACCTGCTACAGTCTGACTTCATCGTTCTTAAACCTGGGTGACCACAGCTGTGCACAACACAACACCACAGGATGCCTGCAAATCTGCATATGGAATTGTCATATTCCCACCTCCCCTTCAGTAAGAGAGGGCTCCAACTTGGAAACCTTCCTACTTTCCTCCAAGCAGCCAGGTTTGGACTGGAGGTGTGTCCCACAGGGATTGCTATGTGAGTCCAGGCCAGTCACCATTGCTTGAACAGCAAACAGTGTTTGAGGGAGCCAGCAGGGAACTGAGATTGGCTCAGTGGGTCAGAGTGGGCTGTTAATAGTGCTGAGGTTGTGGGTTTGACCTCATCCCTCTATGGGCCATTCACTTAAGAGCTGGACTCGATGGTCCTTGTGGGTCCCTTCCAACTCAGAATATTCCGTGAATCATGCAGAGAGGAGAAAGCCCAGTACCAGATTTTTTAAAAAACAGCCCCACTAAGAGAGCTCCAACCACTCCAGTAGTGTTTGCTGAAGACCAAAGGGTACACATAAAAAACAATTTCATACTTTTAGTGCTGCATAAATTAAACTTTGCTCTGGCCAATAAGTTAGGAAATAAAGCTCAACCCATGTGCAGATCACCTGCGTTTCTGCAATTACTTCACAATTAGACAACTGCTGAAAGCAGCTGGAGGCAAACGCAATACATTTTCTAGCAAAACACAAAATGAAGCAGTCTGTTTCAATGCAAGAAAATACATAAATGAGGTTGTTAACAGAGCTGTTTGGCAAAGAGTAATCAAATAAAATGAAATATGGTACATTAAGTTTGGCACTTCGTGGCATTTTATTTTTGTCATTAGAACATTGCTAAAGAAACTTCAATATATTCAGTAGCGTAACTATGGCATTCTGGAGTGTTGCAAAAAACTTTTGCTATGTCTTTAGAAACAAAAGCATAACACTATCATTACAGCTACAGAATCAAAGTTATTTAAAAACAGCAGGTCTTAAAAATGTGATTGTCAGAACCAAAGTTTGTCCATCAGCATATAAACTGCTGACGTCAGTTATCAGACAACAAAATGTGTTATTTTATGATAATAAAAATGTTAATTAGATCAACGCATCAATAGCACAAGTTTTCTAAGGAAAACTATTCCATGCAACAAACCTACTTTAAACAATATAAAAATTCAAGTATTCTCCTGTGGTCACTCCTACCTGAAAAGGGATTCTCGTGACAGCCAGATTTCATTCTGTTTCACGGTCTTCCAAGAGAAGAGCAGCAGCAGCAAAGCAAAGAGGGTTGGAACAGTAATTCTCCATTTATTTAGCCACGTAGACAGCTTTTTTAGACCATGGACAAAAAGGATGCAGTACCCCATACTGTGGGAAAAAAAAAGGAAAGGAAAGGCAAAATGTACCTAAAGTTACATTTCAAGTGTCTGGTTTATATGCAAGACCATCCACAATTGCATTTATTATACAATTACAGGGGATTTTTGGACTAATGATATTTTCTGGGCTAACAAATTTCAATTCAACAGCAGTTTTCCTCAAGTCACTACACAATTTCCAAATTAATCTAAATGATAGACCCGGATGCCAAAAGTACAGTCACATACATAATATAACCCAGCGTAATGGTAGCTTACACCAGCCACAGAAGGCAGCTGCTTTTCTGAGCAGCAAGCTAAGAAAGCACCACGTAATAACAGTAATACTGAGCACTACTGGAGCAGTGTGGAAATGACAGGCATTTTAACAGGGGGAAGTCTCCAAACAATCCCAGTGGTGGCTGCTATTAATTCCAGTTTACAAATCGTGAAGCTGAGGCAGGAGAGCAAGTGCTGTAGTCAATGCTGCTGCAGGAGTAGGTGACAGAGACCACCAAAAGGCAGACGTGCCTGTCTGGGTCTTGCACTTCTACATCAAGGCCAGCCCAGAAGAGCTGAGATGTGCTGGCAGATCTTCCTTGCTGCCCTCCCACGACCTGACACACAGTCATCTCCAGCCTCCAGCACTTCCATGGCTCTCCATGAATAACTACTGTGGCATTTTCACAAGCCAAATTTGAACCGAAGTCTTACTCCTGAATAAATTTACATCAATTCAGTAATTATTTACCTTAATTCAAGGGTTATGTTAATTCCTCCAATGATGTCCCTCTGAGTTGGAAATTCAGTGCTTTTGGTTGCTGTACTTGGTAATCGCCAATTCTACTTGTAATTTTTTACAAGGAATTTAAATTTCGATTGCTTAACAAATTTCATTAGCTTATCTAGAACTCTTCAGGTTACTTAGCACCTGATTTAGTGTTAGACTTAAAATTTATTTTAGTCCAGGCAGCTCTCCCTGTTGAAATAAGGGAGCAGAAGGCTCTCGAATTAGGGATGATCAATAAACAGGGACAAAAGCATAGCCCTGCCCAAACACTGGCACACCTTGAACCCCAGCTGAATCCACATTTAAAAGCAGGCAGGCTGGAGGCAGAGAGATCATTGCACCTGCTCACACTCTGGACAGTTTTACAGGCTTTCCTGCTCTGTACAGAGACGTTTGAGCAACTTCCCAGTGAGAATGCTATGAGGTAAGAAAAACTAACAAAATTCCCCTGTCAGAGGTGACCTTGCAGGCAAGCACACAATATGGCGAAAGTCAATGTGGAAATTGGAAAAAGGAAAATGTTCCATACTTGAGGAGCTCTGTGTGTGCTTCTTGGCATGGTTTCTCTGCCCTCCTGGAGAGCTGGAAACATTGCTATTGCTTAGGCTTCCCAAGGATGGAGAAGGACAATAATTCTTCCTGTCACTGAGGAATAACCCTGCCTTTGTTGCACATGCTGATTAGCACCACTGCATTGTCTCTGGCACAGCACAGGTGCCCTATAGAACACTGAGACAAGTACAGACATGGGGCAGATCCAGAGACAACATCAGATCTGCTGATCATTCAGAACTCTTTCACTGCTGTTTTTGAGTTCTCCCGTTCTTCAGAAGTGGTTACCTATATATTTATGTCACTCAATTATGCTTGCACTTTGCTGTAACACTTTTCTTGTTGTATTTGTGCTGTTTTTTCATTAATTATTTTGCATATATATATTTCTGCACCTACATTAACTTCATGCAAACATTTAGAACTATAAAGATACTGATACCAAACAATCCAGCCTTTAGAGTTATGGAACCCTACTTTAAAACCTCTGAAAAGCTAATCTCAGTAATAATCCCTCTCTTTCCAACAAGAAATGCCTCCAAAATCTGCAGACCTGAAAACTGCAGAGTTTTCACTCTGTTATTTTGCCTTTCCTCAATTTTATCCTTCCCTTGGAATTAATTATCTGAAATAAATATTATTTAATTGCTTTAGCACAAGGCCATTTTCAAAGTAATTTCCCTATACCTCCACATATTCAAGAACAGACCCTTCCTACAGAATCATGAATGCACTCAGAAAACAAAAAATGCAAACATCAATGTCTTGGTATTTATGTCAAATCCTGTCCCAGCTGTTGGGAATTTCTGCCTTAGCAGCAGTACTCAGTCTGAGGCACAGTCAGCATCACACTACACCTCCTCCAGATCCCATGATCTGCTCTAAACAAAACAGAGTGTCCACACCAATGAATTAAAGCAAAAAAACCTAATTATATTGCTACTGTTTCCCAGTTCCAAAACCACATCATCTGTCATACCTTACTTCACTTGTTTCACACTAGACTCAACAGTCCCAGTACGGAAATTAACTTTATCACAGTGACCATGACATTTTGAACCAGTGAAGCACCAAACTCGCAAAGATGGAGCTGCTGCAGCAGCAACCTGCCCCGAGAGTCACTGGACCTGGAGAGCCCACCCCACCACAGGTTCATGCCCAGATGCAAGTTCATCCCTCTTCCCTTGATCCCAACCTCACCAGGCTTCAGAGGAGCCCTTTGAAGCTGCTCTGACTTTTATCAAGTCAGCAGCAGCCCAAGCAGTTGTACCCTGGTGGAAAGAGCCCGTGCAGGTGAGGCTGCACTCGGATGATGAAGGTAACTTGCCAGGTAATGCCTCCTATGTGTTTAACTCTGCTATGACCCTGCCACTGCCCACAAACACAGAGAACATTTCAAATAGATCTGCTTTTTTTCTCAGAGTGATGGGGGACTTGACTCCATATCAAATCTTACCACTAGCTTGCCAGGAAATGAGGTCTTACTCACACACACAGGAAAAAAAAAAAGAAAATGTCTCAAAAGGACCTTTCATCAAAGACTTGTTTGCCACTTGAAAAACTTACCCTTAAGTACTACATTCTAGACATCTCAGTAGCTAACTGCATATGCATTGAGGCTGCAGGGTTTCAGGTTTGGGGGTTATTTGGTTTCTTAGTTAACTCTAGCATTTCCTAGGGAGGGAACCATTTCTCCTGAAGGGCTTTTCTCTCAGCATTGCCACACATGCACTTTTCTGAAATACTTTGTAGCAAAACCAAAACAATGGGAAACAAGCAAAATCCCCAAACCACTTTTCTAAGTCCATTTTCCACTGGATTATTGTAAAACCGCTAGGCTTTTTTTTTTTTTTTTTTGGCTTTTGTAGGATAAGCAACAGCCTGCTACAGCAGTGAGAAGTCCATGCCACCTTGGACCCTGGGGTCCTGAGAAACAGCCCACTAAGTCCACATGGTAGTAGATTTCATGTGGGCTCACAATGAGCATGCATTACAGGGGAACCTGTAACTTCAGGAATTCCATGAAGCGGCAGAAAAGCTGGGCAAATGGACCAACAAGCCAATGGTTTCATGATTCCTCACAGTTTCAGGGCTTTTTAGTATTAAAGTGGCACTTTAGGCATGCCCTGAATCACAGCAAGGGCTGAGGGCCAGGCAGCCCGACAGGGAAACCCTCTGTGCTACTGCCATGTGATTCTGGCAGACTGCACACAGAGAGCTGGGTAATGACACATTTCTGTCTATCATTTCTGTGGTTTGTTAATATTGTTCCACCTGTAAGGAAGCAAAGGAGGCACAAGCAGATGGGAATGTGGTGGCATATAGACCTCATTTCCCACTGTGTTCTACATGTATTGCCCTATTAAAGCTAGAGCCAAAACAGCATATATTTAATATTTGCAAACACATCTTGGGTAATTAGATTGCAAATTCAACCTTTCCTTTGGCCATTACAGTGAAGCTGTTACTGATGATGCTTGCACACAGCTCTGCTCTCTGTGGATCAGGTTTCTCCCTTTTCAGTAAAAGTCAGGAACGGTTTCACTGCATTTGGCTCTTGTGATGGCATTTAATCAAAGCCACATGCCCTGGATTATCAGGATGCTCTGCTATAGGAATCTGCCTGCATCAGAAACCATTTTACCTCCTTCAGAAATTGCTTGGAGATCTGCTGCTGTGGAAAACTCCTGACGTGCAAGGCATGCTCTAGTCATGCTTTCTACTGCATTTTCTAATTTGTGACTTTGCACAGTGCATGGTCAGAGCAGGCTGAGAACTGAAGTTCTGAGAGAACCAGTCTGGACACCAGCAGCTGCAGTTCCAGCCTCTTCTAACTCACCCAGGTAGGGCTGTAAAAAGGAGTTTAAAAAGGGTGGGAAAAACTATGCAGAAAAGATGCTTTCCTCACACTTTTTAATGGTAATTTTGTGGATGTCAAATCTTGTGAACTAGTTGTTTGGGGTTTTTTAAAAACTGATTTAATCTCAACTACACAAATGTAAACTTGGAGTAAATCCACTGATTTCATCAAAGCAGTTACTCCAGATTTCATAGCTCAGCCTAGATAAGAATCCAGATGCATCCATGCATACATATCAGTTTGGGAAAGAGTTGCCTATAAGCAGCCTGTGGAAGTGTGGAAGAAACACTGCCGTATTCAGGGGCTGCTAATGCAACAAAAGGGATTATATCAAAAGTATACTGAGACCAGAAAATGCACTTGGCTTCGACATTTCACCCGGGAGGCTCTTTCTGGGCTGCAAAACTCCTTCTTGATTTCCAGCACTTATTTGAGATGACTCCCTTACCCTCCATAAAAATCAACCCTCGCTTCCAAGCTGCTCTGAGGCAAGTTTAACCCTTGTGTTCATGACTAAATGCATGATGCTGCTGCCCTTCAGAGAGAAGTGAGCACAGCCCTTCAGAAAGACTGTGTCTGCTGCCAGGTCCAAATGCTGGACACAAACGTTCGGATTCTCTCACTTTTACAGCTCCCCACAAGCTTCTGAGCCTGAGCACCACACATATATTACCTGGCACAACACTTTACATGCTCCTAGTCCTAGCTACTCCAGCTCTGCAGCCTGAGCAGAGGAAAGGCACTGAGAGGAAGAGGCAAAGCCAGCTGAAATGCAGCTTGCAGGCAGGGCTGTTGCTGCAGGGGAAAAGACAGTTCATCCCTGCTAAACTCATCGGCTCTGCTCACACTTCTCTAATGGAGAGTAATTGATTGCAAAAAGCACGCTTGGCATGCCCTGGAGGCTGCTCCTGCCTCACTACAGCAGTCACATGTGGAAAGGAGAGCTGGCAAAAATAAGCATAGCCAGGGTGGTTCTTTCTGCCCCAAAAAGCACTCTCAGGCACACAGCTGCAGTGGTGAGCTGTGCTGGCAGAGCAGCAAAGATGCTGCTTTATGAAAAATGTCAAGTTTTTCAAAGTTGGAGCTGTTTGGGCCAGAATGAAATCTGGCCTTTGAAAAAGAATGCTTCCATCTGGAAATAGAGTGTACTTGTATGAGCATGCTAGGTTGCGCTTGGGTCATAAAATCATAGAAACATTAAGGTTAGAAAAGACCTTCAAGCCCAATCTTAGACCAAAAAAAAAATCCATTTTCTGGGTCACCCAAAAGATTCAGAAACTGAAGGGGCAGTTCTGGGCTGCTCTCTCCAACCTTTTTGTTGTCCATCTCCTTCTGACTGTCAACTTCATCTTGGGTTGGAGAAGCATTTTGTTTCTAATATTTTTGTCTAAAATTTCACTACAGTCAGCACACCTTGGAAAAAGTTTTGGGTTAACTACAACAAGGTATTTTTCACAGGATGATGTGAGTCTCAAAGTACCAAAACTTGCTCAACCTGATGGCACTAGAAGGGAAAAATCTGTTTAACAGTCATGTTTTGGACTAAATGTCCAAAGACAAGGAGGATGTGGGGTGTGAATATGTGCCACAGAGTAAGCCAGCAGCATTAACCCGTACTGAGTTTTGGGAACAATGGGAAAAGCATTGTTAAACTGCCATGTTTAAGGATGACATGAAATTGATACACTTTTTCTTGGTCACTAGAGGTTTTGAAAGACTTCAGGAAGACCATCAAGATAATAATATTTAACATACCAAAAAAATCCCACTGGAAAAAAAAAATCTCTACAGCTCAGAAGTATCAGTGTGGCAACCAAGAACCAGCAACATACTTAACTTATACTGAGCCTGCTGAAAAAATACCAAATTTTCACTGGAATTAAGCAGGCTTTTCCTGGAATAAAGTCTACAGTCTACAAAGACATAGCAAACTATAAACAGTGGAAGAATACATCTAACTTGGAAAGGTACCTTATGAGTTAGTGCTAGAACTTTGTCACTGGCTCTAAATTAAAAACTATGTAGGCCTGTGTTAAAGATACTTAGACATGATCAGCTAAGTAATCAAAATGATTTACGTTCACTACCAATGTGATCCTCTAGGCAGAACGTGATGTAATTAGAGAAAATGCAGGAACTTTTCCTTATTAGAGAGAAAATATGGACTAGAAATTAATGATTTCACTAACCCTTGAATAGCTATTCAACATTTGGAAACAGTTCCCCTTCCTTCCAAAAAGTCACGTGATAAACAAACCCCCTTCATTAGAGTGTTTGAGTTCAAGATTTCACATCCAACAGATTTCTACCTCAAATATTTACAGGTAACACAGAATACAGGTAATACAGGTTTCTAATTACTATATGTATTATGGAAAGAAAACATTTTATAAATTAAAAATCTGATATAATTCCATGAGGATTCCACAGAAATTTCCCTAGGTCTTATATACTTCAGTGGAGACGGGTCTGTATGCTACAGTTTTAATTTAAATACTGTCATAACTTCTGGAATACCATAATAGGAAATAATTTCCCATACAGTTCCATCACAAGTCTCCAAAAACTCCATGTAAGAATATTACCTATTAAATTTCACAAGGCATCATCTTATAGCCAATGTATTGCCTTGTAAATAAGAATTCCACTTTTAATCAACATGTCCAAGTAGATTACTTCCACAAGATGACATTAACTTATTATTTTTAAAAACAGTATCTTTACCTATCACAATTATTTTCAAGAGTAGAATAAATGCATTTGAAGGTTTTCTTTTAGGTTAATGTATCACTACAAAACCAGAAATCTTTCCACTAAAGCCATTAATGCCCATAACTCCACAAAAATATAGCTTTTTCCTGTACATGCCCAAAACACAACACATTTCTCAAAAGCATGTTTTAAATTTAGTTAAAATAACGCAATACAGCAGCCTAGACCAAACATACCATGAGCTCATCTTTTTCAGCTTTGCAGAATCATTTCAGTTTTTATTCGTACATCTTTACTGCCTTTTGCCAAAATATATGGCACTGGCATCTCAGCATTTCTTGCCTGCATTAACAGAGGTTGGCTGCTTCAATTTCTCCTTGAAGTGTTTAATAGGGACGAGGCAAGGCTCCAAAGTTAGGAGCCGAGGTTCGGACATGCATCTGCAAGGTAGCTGCTCACAATAACTCCAAGGAGTTATTTCTCATTTATTAATGAGAACTCTCTCTGCCCCGTTTTGAAGGGTAGAGTGGAGTTATTATCCCTATTTCACAGATGGGGAAGCAGCACTGGGGTCACTTGCCTCAGCTGAAGTCCCAACCACCTCGCCTCCAGCCACGAGCCATTTTTGCAGAGTGCTGCTCAAACTGACTCCCTGCAGCAGGGACTGCATCCCTCACAGAAAAGAGGGACTCAGCTGGGGCTGCACTCTGGCCTGTTGCCATCACATAATGGTCTCCCATTTCACTCCCAGTGCCCTCAGGTCTGCACCTGAATTACAGGGAATATAATCCAGTTCACTTCTTTTGAACTTTGGCTGCCCCGTGGCCCCCGCAAGAACGGCAGCAACAGAGCTGGCAATGAAATAATGTCTGTTTCAAGTAAATGGAACAGGTGTAATTTGGATTCCACATACAAATCCCAAATGACTTGTGGACTTAACTTGAAAACTGGCAAAATGCTTAATTGTGTCACTGAATTGAGATCAAGGAGAAGATAAACTGGCTCCACAGAGCAAACGAGACTTTCACTGCTGACTTCGCTGGGTCAGTGTTTGACTCTCAATGAAAAGAGAAGCTTCTTCTGTAAATCAGATGATCCTTTACAGGATCTGATCTAATACTGAAAGAATCTGGAAGGGCAAACGGAAATTCAGCTCCTGATGAACTTGTAGCTTCAAATGACAACAAAGAAAGGAGTGGCACAGGAAGCTGAAACCCCATTGCACAACCGGTCTTTAGGAAAATGAACATAACGTGGAGTACACGACATGCTCCCAGGAGAGAAGTACCCATAAGTCCCATCCCCAAGTGGCTGCCTTGTAAGCACTGGGCACTTCTGCTCAGAAATTATCAGGTTCATAAAAGTTACAGATGATTCCACCACGTACCAGGTTCCTCTTTTTCTCCCCTCCAATTACATAAGTTACTAATGTTTGGGATTACACCAGCTGGAAAAAATGCATTGGCACAAAGGATTAAAAACATGCTCTATGCAAAGGCAAAAATTCATATGGTCCCTGCTTTGCTATGGCATGAGGAAAACTTTACCATGATGTGTTAATTTCTTGAAAAATACAAGTGTGCTTTTTTCCTGGATGCTGGCTCTCTGCAGATTTTAAGATAGATGGTGAAGCATATGCCATCCTGTATACAGCAGTGATCTCCTCTCCCAGTATTGTCAATTAGGGTTGCAACATCAACTCCTGATATAGCGAGGAGCTGGCAAAAAAACCCGACACAACCTGTAATTGGCTGTGCTGGGAAAGAGTAACTGCACCCTGCAACCCACTCACTGCAATATCCACCACAAACTGTGGCCATAAAAATGGGGCAGGTACCACTGGATTGCCTATTGCTCTCAGCAAATTGGAAATAACCCACGGAGTGATGTTTTGGTTGATTTGTTGGTTCATACGAGGCTGTGAAAACAGCTAAAGTTGTCCAGGTACAACACAACAGCTCAGCCAGGAGCCACAGCTATCAGGGTAGCAGTGAAAGATGAGGAAAACACAGAAATTGCTCTGGTAGGAGAGGTCTGATCCCACGAGGCGAGGGCAAGCCCAGCTCTGTTGGACTGTCAGTAGAACAGGCAGCTCCTGATAGCCCAAGAGTTTGCATTGCTGCTCCTGCTTCTGCACACTAAAGAGCTACACAGAGGAAGAGCTGCTGCTCCTGCCTGACTACAAATTGCTCAGGACTCAGAACAACTGCCTGCATTCAGTCGTTCTGCATTTCCAAACAATTATACTGTCTGTGGGGTTCTGAGACATTTTGGAGAGGGGAAAAAAACCCGTCATTTAAGTCTTTCACTGACTCAGTTTTTTAAGTGATGCCACTTTGGAAAACTGGTCTAGAGAGTTGTATCCTGTCCATCACTCCCTAGGTATTTCACACCCTTTGCCCTCCTGAAAACAAGTTTTCCCATCTTACACACAAGAAAAAACAAACAAACAAACAAGCAACATTAAAAGACAATAAATTGTTTTCCAATGAAATTTTTCAAGCTAAAGTAATACGATTATTAGAAATTCCTAATTTAAACAAGTAAGTGCTTGTAACCTTCAAATGAAAAATAAATACAAGAAATATTTTCTCCAAATATTTCTGTTTAGCTGAACACAATTAAAAAAAACATTCAACCATTTTGACATAGTTTGTATGCTTCTCCCCTGAGGCAGGGCTGCAGACAGAAGAGGAATTGTTCCAAATACCCATCAATCCCCAGAAGGCAAGGCCCAGCCATATAATTAGACAGTGAGCAAAAGGCTTATTTCTTTCTTCTTTCTATTTATAATATCTTTTACATAAATCCTTGGGTCCTTACTTAACTTTTATTGAAAAGAAAATGCTTGACATTTTCCCCAGGTACCTACTGAGCACCACTGAATTAGGACTTCAGGCTGTGACACACATACACCACTGTCCCATCTGTAAATATGCAAGTGCTACATCCATAAATATCAATAAAAGGCTATTGCTTGAAACAGAGAGAGAAAAGTGCCTTCCAGCATAAGCCCAAAAACATAGATCACCAAATCCTCTGAATCTCTTTGAGGACTTTTGTCTAAATAAAACTGCATGGCAACCTCTGACTTGCTGAGTTTTAGAGACCGAAGGGCAAAGGATAGGAAAACCCCTTTTCAAGATGTAACTTGAGAAAACTGCTACAGGCTGTTCTAAATAAAGAACATGAGCACTTCCTAAAGCCATCCTTACTAAATTGCCATTCTCCCAAGGGAAAAAGCAAAACAAAACAAAATCACATTGTTTTTGTGTTGCCATAGCCATGAATGTTAGCAGCAGTCCCCCTCACCACCCCTGCAATTTTGGACCTGGAGGATGCAAGAGATGCTCAGTTCTCTCCAGATCACTTGGCAAGGAAGTCCCCACCTTTGCCATGCACTGCCAGGGTTTGCCTTCCCTTTTCATGCCAGCTACCTGCCAGCCTGGGCTAAGAGCAAAAACCAAATGTTGCAAAGCAGGACAGGAGTGATCTGAGCCAAATACAAAATCCAGGGACTCTGACATAGACGTACTCCAGAGTAACCATTTAATCCTTCTACCTCAGTCCTTCTAATTGAAAAAAAAAAAAAGTAGCAACTATCAATCACCTACTTTGTAGGTCACATATTTGCAAAGCCCTCAGGGAGATGAAAAGCATTATACAAACTATATGCACACATGTTAACACTGATTAATTTTCTCTGTGCAAACATACCCTTTTTTCTTCTTCATTGCCCCTCCTCTCATTATATCAGCAGTCTCATCTGGAGGAGGACGAGGAACTGCTGACAGCTGAAGTATTTTCCGCAGTTGTTCTTTTGAGATTCAGAAATGCAACCACTCAACACAGCCCTGTGTTCAGCTGACTGTTTCCTTAATAGCTTTGCTCTTTCATGTGTTTCCTCATTTTCTGTTACATGAATTTAAAGCAATCTGATTTCCAAGTTAATTTGAAATGATGCAGGATCCATCAGTTGAAGGTATCATTTGCAAAATAACTCTGAGAGACAACTTTCACTCACTACACCTTCAGGTGTACCCTCAGCTAACAAAGGCAGGGCTAGTGATGTGAACAAAGTCAGCAGAATTTGACCTAAAAAGCATGTCTGTGTACAGAGGCACAGGGATACAGCCTAACTGCATAAGAGCCTTCTAACACATGCAAGAGCTCCTCCACAGCCTGAGGTTTACACCGATGAGCAGCCTTTTTGTGACAGTGCCTACACCAATGACAATCAGAATATATACAGCTTTTCAAAAGACTATCTGTAAGCATTTTTCTTAGGATGTTTGGATGCACAATTCCTGAGGAATAGAATTTACATGTTTTGTGGAATAAAACTTCTGTTTCAGTTGTCACAAAGTAACCCAGGGTGAAACTGAGGACTTCTCTTTTGTCATCAGCTCTGCAATGGCAGTTCCATGAGATGTAACAGAGGCTGCAGCAAGGAGCCCTGCACCAAGGGAAGAATTGGGATTTCTAACTTGCAGCATCCAAGACACAGCATTCACTTATGCTCATGCATGGAACAAACTGTACTGGCACAAGTTTACCAGAGATGTTGTGGAATCTCCCTCTTTGGACACATTAAAAAGCTGTTTGGTCTCAGGCAACTGGCTCTGCTTGCCCAGGGGATTAGGACCAGACAACCTCCCAAGGTCCTTTCCAGCCTCGACCACCCTGTGCTTCTGTCAAATGGGCAATGGTCTGGTGCATCCTGGATAAATGGCCTCTGACTGCTCCTGCAGCCTCTGGTCTGGACACTGTGGAGATGTCACAAGTAACACCTCAAACTTGTTCCTGCATAAATGCTATCAGAAGCACCCAGACAGCTGAAGTGACAATTGTTAGAGGCTGGAAGCTGAGGGGAAATTCAGAGCACTCGCTGAGGGATGGAGAAGTGGCTGGATTTTCCTCCTCCTGTTCACCAAGAGCAAATCTCCACTCTCAGATGTGAATGCAATCAATAGCTCACAGGCAGAAGCCCATGTGCATATCCCACAACTGAATCCAAGAGCCTTTTGAGACAGCAAAAGTCTCCTTTTTATTTACTGACCACCTAATGGAGTGGGAAAGCTGAACGAGAACCCAATAAAAACATGACAGGCTAACTTTCCAGCTGCTGTCTTTAAGATAAAATCATTGAGGAATTTAATTTGATAATGCTACCAAGAAAAAGAGTCTTGGAGGACAATCCTCAAGAAACAACACCTCATCTCTGTATTAAGCTGTGTCAAGCACACAAAAAAACCCTTGTGTTTAAAAAGAAAAGCAAGGATTTTGATTCCTGCCAAGCAATCTGCTCTCAGCTGACTATAAAATCTCTCGTGCTGTAATGCCAAAACTCCCAGGCAGAGAACACACTGACTCGCAATATAATGTTTGAAGTACTTAAAAGGGAAGAAGCAATCATGCCTGCTTTCAGAAAATGAGATGGTGGTCTCATTAGCAAACAAATTCAATTGCAATAGTTACCTCGGCATGTAAAGGACTCGCTCTGCAACCACAAATCCCACCCTGAAGAAGAGGTTGCTGGCTGGGATGAATGGGAAAACCAGGAACAACAAGCCAACCAAAACTTCTTTGTGTTCCAGTTTCTGCAATAATACAAAATTAAACAATATCAACTAAAAAAATCCAACTTGATTCACCTCTAACTTTTTTGAGGGTCATAAAAAAAGCAACTTAGATTAACATTTGGCATGTTTTTGCATTTAAAAGAAATTTTTGCAAGACACTAATCTTTGATATTTATGCACTCCTGGTGCATCTAATATGCCCAGAAAGTGTTCAAACACTGCTCACTGTGTGTATTATTACCCTTGGTGTCTTTTCCAAGGTCAGCTCTACCATATGCATGGCACAGCTATCAGCTAAGATATAACTCTTATTGGAAATATGTAAGTGTAGAGCAGTGTGAATGTATACATTAGCATGTCTACGACAGTGTGACTGTATGTAAATACACAAATTCATATCACATACACACAGACTGCTGCGTTCAATCCTAAATGTTTATAACAGAAAAAAAGCTGTTCAATCAGTCACATTTTGTGTAAAGAAAACTAGCCCCAAGTGACACATTAATGCAGTCATTTTATCTCTTTCAAGGAAAATATCTGCACTTGAAATGATACTTTCGCACACAAGGTCTCCACACTCATACAGAGTCAGGAATTTGAGACATGCTGTATGCTAAAATTAATGTTTTTCACTCGAGCTCAGTTAATGCCCTCCACTTGTACTCCTTTAATGTTAGCTGACTCTTTGAGGAGGAAAGGAATTACCACATGCAATTCAAACCAAGTGTGATCCATGGGGCCAGCACAGGCATCCGGGGATGCAGTGGCCACTCATGCTGCCATGGAGAGACCCAGGTCTCCTGAGCAAGCTGAGTTTCAGGTTTAGCTCCACCCCAAGAGGGGTAAATCAGCTCTTGCTTCTCAAAGAACGACACCAGGATAGAAGTGTAGCTTTAGGCCTCTTCAATCACCCAGGCAGACATCTGTGCTCTCCTGGCTCAGATACTGCTTCTCACTGTCTGCAGACATCCTGAGAAGCTTTGTCATGCTCAGAAACAGATGCAACCAGAATCACTTAATGGTTGCAGCACTTTCTAATTGTTGTGGGCAATTTCTTGGCTTTGGAGAGCAAATTGACTTCTCTTTGCCAAAGGGAGCTACATTTAGAAAAGCTGAACAAGATTTTTGAGTAGAGATATGGAGCCCAATCAATGATGAGAGGCCAAGCAGTACAAACTGCCTCGCTTTTGCACAGACTGCAACAGCAGTTACCACTGGTCTAGACAGTGGCTGAAATTCTGGAGTCCTACCACTGAAATATATTCATCCTATTCTATGGGAAAGACAACAGGTCTTTTCTGTGGGTACCAAAAGCAAGGGTGCAAGTCAGGAGGCTCTGATGCTGCTTTAGAGGAGCTGAACCACAGGATCACAAAAAAGTGCAAGGATTTCTCCTGGCTCAAAGAGGAATCATGAGGCAGAGAGAGGAGTAGAATTCATGTCTCCAGACTTCTTTATCAATATGTGTTTTAAATAGCACCACAGTTATCTATAGTACTCCCATTATCCACTTTTTCAGTATCTTGGATTCACAGTTACTAGTGCCTACATGCAGTCACAACAGCATGTAAAGTACATTATTCTCAGAGCTGAAGGAGACATCAATCCATAAAGATGATGAGCAGAGGTGCCTGGTAATTACAACAGAATATTGAATAGGAAAAAAAAAAAGCATTAAAAATTTCTTCTCAATTCTGAATCAAAATTGCCAGTTCTAGCTCAACTTCACCTTCCCTCCCCACCCAGATCTGGAAATATATTCCATTTTTCTCCTGCCATTTGACTCTCCCTCCCCACTTTGTCTGACCTGATTATGGTGCCCATCTTCTGCTACCACTCTACCTCAGGGGTTTGACACTAAGGACGAGGAGGCACAACGAGGTATGTTGGGCCTAAGGGAGTGCACTGCTAGCAAATACAACGTTCTCAGTCCCCAAGATACACACTTGCTTTCAAACAAACCAGGTATCAAATATTTCTCCAGCTGTTGATCATTAAATCAATAATTGGGAAAATAACCTCTAGTTAAACATCTCTAGGAAGGACATGGTGTTATTCAAGGCTGCAGCATGGCAGATAAACAAAGGAAACTGAATGCTAGAGAAAGACAAATAAAACTTGTACATCAAATGGCAAAGAGGAAAATGTGGGAATTTGTCAGCTAAAGGATCAAACGGTTCTGCACGCCCTTTTTCTCCCCAGAACAAGTCACAACTCCATGCTAATGCCATTGAGGCTGCCAGCTCAGTCCCTTGGGCAGGGCTCAGAGACTGGAACCCGGCTGGTGGAGCAGCAGAGCCCTCCGTGGTGCTCCTTATTTCTGAAACAAAAAATAGCTGGCAGTGCCCTTTTTAAAGCATCCCATTAAGGCAGAGGCTTTTGGGAAGAGCTGGTCCTCGAAGGCCAGGCTTCAGCTGGTTTTGTGCTACGTGTGGTCGTGCCTGTGAGCCACTCGTGGGGCTGCAGGAACAGAGGGCAGCAGCATCTCCCATGCAACACAAGCCATAGGAAATTCCCTCCACGTGTTTTTCTAAATAAAACAAATCCAACCTATACATAACCTGTTACATTTTCCTGGCAAAGAAATAAAATAAATATTAGGACCATTTATTTGGTTTAGCTACTTTGGTCATATGATCCCACTTGAGATAGCTGAGGTAAAGGTGTCAGAATCAGCATCTTCCAGGTGCCCAGAGCAGCAGTAAAAGCTTTTAAAGAGTAATAGGCAATTTTGTTTGTCTTCCTTTCTCCTTAAAATAAAATAGCTAGGACTAGAAATTATAGATCACTGCATTCAGAGAGACAATTCCTTCCCTCTTAAAGACAGAGCTTTCTTTTGGAAATACAAAGCTTGTCTTTCTGTCACTGTAGTCTCTGGGGGGGGTGGGGATCAACAAACACGTTTGAATTAACTTTAGAATGATTTCTCTTGTCAAAGACAAACCAATTTCAAATCAAAATAGCATTTGTCATAGTAAATAGCTTGGTGGGAGGGAGGAGTTTTGAAATTCACATCTAACTCATTACAATTAGGCCTTCATTATACTGTAACCAAAAAACCCCACCAATAAAATAACAAACCAAACCGAAAACTGATTTAAAAAAAAGGCTTTCTAACTTTCTTTTCACAGACTTATCAAAGAACTAAAGAAAACTATTTCTCCCAAGGGCAATGCAAAAAAAAATGTCCCACTGTCTCAAACAGAATATCAAAGAATCACTCCAAGGTCAAATATGATCAATACAAGCAATAAATCTCAAAAATTGCTTCCTTAGCAATTTGGGGAAAAAGGAAGAAACTCTTAGAATTTACTACTGAAAAGGTCTTTCCATTTTACATGTAAGACATATTCCTCAGCCATAAATAAGTATTTGCTGCCTACCACTGAAGCACAAGTCTCCTACAAGGCAGAGCCCTCTAAGTGTGAGTGCAGGAGGTGCACAGATCACTTCAACACAACTGCCATAACTATGGGCTTGCGTAAGCCCACCACAAATTCCTTACTTTTCCCCTGGAGGAGGCATGGGCTGAGGTGTCAGATCCATGAAGTCTGCACTGTGCTGACAGGACTGATGTTCACATCACCTGGCACCTCCAAGGGCTGAGGCACTGGAAAGCAGAGCTGTGAGGACAGCATTTCTCCTGGCTGGACTAAGTTACACCTCAGGGAAGACAGCAGCTGGGCAAACAAATCCAAGCAAATTCCATTCTGTTCTACCAAGGAATGTTTCTGAAGGTGTTTATACGTGCTTGCCTGTTTGATGAAAAGGCAATCAAATGGGTTTAATTCCTTCCTCTAACAGTTTTTTTTGAGAATGAGACAAGTGTCACCTCTCCATCATTTTAATCCAACAGCTCCATGGAGTAAAGATCTCCTTCCTACCAAAGGCATCAAGCCCTGTGACAGTGAGCTCTGGATGGCCCATTGCAGGCAGTGAGATGTTCTGCTTGGAACACCTGACTGCATGTGCAGAAAAGCTGCATCCAGGAAAGCCGGTAGTGCACGGCTGCAGAAAAGCAATGATTGCTATTACACATTTTCAAACGCTTCCAGGCCTAGGAGGTAAGTGCATTATCCATCAAAAGAAACACAGAGACTCAGAGAAGCTGCATGACTCTCTGCAGACCACAGACAGAGGATGACACTTCTTCAGTTTATTCCTAGCATCCATTTGTACAGACCCTTAGTGCAGACTGCACACAACCCTGCTTCATCTGTTCCTGCTGTACCACTCTCTCATGAAGACACAAGTGGCTCAGCAATGTGACTCCTCACCACCCTGCATCAAACCACTGGCAGCATCTCACCTGGCAAGAGGTCAGCATCTGCAAACATCCACTCTTGCACTTTCCACGTACACAGCATTAAAGATAAAAGGGATGGTGTAGAGGCATGTCAAATTCACTCTCCATTCATGCATAAGGTGATGAAAAGAAAGCATTAAGCTAATCAGGAATTAACCCTAGGGATTGATTCCTTCAAAGGAAAAAAAAAAATCTCTGTGGTTCTAAAGCTCACAGGAGCTCTGGGTGTTTCCAAGTCCCACCTGTGCACACACAGATGGGCCATGGCAGAGCTGTACCACGCTCCATGCACCATCAGCATGCTCTCCTTTAGGTCACCAGCAGAAACCTGGAAGGGACACACACATCTTTATCTACTGTGACCAAACAGGAGGGCACTGTGGAGCTGTGGTTATTTCACTCTGCTGTCTGTGCCACTGCTTCCAAGTGAATGATTCCAAAAGTCGGGTGTCAACAGATGGTCTGAAAAACTCAAGCATTTGGCAAGCAAAAGGTAACTTATCAGCTTCAAAACTGGCTCAGACACCTGTCTTAATCAGCTTGCTCCTAGAAAAACAGCCACAAATTCTGTAATCACTACACTTTATTAAGAGTTTTATTTTCTCATCTCATTAAAAAAAAAAAAAATTAAAAATCAGCATCTTCAGTAGCACCAGCTACTTGAATGCCAGGCTTAGTAACTCGCTCATTTCCTAAAATAATGAAATTTTTTCCTGGTGATCATCTAGTTTTGATAGAAATAGCCATGGATTTCTAATGCTATTTTGATAATCACTGCTGACTGCTTATTAGCTACCTGACACACTGATATTATTTCAAGTATTTGGCAACAACAGAAACTACTTTCCAGCTCACCAGCAGCAGCACCTCTTCAGGAACTGGTGCACAGGCAAACATACACCAGAAACTGAAAAACACAGTCAGAATCTGAAACCAAACCCTAGAAAGGAGCACTGGCTTCCTCACCCAGGACTACCTGAAGAGAAATCCTTGGCACATGTCTCAGACCACCCTAACAAGATCATTCCCTCTCTGTTTCCAGAAGGAAGGAAGTCCTGGTCTGTATCAGGTAAAACAGCACAGTTTTCAGAAATGCTGAAAATGCCTAAAAACTTTACCTGCATGAGAATTGTGGGTGCCCAACACCTCTGAAAATCTGACTTTCAATTATGGCATTAAAGCAGAAAGCAGTCCTTTCCCATTCCCATAACAGGGCACAGAAATATATCCCATAATATGTAATATTTTATATTAGCATCTTAGAGTAAAATTTTGATATCTACTATTTTCTTTTTCCTTGTAGAAGTCAGCTACCCATCCATTCAGCTGTGTGTTTATGGTCTTCCTCACACAGGTTTCTGAAATTCCCCTAAGATATAAGCTCATTTTCCCAATCCTTAATCTCTGCAACCTCTAATTCCACTTGACAAGCCAATTTGAGCAGGATGAAGAAGCACACAAATCTTTGAAAGAGAAGTGGAACATTCCAAAAGGAAATAGGAAAATCAACAAATTGCTCCAGGAATAAGAATAATCCTTTTCACCTTGTGGTTGCTTTTCCCTCTTCCCTTTCATTCTGTGACTGCAGGCTGCTTGACTAGGTGGGGAAAACAAAAAAACCAAAACAGGTAAAATTCAATGCACAAATTTGCAGTACATAAAAGCACAATCTTTGGAAAAGCAACCCAGTTCATGGTGAATTTGCTCTTGAGAAGGTAACATGGAACAAGAAGAGCCTAAGAAAAAAAGCCCCTCATGATAGCTTAGCACCCCAATGTTTAACTAAGGTCAAGTAGCCACAATGAACAATCATTACCTCTCCCAGCTGTAAATTTCTTGCTCCTCATTTCACCTGCACTCTCCTGCTCACCCCTACTACTGTGCCATTTCAAAACCTTTTAGTTCTGAGTAGACCTTGAGATACTAACTCAAATCAGAAGAAGAAAATGGCAGAATAAAAGGAGTAATTTAGCTTTAATATGCTGAAAATGGCAGACCTACCTGCCCCCGTGATAATTACCTACACCACGCTGCAGGCAGTAAGAGCCCATTTGGTGAGATGCTGAATATATTCATAGTGAGCCAAATCAGAACTACTTCAAGCTGTGGTTATATTTACTCAGAGTGCCACGCTCCAAACCCGTTATTTTCAAACATCTACCGAGCAAAAGAAAATCTGATGCACAAGGTATTTTGACAGTTCTTGTGGTTGCTTTTTTAATCCAAAACAGCAGTCACATACAGACTAAGGCAGCTTTTCCCTTTAGCTTGAGTCTGTCAGCTGGCACAGTGAGTTCCCTGGGAAGGCTTCCCTGCTCCTCCCAGCCCCACCAGGGACCCACACGCTGCTGATGCGGTTGCAGCACTCGACAGAGCAGAAACGCGGCCGGCGAGCTCGGGGCGCCTGCAAGGGGCTCCCCCCTTCCTCCAGATCTCACTGAACAGAGCCTCTCTGGCTTATTGCTCTCTCCCTGCAGCAAATATTAACAACAGAAGCAGCATAGAAAAAACTCACTGCAAAGGATTAAGAACATCAGTCCTGACCTTCTCTCTATGTGGAAGGAATTCAAGTGGCCCTCAGGAAAATGAAAGCAGGATTTATTTTAAATGGACCTTTTATGGAAATGACTGTGGTTTCCAGCTCGTCAGATAGACTCCATCAATAAATAGCCTTATTCACCTTGCTGTGCCTTTGAAGCAGGTATTGTTCTGCAAGTGTTGTGGCATATAAATTTTGCTAGGCATACTTTCTAACTATGCTGGTACTGCTGTAGAATATTATGAAAGGCAATTGTTCCCCAGAAAGGTCCATAAGCTGTGATTTATTAATAAAATGCCAAACCTGGGAAACGAGGCAAAGGTCTCATGAGTGCAGGGTAAAGTAAATAGCATGACAAAATACACATAATGAGTGCTAGCAAAAACAACAGAAACATGCACACAAAGAGAGGATGCAAATGCATTCCTCTCCTGGATGGTACTGAACGTTGTCAGCCAAGAAATTTAGTCTGAAAGTCACTGAAGAATATGTTCAGATGCTATCCATACATATAACCCACCAGATAAATGGCAATATGATGCCAATTACAGCACAAAATAAAGTCATCACAATATGGTATAAAATGCCTTGTCTTGGCTAAGAAGCACCATGCAGGGAAATTCAAAGAGGCAGCATCACCTTTAAAATTAGATCTGAAATAAAAAACAACCAACTGTAGCATCTGAAAGATCGGGATAATACATATGTCAGTCACATGCCATGACTATAACCTGAAAACCATCACAATTTCCTGTACCATACGTAGCCACCTCACACAGAACAGCCAAGCACGTTCTTTAAAAAAGTTATACAGCACACTAGACGTATTTTTTTTTAACTGATGTGAAATGTTAGTAGCAAAAACTCCTCGGACATGAGCAAACTGCTACACATCATTATGTGCTCCTGCTGAATGAGCTGAAGGTGCTGTGAACCACCAGAAGGTACCTTTACAATGCTGGTCACGAGTCCAAAATGTGTGAGGGCCGTCAGTATGAGGTGCAACACACTCCCCCAGATTGCCTAGGTGCAAAAGCCACTGCTTCAAGTTAGTTTTCCAGATCACCCCGCTGAATTAGCCCATTACACACATGAGTTTTCCCACTATCAGCCCTCCGTATGTCAGGTACCACAGAGAAAATGGAATCCTATCCATCATGTGCTCTGTACACATACATTCACAGCTAAAACTACGGGACAAGCTGCTAATTAGGCAGCGACCTAAAAATGCCACGCAGAGTGGCGCTTCCAACATCTGAAGGGTCTTCCTTTCATGCTCATTGAATTATTATGACATGTCAAAGAAATAACTGTCGTCCTGATGATAATGCCAAGAACTGTCCTCCCTCCAGTTCACCAGGTGCTCCCCATATCTTCCAGCAAAGAAAGGCAGTGCCATGGGCCCCTGGGTACCCCAGTGGCCTTCTGAAGCACCAGACTATTTTTCTGACCTTGCGACTGGCATGCTTGACATCCACTGAGAGAATGCCTCATCCACTTCCTGGTACCTTTGTAACCCATCCGGAAGCCACACCACATTCATTCCTCATAGCCAAGGCTATCTTTGACAATGAACAATAAATAAATGTCCTCCTCTTTTCCCAACTATTAAAATTCCTCCAGGATGCAGGCATTTTCAATAGCACCCCCAGCCTTTGTCACATCCCCAGCACACTGCTTGAAGCCTGTGTGAGGACGTGCACTGCAAAGAGTTGAGCAGAACAAGTCCTACTTGGGGAGCTGCTCACAGGGAGCTGCCCAGCTGGTAAGTGAGCGGGATTCACACGACACAGGAGGAACAACCCAGAGAATGGAAGTCATACACAATTAACAAAGCCATTTTTTTAAGTGACCTCCTCGTTAAGTAAAGAGGCGGACAACAGTGAAAGTGCACAAGCAGGATGAGAAGGGAGGCTTCTCTCTCCAAACAAACTGGAGAACTGCCTTCTTTTGTTTCTGCAGTTTTCATCACTAAATCCCCATCTAGTAACAGACATATTCCAAGGAAAGCACCCATGGGTAGAAATCTTCCACTGTTTCTTCACTTTCTGAGGTATAACAACGTTCACAAAATGAAACAAGAAAGCCTCATGCCTTAGATGTCCTTTATCAGCACCACACATACAAGCCCAACAGAGTTATTACCCTAATCACAAACGTCAACAAATTATCCCTGTTTAAAATTCAACGACAACAAAGGCAGAAATCCAATCCATGCATTCTCCAATTACAGTCCACACAAAACATTCTGTGAGTCTCCTGTGAGTTTGTGTTGTGGATGCACACACATCACCTCTTGCCACTGAAAATCAGTTCAATGTTCACTGGACCAATGTCTTCACTGCTGCCAAAACAATTTCTAGCATTTCCATTCTCCATGCTGCAGAAGGGAAAGCAATGGTGCCACTGAGAATGAATATGAGGTTTCGTTCTCTCTTACCCCTGCACACCAACACTCTCAAGAGAGAGGCACACAGACTGCATGCCTGCTCACTCTACAATCATTCCTTAGGAAATTGCAAGCTATCTCTTCCAGGTCAGACCTTGCAATGAAAAAGGAGAGAAAAATGGCTGCTAAGACTGTTCTGTTTGCTTCAAAAAGAAAGCAGAACATCTTACACTTTACAAAATGTGAGAAATCAACTGATATATCTCGTGCTGCCTCTAAGCTGTAAAATACTGAACAATAGCTTGTCTGGGCCTTGACTGAAGGATGGTCCTTCCCAGGGGAAGCAATGCCCAATAAAAGGCCACTGCTGCTGCATTTGGAAAGATGCTTTCTTAAGACCCTAATACAATGAATTGTGCCTGCAGTTCTTGTGCCCTGAACTTCCCTCTCCCTGTTATAAAAGGGATTGTTTGAAGTCAAATGGCATCATTTATTTCTAGGAAAAGTGCTGCTTCCTGTTTGCTTTCCTTGATAATTCATATCGCTCATTCCAACACAACCATCTTCATACCACTGAACGGCAGTACCACAATTCAGAGGTTGTGGGAGTTGTTAAAATTAAAACAGAAAATAGCTTCAGACATGTAGGATTTCCTGAAAAGCAAAATATTTTCAATTATACTTTTAGTTATATATATATACACATGCACCATCCCTCAAAGTGTTCAAGGCCAGGTTGGATGGGGTTCTGAGCCACCTGGGCTAGTGAAAGGTGTCCCTGCCCACGCAGGGAGGTTGGAACTGGAATGGTCTTTAAGGTCCCTTCCAACCAAACCCTTCTGTGATTCTGTACCAAGGGCTGAGGGAAACATGTCCAAGTTGATCCCCAGGAACCATCACCAGTTCCATGTTCACAGTAGGTTTGTTGGAGGCTGCAAGTGCTCGTGAGAGCACTTTGTCAAGATGTTTCTAGTTTTACTGGATTAGATACAAAAGCAGATCACTAAAGATCCAATTCATTCAGTATTTGAGGTTTTCAAGGATAAACACAAAGGAATCTTTATGATGAATTTCAAAGCATCTAGTAAGTAAGTGCCCAAAGAGCAAAATTCATGTTGTTTAACATTAACAGTGGTCAAGAGCAAAACTGAACTTCTCACAAAAAAATTACAACTTGCAGTTTCAAATCAAACAGTGGTATTCATAAATCCAGACTGAATTGTTTTAAAAAAAAAGTAATAAAAATATGATAAAATCTTTTTCATGAAAACCAACAATATTAATCCTACATATAGTTCTGACAGCAGGAGAAGAAATAAAAAGCAAACAAAACTTCAATGAACATGGAATAAGATTTTTCAGAAGTCTTCAGTACTGGGTTAATGAGAATTTTATCATTAACTTTCCTGAGACCAGGATTAAGTCTAATACAAACAGCTCTGAATATCTCTAGCAGTGAGTAATGAAGGCAGGATGAATGTGAGATGATGTACAACCTGCAGGTAGAACTGGTGAATACCTAATAGGGTGTTTTCCCATATTTCCCATACAGCACCTGTGAACGTATTATCTAAATTAGTAACCCTGCAGTCTCAAACTGTTTTGGTTCATTTTCTGTCTCTTATCAGGAACACAGGGAAGACTGAAAATGTACATGACCTGCACATTTTAGCATAACACAGGTATTAAAAACCTGACACCCTTCAACTATGCTTTTCAGCCATACATACATTTAAGGAAGAGAAACTTTTGAACTATTTCCGAAGTGACTACTGACACCTCTCCTTCCACAACTCACGTGAAAGAGAAACAGCTTGTAACTCCCTATGATCCACAAAAAAAACCCTTCCATGGAAGTGCATATCTGTCCTCTGACAAGGCTTATACAACCTCAGTTTCATTTCTGCAATATGATTAATGGTACTTCTGAAATGCTGAATTGGGAAGTATGGCTTACCAACTGTATCATTTACACTAAAGAACAATTTCCAGGTCATTTCCGATTTCCCACATTCCATTACTCTGCTGACAAAAAAAAGTCTCCTCATCAAGATGGATCCAATGTTTAGGTTTTAGAAGCATAGCAAAAGTGCAAATAGAGGAATCGATTTTATTTTCAAAAGACTCAGCAGATGACAGTTCCCAGTCCTGTTTGAAGTAAGTGACAAAAAGCTTAATGACTACGGGAGAGGCAGAGATGCTTAACAACTTCAGTGGGGTTTGGATCATTAACAAAATTGGAATGCGGGAGTCCAGGCCAAGTTCTGCCCTCAAATCAGACCAGTTAAAGACTGAGACATTCAACCAGAGAGACATTTTCATCAGTTGAGCTTGCCTGCATTAGTTATTACTGGAATGATTTTTCACCTAACTCCAGTGCATTCCAGAGGAAAATACGTGCTTACCAATCATTTCATCTGAAGACTAGGAAACAAAAGATTTTTTTTTTTCTTTTTATGTTGTGTTGCACGGCTCTAGGTGTTACCTTGAATGCAGCAATGCAGTGTAGGCTGAGTAATGTCATCACCAACACCAGGAACACCGTGGCTAAGTTCCTCACATCCCAGATGGACTCGACCAAAGGGATGCTGCCGACCTGCCAGTCGTAGCACAGCGTGATCGGTGCCAGCAGGAGCCACGCATTGAAGGCCAGAAGGTAGGAATAAGTTAAAAACCTGCAAATGAAAACAGGTGATGCAATACATGGAATGACTGCCAGCACAGGAAACATTTTCCTTTGGCATTTACCACATACCACACGGGAGGAGAAAGCAACAAAAAAAACTAATCAACAACACTGCACCAACAGGCAGCACCACACCTCTCTGTCAACAGAGATGCCACCATAGGTGAGGGGCACTTTACAGGTCATTCGAAGAAATAACATAAGATCAGTAATATTTACACAGTTTCCATGCACCAGCCTTTGGAAAACTAACAGAACTTCAAGTCCCATTGGAATGTTAGATTTCTGAAGTGACTTTCTGCCAGTTTAAACAATAAATGAATAACTACACAGGTACATACATATATATTGAACTTTTACACACTTCACTGCATCACTGCTGCAATACAAAATATCCCTTTAGCTGGGTTTAACTTACAATTTAGGACTTCTTCTATCTGCACAACATGGAGCAATTAAAGTCAGACCCTTCTCTCTTTTCTCTTTGCAAATCAAGGAACAGGGAGAAAATACAGAAAAAAGGAGGGGCAGAGTGATTCTTAGCTGATCCCATCACAGTTTCCCAGGGTTAGGGCCAGATTGCATGAGATGTGCCACAGAAGCGATGGGGAAGTAGGGATTTCAAATTGTTGTGACCCTCAATAATTGTTATTCTCAACAGAGAGGAAATTAATGGGGAATGGAAATGGGGAGCGTGCTGCTCTCTGGGAAGTATGCAGGGCTTTCAAAGGACTGAAAAAGAACAGCATGTGTGCCACTGGGTTAAAGAAAACAAGAAAAAAACCAAATCAAACTAACATCCCTCTCTGCCCCAGGCTTTTGCTTCTTGGCATCTATTTGACAAAAAGTGCATCTAAAGTTGAAATAGTCTTAAGCACAAGAGACTGCAGATTGATTATTCCAGTAATCACGAAGTCAAGCAAGTAAAATTGTGACAGCCTTCGAAGAGACAAACCCATCCTTTGCTTGCAAATGGAATAGTCCACATTGTACACAGCACCGAAAATGGCAAATACTCAAAAAAAGGAAAAAATTGCATCCTGTCCTGTATAGGATTTCTTCCATCTGAGCCTGCTTCGGCAGCTGTTATCACACCCAGTTGCCATGGTACCTTGCAGGTTTATTAAAATGGCAACAAAGGACAGCAGAAATGTCAAGGCATGTAGACAGAGGATTGTCTCACTTGCCACTTACAAACACGGCCCTTTGTGGTCAAAATGCAGCCCCTTACAACAGCACACACGACATTAGATCTGTGGCAGAATGATAAGACACTGAAGCAAAGTGTCTTATCACTTTGCAGGAAGTTCCCAGATGGGTGCTGGGCCCTAAATTTCTCTGAAAACATATTTAAATAACTACAAAGTGAGGGTATCAGTGTCTCTTCTCATCCAAAAAACAAACATCTCCAGCAGCACAGTGACCCAAAAGCAAGGAGGCTTACTGAGCTGGAATGTTTCATTGTAAACAGTCACAGAGGCACATACTCATTTTCCCACAGATCTTTCTAAACTCCCAGTTCTGGGAAGTGGAATATTCCCACATTTTTAAGGTTTTCAGCCATTTGATACACTTCTCTTCCATCACCTTCCCCATCCTGAGGTACTAAACAGAAGGGAAAGAAAGAAAGAAAATCCATCTTCTCTTAACAGAGGCAGCAATTAAAAAGCCAGTTCCTATTTAAGAGAGCATTCCTCAAAAATACAACCTAATTTTGCTCAAACGATTCTTAAAATTTTGATTGTTCGTTCTTTCTAAAGAAACAAATGTGTTTTCTAGTCACCAACCCTTCTGGCACACATTACAGAGAAACATAGCAACACAAAATCTTGTGAGACTTGATCACACCAAGGCACTCACTCGTGACATTATGTGTGGCCTGACCCACCTCTGCTCAGCCACAATAAAACAGACTTCTCCATCACCCTCAACACATCAGCTCAGAAAAGGCTGCAGCATTTATTTACAGCTACTTACTTCACAGCCAAACTGAAATCCATTTCTGGCTTTATTGTTACAACAAAAGCATGTCTATTTAGATGAATCTGAATAATGTCATGGCATATGATATTGTTACTACAAGTATGTATATTTGACAGGATTTCCAGAAGCACTGAGTTGGTTTTGCACTTGATGCTTTAGGAGAGCCCAGTTTTTGGAGGGAGTGTCCTTTTACCCCCTGGCATATTAACATTTTCAATAAGCATCACAATATTCATAGAAGTTTGTATGCAAACCACAACACACACCAGAAAACCCTCCCCTGCTTACTCAGACTGGGCTGCTGGGTAGGAAGGAACAAGATGACATTTGGGATCTTTGCAAACTGCAGCACTGCAGTTAAGGACAGACTAGTTGCTTTTCTGCATCTTCACTGATAAGGCAGGAGCTGATAGATCCTTACACAGCACAGAATAAATAAACAGTTTGCTGCCATAACAAATTGAGTCCACTTAATTTCAGAGGTATTCAGAGTAGCCAGATCAGTGTCAGTTAATGCATTTCTGCTGGAAAGGTAGGACAAGCTGCTGTTGAAGATGGGAAGACAACTCCAGGCCACTGACTGATCAGGACAAGTTTGTAAACAAGTGTCTATTTCCAAGTGCTTGTGAGGTTTCAGTCTTCCTTGGGAGCCACGTGCACAGCTTGCTGCCAGAGGCAGCTCCCAAAGGAGAAC
Organism: Ploceus nigricollis; assembly: GCA_013399945.1. Lineage (NCBI taxonomy): Eukaryota > Metazoa > Chordata > Aves > Passeriformes > Ploceidae > Ploceus > Ploceus nigricollis. The sequence continues at coordinate 217,872 of VXBC01008909.1, read as the reverse complement.
AATCGCTCCATTCCACTATAGCAATAATTAGTCTTTAAATACTCTCTTCCAATAGCAGTGAAACATTTTAAAGCCTGTGACAACCACCCCCACCTGTGTACCTGGTTGGCCTCTGCAGACACCATCCTGGAGAACCCTTGGCCACATCCCCTGGCCGAGCCCGAGCTCCCTCTCTGAGTGTGCATGTGACACTAGCGGTCACGGTACCCGAGATCATGGAGGCACTGCCTGACTTTTGGAGACATTCAAACAAAGCCTTGAGCAGGCTCTGAGTCAAGCAAAAGTTTGGATATGCCTTCAGGATTGGTAACCTGTCCTTGAACATGATGGATGGCTGTATAAAATAAAGCACTTATAAACTATCGCTATTCTAGGTACTAGGAACAGAAAAATAACAAGATGCTAATAATAGTTACTGACAATCCAGTGCTGCTTTTTATTTATGGCTCTCAAAAGCATATGATATTCCTTCACATCTATGTGGCTCTCCTATCACAAGCCTAAGGAGAGAGCTAAACACAGGAGAAAGTTTGGAAGAAATCTCTTACCAAAGCTGACACCTCAAGGAACTAATTTGCAAATTTTGAAAAGACTTGAAGATTCTGAAATCACTCCAGGAGCTAATTACATTTCAGCAGCCTACCTGCAAATGGCAACAAGAGTATTTTCTTCTAATTAGTTGACTGAGTGAATTACATTTTAAATTAATGATCTTCTTGATATTGCTTCTGGTGTCTGCTGGAAATCCAAGGGAGAAAAATTCCTGCCTGCAGCATCTCCCACTCTCTCAGTTAATCCCATGAAAATCAGAGTATTACTGGTGAGGTGACTGGAAGATTCTGCCTCTTAACTGGCTAACAGTTTTCCCTCAGGCCAGGTAACAGCATTTGCACTGCAGCAAATTTTTTATTTGCAAATTGAACATGGAAATCCACCTTTCAGTGGGTATGAAGTGTTCTTTTCAATTCTCATCATATCTGGCATGCTCAGAAAAACACAGATCCTCCTGTAGGTAGCCAGTGTTGTCATGGCAATGCAGTTTGTTTAGCTTTAATATTTTTTAGTTTCAATATTCTGTTGCATGCTTTGAGATAAATACAGGATGACTCATATCTAGAACTTGTTGCAGAAAACAACTATCTGAACTGATTGTTTCTGCTGCAAAAATGAATGCAAAGGGTACCACTCAAAACCAGAACAATATGACAGGAAAATACGTGAGGAATTTGTTACCCATTGCTGTAACAGAGACCAATCCGCTTGGAAAATCCCTCATCTCAGCTCTGCCAAACCCAGGCAATCAGAGCACAAGGAATGTGAGACCAGGTTAAAAAAAATACAAGATTGATAGAAATTTATGAGGCTTTTCCTGTCTTTCCTGATTTTGGAGCAGCTTAAGCCTTCTCCCCACAGCACCCAGGGACTGAGATTATAGATTTCTTTCTAAAAGTGTGCTACAAGAGTGATCACAAAGCTCTGACCATGTCCCACCAAAGCTGCATGGAAAAGTGGGGGCCACTGATGCTATTTTTTCTATTTTTTCACCATACTGTGCTGCAACCACCCAGCTCTGGGACAACCCATCCCATTCCTGGCAGACAACCCTACCCACAAAAACCCAACAGGGTACCCACCTGCAAGTGAAACATCTCTCAGCACTGGGGATTTTAGCAAAGCAAAGGCAAACCATTCTCCTGGTTGGGGAGAAATGGACCTGTCTAGAAGGCAGGTAATAAGTGCACTTAACCAGTACTTGGGGAAAAAAGAAGGGGAGGATCTTTCTTTTTTGGGGGAAAAAAGGTAGGGATCTGAAACAGAAGCAGGAATACAATTTTTGCTCTTTCAGAAGTCACAGAACCTGTGGTTATGCTCTTCTGACACGACCTGCACACTGCCAGGCACTCAGGGAGATTTCAGTTCACTAAAAGGGTAAGAAGAGCTTTTTTATTAGGGAAAAGAGCTTCTCATTTGTATTAGCAGCTGAACTGATTTTGGCTCAAGGCTCTCTTCATCCTCTTACAAAGCCCTAAACCCAAGTGTGTTTGACAAGTCAGTTCACAATAATGCCCTCCTAGGACACATGTGGCTGCAATTATAACCAGGTGCTGGTATTTGGGATATTGTCTTCAAATTGTAATATTTAGACTCCCCCTAGGGAACTCCCAGTCCAGTCAAACCTTCCCACACGAGTTCATTTTTCTGCTCTGTATATTGTCAGCCTGAACATTTTATTTTCAGAGCCTTAGAAGAAAAAAATTCCCACTCTGCCTATCCAGCTCATTCAGAGATAGTGGAGCAAACTCCACAAACAAGCAGCAGACACACAAATTCCATTTAATGTCCAAATGCAAGTATAAGTTGGACAGAAAATACTTGTAACTAGAAAAGTACCTGTGTATTCCCTTTCATCAAACCTTTTGCATTTAGGGAAAAGTGCTGCCAATCAGTAGAGGACAGGAGTAGGAAAGATAGGGATAAGCAGAGAGCTGCAGCTTGATGAATAGCAAGGTAACTCCTCTGGAAGGTGGGCTTGTGTGCACCAGGGACAGGGGGAAAAGCAGACACGTTGTCTTCTGTAGCTACACAGCCTGAAGAGCTTTCCTCTGGTGAATGGCTCTCTCCCAGTTGTTTCAACTCTGTGGCTAAGAATCTGAAAAATACCCAATTCTCTAGGAGAAGATTTTGAAAGAGCCTGTGAGTTTCCAGTGAAACCCGAGCCTCCTGTCAGAATCTCAGTGCTGGAAAACCTGGGATTGACCTCGCAGTGTTTTCCCTCTGCAAACCCCCGCCTGCTGTGGGGGAGGACATGCCTTGTGATCACACCTGACCCTCAGCTCCTCACCCACAGCAGCACATTCCAGAGTGATGCAGCCCAAATTCACCAGCAGTGCCCAGCAGTGGGCAACTGCTTCAGAAGAGGACCACTGAGGCAGCAGCAGATGGAGGGTTCTGTGGACAGCCACTGAGATCCTCAAGAAATTAAAAACCAGACCTCATAAACCCACTGGGATAATGTTTCTGAAAATGGCTCATTGTATCCCAGATCATTACCCACCCAATGCTGGTGGGAGCCAAAGGGACGTTCTGGGCACGCTGCTTTGTCTCAGAGACCGGCCACTCTCTACCCCTTCTGCGTGGAAGTATTTTGGAAAGCAAAATACATGGCCTTTAGGAGTCAATGGCCTCTGCTTTGGCTGCAGCCTCTCTACTCCAGATGCAGACTCCAGCAGGGAAGGCTTGTTGTGTAACCAGCACTTGCAGCGAGCACCACGGCCCATTGAAATGCCTATCAAACCCCAGAGCAGCACCACCAGGGTCTGCTCATCACACCAAGAACACCTGGATGAGAGAGATGCTGAAATCTTTCCTGTGGCTCTGGGAGCACCATCCTCTCTGCAGGGTGGCCTTTGCTTTGGAGCACCATCTTCCAGCCAGGCCTGCCCCAACTCCCAACACCCCCTGGAATAAAGACTACAGTCTACACTTCATGTATGGGCTGTCTGGCCCCTGGGTAGGCATGAGAGCAATTTTTACCAACATTGCTCTTCTCCCTTTTGTTAGAAGTGATCCCTGACTGCTGAGTGCCTGCAGATATTACACGTAGGGCTGAACTTAAACACCTTTGAGCACACGACAGAAAGCACTGACAAACCAGGCAGAACCTCACCACCCAGGCAGCGTGTGCAAGCCTGGCTGATTAAGAGCTGATATGTCACAGGGGTCTATTTTAATGCTATTTTCTAGTCTAAGGTCCATGAAAACACCATATCAAAGTAGTTGCTACACTTGACTTCTATTTCCTTGGCAGAACTGGCTGGCACAGGGACCCATTTTCCCAGCACAGGTCCATGGTTTCCCTCTTGGTAGTTCATTCCCCTTGAAGTTACAACTGGGATGATTAAATGCATTGCTCAGAAAACAGTCATAAATCTCTGTGAAAAGGATTATGTGTCCGTTTTTATGTATAAGCACTTCTTCAGCTTTCTGTAGCACTGAATTCTCATTTACCTGATTGAAACAGCAAAGCAATACAGAAAGCCAGCTTACAGAGAGAGCAGTTCAACCACAGGACAATGTTATCTCAAGGCAGTGCAAGTAGAAATGCATTAACTATTTAAGGAAGCACCACAAATAACCTGCTTCACGCCCAGGGTGATCAGCCACCAGAGATCACAAAGCAAATGCCAACAGAAATTGATATAACTTGACTCCCAAAGACATAGTTTTTAAAAAAAACAGACTTTTAATTAGAAATTACAGGTAAGATTTAATCTGTTTCACACAGCTTGAGACATGCTGCACAATGGATTTTTCCCTTGCCTTGCCACAGTAGTGGTAATAAAATCTGTTTATCCAGAGGCCTCCTACTTCTTTCCCCTCAAGAAGGGCAGAAGAAAAAAACATTGTGCAAAACATCTGAAGCATGTCAGCCCTCCACTCAACATCCTCCTAACTCTGGAGTTGCACTTTTGGTACACGGTTTACATAAAGCTGGGTAGCCCTCAAAACCTTTCTAGTTGCATTCTCCCTCAAATTCTGTCTGACACAAGAAAGAATGTTCAAACAGAGGTTTGGGATCGGTTTTTCTATCTCAAATATTGCCTACCCATAGCAGATTTTGAAATCAAAGTCTGTGTTCTTTAAGGTAAGTCCACTGGAGACAGTACATCCTGCAGTGCACAGCAGCCTGGATGGACAGGCTTTCATGGCAGGGCTTAGGAATAGCAGGATTCCCAACACCTTCATTTCTGCCTCCACTGAGAAAGGCAGTGACGGACACATCTTCTCAGGCCACCTTTGCCAAGCAACACATTGAAGGCCATGGAAATGTGCTCTCATTTATGCCACTAAGTTTTGAGGTATTTGGGAATATCGCTTGTAATTTTAACAATAGTAATTTAGTGAGCATGCTGAACTTTCCAGTCTTTTTAGAGACTGAAAAACTGTCATTATTTCAGCATATTATGGCCTTCAATTGTTAAATAAATCATTATCTGTCTACTTTAATTTATACATTTGTGTTGTCCAAGATTGGAGAGAAGTTACATAGAACACATAGGCATTTTCTAGGGCCAAACTAAGCCACATCAAAGATCCATCCAGGAGTGACCAGAAGTCCATGCCAAGTAAAGCATATAAGATGATAATTTTCCCCCAGTTCCTAGCTGGGGAGTTGGATGAGTTGGAGTTTCTGAGTTGGATGTGGTCTCTGCATATTTAGTAGCCTGGATTTCTTATTTCAACTTGGCAAATCTCTCTTTGAGCCTGCATAAACATTCAGCACACTCCTGGTGTCCTGCAGGAAGAAGCTCCCAGCTCAGCTACCTGTTGCATGCCACTTCCTTGGCTTGCTTGGAACCTGCCTCCTCTTAGATTCCTTTGATACACCCGAAGTTCTACATGCCCCCTGCTCCCCAGAGTCCTGGATGCACAAACCTCTCACACCCCCAGTCCTGTGCTGTATGCTATATCAGCTCTAAGGAATCACAGATTCTGACCTCACAAGTCACTGCTTTTTCAACCCCCTAACTGACACCTACCCCTAATGGTGGCCCCAACAAACCCTGCCAAAGTTACAGTGCCCCATTGGGTTCATCCTGTGTCAGCCCAGACCCCAGCTCCAGATCTAACTTCATGAATTTCACAAAGGCTGCCATGCATTTCCAAACTACTGTTTTTCTTTTTTATTCCACTGTCATCAGCCTTCCTTCTAGTCCCACAGAGCTGGCCAAGTCTTAGAATAATTTTCGACTCTGTTGAAAAGCATAACATTTACCCTGGCGAGACATGCACAAAAACCACATTTCCAGCTCAAAGACAACTCTTTGAAAACAGAAAACTGCCATTTGTGACCTAAATAATCTTCAGAGTTACAGAACAACTTGCCCACTGCCTGAGACTAACCCTTGCGTCAACTACAGTAACAATGTTACTAATCACTTCAAGAGCACCCCCCAAAACTGATCTTTCTTTTAGTTTCTGGTCTCGACACCAAACTTAGCTCTTCTACTGCCTTCTTCCCAATTAAACTTGCAGTTAACATCCTGGCTTCAGTGCTGAATCCTAATTACTGTCTTCAAAACCTTGTTAAAAGCTTCCCACAGCAGCTCTTCACATGCTGCTGCTACTGTAGCTGTCCACAGTTGAGGAACACACCCTGCTTAGGAGCTTCTCTGAAGTTGGACCCTAAACACAAACTGCAGCCCTCCTCTGGACTCATTCCAACAGGTCCATGTATTTCCTGTGCTAAGTACCCCAGAGCTGGATGCAGTGTGCTAGGAGGGGTCTCACAAGAGCAGAGTAGAAGGGGAGAACCATTTTCCTAGACCTCCCTGGAAACCACACCTATGCCACTTGAACCTTGCCAGCTCCACCTGACATCCCAGTCCTGCACTTGGGATGACTGGCACAATGCCAGCTGGGCAGCAATAGCTTCAGCTTTGACCACAGCAAGATAAAGCCTCAGATGAGAGTTACAGTTTGAGTCTGACAGAGGAGGAAGGAAAAGGTCTGTGGCCAATACAAGGGTCAGAGGGTGCATCATGGGCTGTCAGTTCAGAGATGGTCACTGGGTCTCAGTGTACCTGCAGGACTGACACTGAGACCTGCTGAAGGGATGGGTTTCCTAAATGGACAATAAAGCCTTCTGGGTAAATTGGCTAAAATGAGGATTAAGATCAAGCTCAGCAGAAATGGAAGAAACAGGGATAATTAAAGGGTTTTAGAATCCCTTCAGAATAGTAATACTGCTTTTTACTGGAATGGATTTCCTTAATTAGCTTTGGAGTAGGTAGGTGTTGCTAGACTGGAGGTGAAGCCGGGTCTGCTGCTGGGGCCAAGGGAGGACCTCAGCCAGCAGCACTCTGACTTGTTTTTCCTAAGGCTGTTAATAAAATCCGCAGTGCCAGCGGTAAAAATAGTCGCTGTTTCATACCCCGAGAATGACTTAGCTTTTGGGTTTAGAAAACCCTCCCCTGTCATTACAAGAGGCAAAGAGACAAACATGCAAAAGAACATGTGCAGCACAGAAGAGGTAACTGAAATTAGGCCAGGATCATTTGTGACCTGGTGACCCCCATCTCAGCATAAACATATCAAAAAGGGACAGCAGCAAATCCTTCACGCTGTGCTGCACTGAGTCTGGTATTAATAACTCCACTAGAAACAAACACGTCAGAGCTTTCCAAAGAAGACAATGTGCTTCCTGGAAGCACTTTAAGCCTTGATGGTAATAGGAGCTGTTGCCACGTTATCATAAAGGTTCCCCAAATGAGATCCAGTCCAATTCTGCAGCAGATGTTGAATAAGGATTGCTTGATCTTAACCTGTGTCTCAGCTGCAATTTCAGTGGTGGAATGAGGAGCCAGCAAGGCCAGAACTGACACATAGGAAGACTGCTCCCATTTTCATTTGAGACATCAGGAAATTCCTCCAGAAGGCTCCAAAGGGTCTTTCAGTAGCTAATCAGAGCAAACACTCGTGGCCCGTCCACATTCACTGCTCAGTCACTGATATTACACAAAGAAGCATGGTCACCCGCTTTTTATACAAACTTCAGCTGAAGCCAAAACTCTTCATGCTTCCATCCTACATCTCAGGAGCAGCCAGTTTTAAGATTTAGGATTATGCCTCAGTTAGTGGGCTTTCCACTCCTGTGCTCAGGCAACTAAACTATATTCTTTGGGCTTTGCACAAAAATAAGCACACATTTTTCAGTAAGAAAGCACCTGTAATACAACCCTACAGGACCTGCAATGTGCTTTGGGGTTCAAATAGTTCTGGTTGCTTTCCATTCCAGACAGAGCAATTCCAAGAATTAAGTTAAGGCAACACGACAAGTTTTTTTCATTGTCATCTGCAAACCATTTTAGTGTAGGAAAATGTAACATCAAGACCACACTTTTGAGAACTTTTGCTTGACTGCTGTCATCATACCTCGTCAGTAAATACGGTGAGAATGAGGCTGGATTGTCCTGCTCTGAAAACATTGGCATGGAACCTCCCATTATCCAGAGGCGGAAATACAACACGAGGATCACCTTCAAAGAAGAACACCTCAGTTAGCAATGCACTACTAAGAAGAGCTAAGGCCTCCAGCAAATGTTTTGTTGGGATAGCTCTCCATGCTGTGCAAAGTGAGTCAGCTCAGCAGGTTAGGCAAAATTCAAGTTTGCCACCTTACACAGGGTGACAAACCTGCCAGCCCTCGGCACAGGGCACACTGGCTCTGTGCGTCCCTCGTCCGTGTCTGCGTTACTGACAGCAACTGACACATCTCCGTACCCACCACACAGGCAGCATTCTCAAGGACAGATCTGTCACTCTGCTGCAGTGTAGACTGCAGGATTTTGCTATTGACCTCTACCTAAATGCAGAGGGGAAAAGCATGGGTGATGTCTTAGAAGTCCTTGTCATTTATCCATGCTGGCATAGGTGTAAGGACAAGCTTCATCGGTGCTTCTCATGCTGCGCAATCCTCATTCCTGGAAGGATTTCTGCAAGCTGCCACTCCTTCACCTTTCTGGTAACCACTAGTCAAAGGACAAGCATGGGGATCTGGCTCCTGGAGCAGCACAGGGAGCTGCACACCCAGAACATTCCCATGGAAGTGCTTGTTTTCTCCTCTGCAACATGTTCAGTCCTGTGTGGAGCACATCGAGCAGCAGTTTTTCTTACAACTCTTGCCCACACTGTCATTAACAGCATGTCACTGACAAGGCAGCCCAGTGCCACAGAGTCCTGTGTATTTAGGGCAGGAAATACCTGCAGATGATTACAGGGTTGCAAGGGCAAACACTATAAATCAAAAGGTTTTAAGTGAAAACACAGTAATATTCTTGTTTCTGCACAGTTGAAGTTTTCTAGACTAATTCCCAAGCCTAACTTTGTATTAAGATCTACCATCTGAGCTTTCTGAGTCTTTTGGAATACCACTATGCATTGTTATTCTCATCAAATACACAAAAATACATGGTCAAGTCCATTCATACTTACGTAGCTTATCACCAAAGCAGCTCTCTTCAAAAAAGGCCTTGCAGTATACAAGAAATTCTGGTTGTTATTTGCAGTCAGGTAGCTGAAATACAAGGAAACAAATGTTTGTTGAAGTACTTTGGAACACTAACTCATTTTTCAAATGGAGAAATATGTGTACATTGATTTAGCCACCCTAAATGCAATAATAATGACATCACTCCTACTCTTCAAAGGTCTTTCCACATAAGTAAAATATTGAGGCTGGTTCAAGTAACACACACTATAATACATTGCATTTTTGCCACCAAAATCTGGTTTTGGTGTGTTTGTTGGTTTGGGTTTTTTTGTTTGTTTGTTTGTTTTTAAATCTTCAATTAACCTCTTAATCCTCAGAAAAATCCCAGGTGTGTCTCCGTGAGATTGCTGTCTTCAGACTCCCAGAAGACTACACGGAGACATATTTTTAAAAGGTCACCCAAACAGAGCAATTCAATTTTAGACCATGATTAAAATGCAAAAGCTCCTTGTTCCCAGCTCTCTGCTCAGTCTCTAGAGAGGAGAATAACTATCTAGCAGAACTGATTCTAAGCATTTTTTGGGAGCGTATTCTGCACGCTTAAGTTTCATCACAAGTCTGCTGACAAAGTGCTATGATAATTAATTGCACAGAGACAAACACACATGTGGCATACTGCTGTAGGAATGTTCATAACATTCCTGTTTCTCAATGAGTAAAATGAAACTCTTATTTGGAGCCAAAACTATGCATTGATTTTAATATAAAGTAGAAGCACTTGCCAAAGTCTAAGGAACTTTCTTAATATAACAAACAGTGCCATATCCATGGCATTAATTTCATGATAGATCTGTTTCTATTGAACCTTACAGATGCTCCATCACTGTAATAAAGCAATGACAAAAAGAAATACAGAAGAGACAACAGGAATATTTTAAGCATATAGTAGGTAAAAAACTATTAAAAAAATGACAGCTTATTTTAAGAAGTTATAAATATCAAGTCAACAAAATAAATTCAGAAGGAAAACCTTTGCAGGTTCTTCTGTACAACATACAGACAGTATCAGGATACTCTATTTAAATGATTTACAAAAACTGCAGTTTGTATTGCAACACCTTCAAGCAAGCTACCTTTCCAAGCATGAAATCCTCATATGTTTCCCCTGTGAACATGGAGCATATTAAACACATCTTATTTCCTCTCCAAATTCCTTAAGACAGTCTATCACCTGATTGCTTCCACCCTTCAAGTCTTTGAAAAAATAAGACTGAAGCACTTCCTAATGCAGCCAAGAGTCTTCAATACCTGGGGTTTTGTTCAAATTTTCTATAGTAGGAAGTTTGCAAGCCTGGTCACCATGGCAAGATGTAGAAAAGATTACACTGCAGAAAAAAAGCACCAAGGCAAAGCCAGCAAGAAACAGAGGCAGCATTTACCAAGATGAAAGAAGTACATCTGGATGCTCTGTACAAAGGAACTGCTCTTCAGAAAACTTTCCCTAAGTGCCATGCCTAAAACTAAGGAACTAAACCACACAGCATAAAGCAAGCCAGACAACTTTCAGTCTTTGGAGTCTACTTACTGTGAAATGTTGACATTTAAGCACCAAACCTGACTTAAATGTCAGACTAGTCTACAAGGGCTGAACGCCTCAAAGTGCAAAGTTTCTGGAGTTCCCACTGATTTTAATCAAGCTGCAGCAAGTACAAGGGAGATGAAACTAAGCCTTCAGCTTTGTCTCCCCATGAAAGGTCAGGTTGGCCTTCAAGTGCTCACCATGGCCCAGCTCCAAAGCCCACCGGAACCAAAGCAAAAGCCTCTCACTGACTTTAACAGCATTTGGACCAAACCCCAGGCTTTTGTCCCCTACTGCAAGCCTTTATGAAACTCAACTCCCTTGTGATTTGCAGCAGGAAGTGTTTGGTTGCACTTTGTTTACATTTTTATGTGTGGAGAGAGGAGAGCCCTCTATTCATCCCACTGTCTGACTCTTTTCAAGAACCTGTTTTCACTCGCTTTTACTTTCAACTCTCTGCAACACTTTAGGCAGGAATTTTCCATTACAAATGTTTGCTTTGGGTAGAATTATTCTGGGAAAAGATCAACTAGAACAGTTCAGCTCTTTCTCCAAGGCTTCAGTTACAGACAGAGGAGCACTTTTATCAGTGTCAAGAAGTCTGCCAACTTCATCCTTGAGAAGCAGCATCACCTTGCACCAGTGACCCAGAACTTGTGACGTGGCCGTCATCTCCAGGCCATGTGTGGAGGAGAGACCGTTCTCTCCTCCAGAGAAGCCACCTATGGTCAGGTAATAAACAGTTCAATTTAAAAGTGAAACTTTTCCATTTTGAGAAAGCTGCTGTCCTGAAGTCTGTCTGGAAACCACAAAAGGTAACATGGTTCAATGCTCAGCAAGCCTGCTCTCCACCCACCTGATCGACCTGCGCGAGTGGCATGAATGGACAGGTCACACTCACTGCCTCAAAGCTTCAGAAGAACCACGTGGCTTTCCAGAGCACCTTACTGGGCTACCACTTGTGTCAGGGACGGTAGCTAGTAAAACATTTCACATCTGGTGCAGGTGAAAGAACACCACACAGTTTGTGCGTTAAAACCAAATGAACTGCAAACGGGACCTGGATGAGGAAGTTTGCTAAATGTCAGTGACACGCAGCATGGAAAATGCAGTAGCTTTCTACATGTAAAACTGCAGCAGCTTTTTTCATGTAAAATCTCAGCTTACAAACATATCTAAGGTTACACTGAACTTCACTCAGGCAACCTTAAGATCAGCCAAAGCTGTTAATTTTGTCTTCAGCTAGGAGAAGCAAAGAAATTACTATTTTAACAGTTAAACTGTTTTATAGCCCTTTTTAACAGCTGTCTTGTAAAAAGTCATTTACAGGTCACATTTCCATGCATTTGCCAACCTCTTCAGGCTGCCAAACATCCCTCTGTTCATGGGAACCACTCCCTTTCACCTGCTCCACCCCAACCAGCACAATTGTGGTGCCAAAACCATGCCAAAACACACACACGCATTCACTCCCACATGAGAGCGGGTGTGGGACGTAGTTAGGGAAAGCGTGCTGATGGCAGCACCACACAGCAATATGCTACCTCCCAAGTATGTGAACATTTCAAGGTGTGGGTCTTCCAGATCTCCCTAAAAAAAATACAAAATTAGAGGAGAAAACCCAGATCATCAGGTTCACTAAAAAGGTGCAAAAAAAGCCCATTTGGGCAGAGGTTCCACTTCCTTTGTGCCAGCTTTCCCACAAAGAAACCCAGCACGTAATTGCCTGCTTGCTCTCTTTTAAAAGCCTTTCAGGAATACTTCCCAAAGCAAGCAGAATCACAACAAACAGTAAATCCAAGAAAAGCTTAACAATGCAGGGACTTCTCTCGCGCAGTTCGAGCAGAGGCCAAGAGAGATATTTGGCAGCCCCAGCTTCCTGAAAAGCACAGCTCATCCTGGAATCAGTTACATCATCAGGGCACTCCGAGGTTTTATAATTGAAGACAGCAGGGTAGGTGGCCCAGCAAAATTCAATATGGTGCAGTTTATAGGAACATACACTTTGCTGGTACCAGATGGACTCTGGGTTAATCAAAACAAACTTCTCTAAGAAGCAGGCAGCTTTTTTAATTTGCCTGTGCCATTGGAGGCACCTCGAGCTTACACAACAGTGTGAGGCAGCTCCTCAGCTGCCGTTCATTGCCAGAGCTCTGTGAGCTATTGCAGACCACTATTGGAAACAGGTTTATCCCACACTGCAGCTGACTCAGCTTTGGCATAAAACGTGAGCTTGCTCTGTGCTCTCCTTGAAGGCTTTCTCAAGGGAAGCAAATAAACAATTAAGATCTGTGATGGACTCTCCATCAGCAATGTCTAAAAGACCAATATAAGTATGCAGCAGAACAAGTGTTGGTATATCAAGAGATTGTTTTGGCCAGGTCACTTCACTCTGAGAGGATCACTGCTCTCATTTATATTCTTCTTAGGAAACATATCCAGCCCTCAGCAACGGCCAGAGTTTTGAACTAGCACTTTCAAACCCCTAATACTACAGAAGGTATTGGAAGGATGAATAAAAAAAGGAAAGCTGTTCTCTTATTCCTAATTATTGATAACAGTAAGACACCTCTAATCAAGAACATTTTTAAACTTAGAAGGGGCTATTTTAAGTGCATGTCAAAGCTTTAGGTCATTGATAGATGCACACCTAATCCTAAATCAGCTTGACAGACTCCCCTGCTGAGAATAAGCAAGTTTTACAGGAGCCACATTCTGTCTACAGAGACCACCTTACCTTTCCTACTTGAACAGAACTTCCTTCTCATCTGTCCAGACAGCTGCATCTTTTATTGGAGAAGTAACTCCTCCACCTAGCTCAGCCTATAGTCCTCCTTGAGGACAGCCCTTGAAGAGAAAGCGTGTGTATGCGATATCCCAGGGAGAAAACAAGAATAAAAAATCCATCATGGAGTTAAAAGAACTGAATGAAAAAAAAAATCAATATATTCTACCAAGTCTGGATATTTAACTTGCTTAAAGTACTTGTCAATTCAGGGAAATAAAATACCAGTCATAGCTGCAGGTTTTGCAAGGGAGAAGAAAAGCCCTCCTGCTTCCTTCTTTATGAGTAGTCTTGACCTTGCCCACAGCATGTGTGTGACATCCTTGCTCCTTATCTCCCTGGAGAGCCTTAAACCCCAGCTACCACTACCCACGCAGACCTAGATGCATAAACACACACAAACAGGAGCAGTTTTACAGGCTCTTTTGGGAGCCATGGAGGGGCTTTATGGAAGTCACAAGTGTTTTAACTCATTTTCACTGATAATGTCACGTATTCTTTGTGTACATTTTCAATTGTGACCGTATTTGGAATTCTCGCTGTTTGGGGAAAGCAAGGCCAGGGCATACACAGCAGAGAAGCTGATCCCACTCATGGCTTTTCCTTATTCTCTTAGGCAGTACATCATTCTGTGTGGGATGAAAGTAGAGGAAGAAAACTGGGAGGAACAGGGAGAGGAGAACAGAGAGAGGAACAGTAAGGGATCAGGAATAGAAAGAGAAAAAAGGAAAGTAGCAAAATGCACTTAACAGATCAAAGATGTGACTGAGAACGTGAAAAAGGCTTTCTCCTCATACCAGACATTCCACCGATGCGAGGAGGAGACACAGTGGAGGAGGGCTAGCAGGAAAAATAAAACCTCATCAAAGTATGGCCACCAGATCCACCAGGTCTCGGCAAACCAAAGCTCCAATCCTGCAGTTTCAAGGTTCCATCGATTTCAGCCATTTTATTTCCTCTGCATCACACACATCTGAGGCATAGGCTCATTTTTCCCTGTCCTAGCCCAGTGAAGGGCTCCTACAGACATATTTCAAGTAACTGCACTATAAGCAGCACTGATAGCAGCTTTGGCTGCTCCCCACATTGAGTTACAAATCCCCATTTACAGCTGCTTGTGCTTTTGACAAGCTTTATTCATTCAGGCTGAAAATCTTCTCTTCTAGGAGTTTATGTTAAGCTGAAACTGTTTCCTTCCTCAGAAGTATCAGGTAAAACAGTTCGGCATTTCCTGAAAAAACAATTGGAGAGATATGCACATGTTGACAAAGTTCTGAAACCACTTTATTGGGAAAACTCAGTGGTTCCAGTTTGGAGCAGGGATTTGTTGCTTAGTAGAGGGACTGCAGAGATGCTGCTGGTTTTGATCAGTGACTACTGACTGTTTCTGGGCACGTGACAAGCCACTGGGAAAAGATCTCTATTTGCAATGCTCATTAGAGACCTGTAGCAATTCCCCAGGCTCTCCAGCCCTACCAAACACCATCCGGAAGGAACAGCATCAGATTCTCCTTGCATTGCTCCTGCAGAGCCATTGAGATAGGAGACCCCCTCCTGCAATGCCTGTATCCGGTCTGGAGACCATTTGCTTGGACTGCAGAGGGCTGAAAACACGTGTCTGAAGAAGAGGCTATGTGAGTATGTGTTACAAGGAAGAGAGGGTTTAAAGGGAGAAGAAAGGAAGGCACGCAAAAAGAGGAAACTGAGGGGAAAAAAGATGAGTCAGGAAAATATACATGGCAATATTCAGACCTTTGCTGCTGTCAGAGATCCAGCGGCAGTATCCAAAAAATCTGCTGCCATTGGAGCTCCATTCACTGGTGTCCCCAGTGAGCACTCAGGAGCTGCACTGAAGCAGAGGAAGCAGGAAAACCCCTGCTTTCCCCAGAGCAGCTCCACTTGCAAAAGCAGCTGTGCTTTCCCTGAACCAGCCTAGCAGGAGCAGATGAACCCAAAACCACAGAGGACTCCAAGAGAGTGACTGCTGCCTTTGTGGCTGCACAGGGAAGGTCTGGCAGCACTGGAATACAGCCACCCCCAAAGTACAGCACCACATCCATGGACCACACTCACTCTGCATGCCCAGGCTTGGGAAAGGGGCTGCTTGCACAGGCAGGGAGCACAAGGTCTGCACAGTATCTAAAACACTCCCTAATCACAAAAAACTATCTTACCTGACAGCTTTTATGGGAAGAAAGGAGGAGGTTATCCTCCTCTCATGCACAAGGCTCAGTTATCCTGAGTGTAAATTATTGAGGTGCCCCTGGGAATCAAGTGTCCCAGTAAAAATTTACAAACAAGCCATAAAAGATGTGGAAGCCTGCTGCCTTGCTTTGATGCTCTCTGTAAAGGGTTTCATGTCACTAAACACACACTGGTCCAGCCAGTTGTTAATTTACAGAAGGAACCATGGTAGCTTTATCATTATATATGTCCAATTAGGGAATTAAGGCTCTAACTTTTTGCTGTTGTCTTTGACAAGGATGCCAATAAGCAAACTTTAAAAATGAAAACAACCAACAAACAAACAAACAAAAAAAAATGCAGAGAAAGGGCACAGAAATCAATATCTGTGAGACTGTCACTGGTTTTGGTGATCTTTCTACTCCATGCATCATCCCTAAAAATGGGATAGGCACTGATGAGAAGCATAGGGGTAGGTAAGAGTCAGCTGGTCCCAATCCCAAACCTGAAACAACTTTTTAAGGAATTTAAAACATTTTACTGGTACAGAGTTTGACTTGAGGAAGGAGGGGAAGAAAGAAAACTTTTACAGGCAAAGCTGCTCTCAGTCAGGGCAAATGCTCAGTTGTGGGTTGTTTTCTTAAATATCTTTGCTCAACTGAATTATATTTTATAAGTCATCATTTAGGGTCAGGTCATCCCCCAAAGAAACCTTTTGGAAATGCTTAGAGAGGCACACCATGTTTTAGCTGTGAGCATTTCTGGTAAATCAAGTAGAAGGGGTAAGCAAAAATCTGGTTTCAAAAGGGAATATGGGCACAATTTGCAAAGAAATGCAGGGAGAAGATCACCTGAACCACTGCGAAATGTAGCCGGAAGAGTATTGCTTTATTTCAAAACCTACTTGTTTGGAATTTTTTCTAATTCTTATATAATTTACTTGTAATCTGAAACTACATATAAAATGCAATTTAAATCCATATTTTGCACTTACTTGAGGAGGGGGGAAAAAAATCAAGCATTCACAACTTGAATCCTTGACTTTGAGATATCAGGATGAAAAGAGGAGCAGTCATCAGACTGCTTTGATGGGAGAGGAGGACTGTGGACCTTCAGGACAGTAAAACAAATGTGTACGGGGAGATTGGTCCCTTTTCCAAAAACTTTTCCCATCCTTCAGCTACTTTAAACAGAGCTTACTGCATGTCAGTACTAAATACTTCAGGAGGAAGGTATTTCCTTTCTGGAAAACTCCTAATCTGACATTTTCTCTACCCTGTCCCTTTGCTTCTGTCAGATTAAATAAAGCAATCCGTAAATATGCCAAAGCCATCTCTAAATACAAAATAAATGGTAAAAAACTCCAACCTTCCTCACTCTTTTCTCTTAGGAAAAAGTCTGCTATTTTTAACAGCCTCAAAAATAGCTTGTTCTTTTTAAACACGAATGACACGAGTCTGTTAGCAATATAGTGAAGAATCAAAATAACATTCTTCAGAGCTGATATCCCTTCAGAGAAACTTTTTGATGTTTGCAATCAAATGCAACTCGATGCCAAAGTTATATACTGCAACACAGAGAGAATCTGAAAGAAAACAATTCAAACACTGGCAGCCAATTACTTTTTTGTCAGCAGCCCTGTAAGTAAATTGTGCCTGTGCTATTACTGTTGGCATGAAATACCAAACGCTATACTTCCAACAACTTTTATCTCTGTTGCTTTTCCATACAAACATCTACAAATCCTTAAATTCTTCAAATTAAAAATGGACTGGTTCTTTCATCACATACATTTGTGGTTCAGTTATGATAGGGTTCATCTGTGAAAAATAAAAATTAAAATCTGCAATAGCCGGTAAAGATTAGTGGCATACTTTAAATGGATTTCCTTTGCAAAGCTATTCTTTATATCTCATCTAAACAGATAATAAATGGTAAAAGCCAAAAAGCACATCAATAAAAAAATAATTCTGAAACTTGGCAGAATTATAAAAAATAATTACATTTTATCCTATTTTGACCACGATTCAGTCTCATCTATTGCCAGAAAAATAAAACCACAAACGTTCCAGTCTTCTTTAAGTCACTAAGATATATTCACTTTGAACTGCATTGGTAAGTTCCAAAAAATAAGCAGTAGCAAGAAAACAACACGATTTTGTAGTCTCCATTTCCACAGAAGTGGGCTTAAATTCTGAAATTTAAAAGCCTGGCAAGCTGAAAGATCCTGCACAGTTTGTCACGAAAGTTTATGGAATATTGCATTCAGCCAAAAACCCAAACAGCTTCTGCCTTGGGGATTTTGCCACTGCCTGTAACACACCCCCAAACCTTTTGCAGGATGGGCTGGAGCTGACAGTGAGTAAGCACACCTTCCCACCTGGCTGAGAGCCTCTGCTCCAGGCACCCCCTGCCAGAAGCACATCACCCACCTGGCCAGAGGGAAAATGCACCAGGAACTCTGTTCAAGGCTTGTTACCTTCCAACGTTGCAACAAAACCAGTCCAGAGACTCTTGTTTGATTTACTCACAGGAAACAGGAATTTGCATGAAACTAAGAGATTCTTTTTCTTTCCTTGTTCTCCTTTAATATTTACACTGCATATGTTTGATCCTATCATTAAACATAACAAAATAGCCCTTTTTGAATAACTAAGTGAAAAGTACCAGCCAGCATGGATAAAATTGCCAACTAAGAAAGACAGAGAGCTGCTGTTATTTCTGTTTTTGAGTTATTGATTAAATGTAACATCCATAAAGCAGCCATCAGAATTTCTATTCCACAAACATTCCTAGAGAAATAAAGACTTATTCCAAGTGCCAATCACATACACTCCTGTGGTTAAAATGCAATTAAACAAGTAAAGGATCCAATATACCTACAAGCCAGACAGAAACAAATCATGGGAAGCTGAACTGGGGAGTAAAAACAAAGGTGAGATTTTTAAAACATAATTAATATTTGGGAAGTGTCAATACAGACTGTTGTTTATAAGTCATTGAAAAAACTTTCAGGTTACACATATATGTATTATTCATACTCAGGCAAAAGGGCACTTTTACAAAATATGTCTCAGGGCAGGAGATTGCTGCAGTGTTTTCTGAGGAACAGAGAAGCAGTGGAGTGGAGTTTACCTAAGGGGCTGCTGCCTGTCAAAGCTTACTCCAGAAGGCACCAGCTCACCCAAGTGCACTCTCCTTGAGCAGAGCTACTTTGCTGCTTCGGTTTCGTTTCCTCCAATTGATAGCTCAGGGCTACGATGGAGAAGACACAAAAGGGCACTTCTCACAAGGGCCAGAAAGAAACGGGTTTTACAAGATGGATGGAGTGAAACAAGGCAAAGCCTTGACGAACATATTGTGCTTCAGGCAACTTAATAAAACTCACATTACAAAAATCACTATAAATCGTCTGCATGAGTTTAAACTCTTGCCCAAACCATACGTGCTGCATTAGCCCACGGGCTGCTCACCTCAGGGACAAAGAACAGCTCTGCCCAACTCAGCAGTACCTCTTAAGAGCAATAAAGCCCTGCTCCCTTTTTTTGGTTATTGAGGGATTTTTAACTCTAATGATCTTGTTTTAGAGCCCTGAGCAGATCCAGAAGCCCCTCCCTTTGCAAACAGCCACCTGACAGTACAGCAGAGCAGCTGTCTCCAGAATTAGGACAGAGACATCGAAACGCACAGAGGCAAATTGATCCCATCGATCTCTCAGAGAGTTGAGAAGCACACAGTCCTCAGAGACCTTTATTATTTCACTCTGCAATGAAAGGGCCTGGCAGTAAACTACAGAGAGCCAGTTTTATAAGCTGGGAGGGAAATGATTATAGAACATTATAGAACTGTAGCAGTTCAGGGATCTTCCAGCTGGTTTAAATTATTTGGCTTCCTTACAAACATATTGAAAGGGGAAAAAAAAAGAAAAACTTCTGAAGGTCAGCCATGAGTGCTGTAGGTACCCCATGAAGCAGAGTTACCAATTTATTCTCAAGCATTTAATGTAGAGATGGGAAGGGGGAGGAAGGAAGAATACAGAGAGAGAAAGAAGGTTACTGCATCCATTTGCAAATATGGATTAAGGAATACCTTACATAAATGAGCAAAATGAAGAGAGGGACCAGAGAGCAACACAGCTCCCTGACCACTCTGAGCTCCACTGACCACAGCAGTCAAATGCTCAGGTATAAATTTGTATTTCCCCAGGAAAGTGCTGAACTGACCCCACTCTGCCCCAGCTCAAAAGGTAACTGTTGCTGCTGAGGGAAATACCAGCAATTCCCAGAAATTCCCAAAGAGAACAGGAGCTGATTCTTTGCCTCCTTCACTTGGTTTTCCTGTTTTATTACACAAGTTTAGCTGTTATATGTGCCATACTGATAGTTTTGCAGGGTAGCAGTAACATATCTAAAATGCCTGGAGAGGAAAGAAGTGTTTGCTTCAGTTGAAACTTTTCGATTATTTCAAGCCAGATTTGCAAATACTTTTGCCAGCCCCACACTGCACTTTTTTAAGCTCCACAAGAAAAATACATGGAGTTGCATTGACCAGCATTCTTGTTCCCACCAACCCAGGCTGGTGGGAACAAGAAGGAACATCTTAACAGCTTCCTTTTTCTATTCCACCCCTGGGAGAAGTGTGACTGTTACTGAATCTAGCTCTTTTTCCACCTTTCTTATTTAGACAATGTCCAGAATAGAAACAAAACATGTTCACTAAGAAATTATTTCTTTTCCATTTTGGGGTGGGGGGGGGTTGTTGCAGATGGTTAGGGCTAATAAAAGCCAGTGTCATTCAAGCAAAGACTTCTAGATGTCCAGGTGTTTGGTTGGTTTTTTTCATTGGGATGAATCTAATAAATTACTTTTCACCCTGCTGGGAGTCAGCAGAAGCTCACTCATGTTCCCTCCCTCCTCCAGGGTCAGCAGGCTACCCTCTGCTTTGGTTCCTTGCCCTCTGTACCCTGTGCCTGTCCCTGGGCACAGAGTGAGGCTGATGGCCAGCTGTGGGGTTGGACCTGATGCAAATGTGATCAGGATCCTGTGTCTGTTCCTCAGTAACATCTGCAGGACAGGGACTGTGCTGTACTGTATCACACCCCTCACCTCCACCAACCATCTCCCAGTTGCACATAAGCTCACTTTAAAAATCAAACCTGCCAGACACCTCATTTATTTCAATTTCTCTGTCTCTCTTGCTGATCTGTCTTCCTGACTCTGCAAGGCCAGATCTGATAAAAATAATATCATCATCCAGCAAGTTATGGTAAAGGAAGTCAAAACCCTACACACCCCATTCCACTCTCACTTCTGTCAACAGCTAGCTCTTGCTGACTTCACAGCAGGAACCATAACTTATTTCTCCTTCTTTATGATTATTTTTTAGAATAACTCTTGGTAGAGAGCCAGCACTTGATGAAGAATGAGACAATCCCACCGGGTGCTATCCATCCGTGTCCTGCCAGCATTCCCGGCGCTGACCAGCCCAGCATTCAGGATTTACAGTGCTTGTGTGAGCACATCACTGCTCAGGATCATCACTCCCCACCCAGGAGGGGATGCTCCCTCTCCTGCCCTCTCTGCTCTGCCTCAGACAGCGCTCAGTGGGAATCTGACAGACCAATCTACTCTCACAAAACAAAGCACCCCAAGCCACACGCTAAAATCCCGGTGAAAGCTGTTCAAAACCCCTGCAAGAACAGTGGCAGCAGAGGGGTATTCACAAAGGCTGACTTCAGTCCAGGGGAATGAGCACTCCATGCACCCTTGTCAATCAGCAGTGCATGGGGAGGATGCAGAGCCATCCTCCCCTCTGAGTCATCTTCTGGGGACCCTCTTTCTCCCCATCAGCAACAGAGAGCTCATCTCCTGGGGACTCAGTTCCCCCCAACCCACACTGTCCAGATGCAGCTCAGGCTTGGCAAAAATAATTAGAGCGAATACGGGAGAAAAACACCTTTTGGATCTGGTATTTCTTGTGCACAAGAGTCCAAGATACTTTCACCTTTTTGGCACTCCTGCCTTTGAGTTCACAGCAACTGATGCCAGCTTTGATGAAAAATATCTTGCTGAGCCTCAAAAAGCACAGGGCTAGCTTTCCCTTTGCTGCTCTGTGGGTCAGTCAAAGAGACAGATTCATAAAAGGAAAAGCTTCTGTCATCTCACAATACCAGCACAAAGACAGGCTGCCTTTTGACAGGGAAAAAAATAAGATGACTACAAATAACGTTGATATGGCAACATATGTTTAAAATCAATAATGAGAAGGCCAGAGGAGAGCTTATCCAGAATCCTAAGTGCCAGCCTGTCTTGCAGCACTTTGGCAGAGGCAGCTCTGGAAAAACAAGGTGGAGATACTTGTTTTATGGCCTGCAGCTTGTCTGTGTCAATTCCACCTCAGCCATCTGCTTCAGCCAAAACCCAGGGACCAAACAGTTCCCCAGATGCAGAACTCAGGCAGGCTCTTTGGGACGACATACCTCAGATCTGAGGGGAACACCTGGCTGCCCCACAGCTGCTGAATCCCTCCAGAGCATCCCCCCCCAATCACTGCCAAGTTCAGCATGAGCTGCACTGCTGGGCTTTTCCTCAGACACAAATTTTGGTAACTGCCACCTCTGTCTCTGTGTATGTAGGCAAACTGTCCAGCCCACAGTCTACCACACTACCTACCCAAGGGCTCTCCAGGAACATACAGACCATGGTCATACTTCCCATCAGAAATTTCAAGGATTTCACCTCCAGAACGGCAGAATGGATTAAATCAAACAATCCATAGCAGTGCCTAGCACAAAAAAATGGCAACATCACCACCACTGGAAATTAAATGGGAAGATATAGGACACAAAATTCCTTGCATTCTCTAAAGAAGGAGCTAATGGGTGTGCTTGCTACAACACACCTTCACCAGCAAGTAAACATTTTATAACAAGCAGCTTTTCATCCCAAATGGCCTCCCTGCAATTTCCAGAAGCACCAGTTTATCCAGCCTCCCAGATGTCCTCAAGCTGCTTCATGGACACTTTTAAAAGCAAGCATGTGGAAAATGCAGAATGTTCCCATGATGAAGCTAACCATTTTAGAGGAACCACAGATGTGACTCCTAACATTCCTAACACTGGAATCCCTAAGCGTCTTTTGTAAGCAAGTCAACCATGCCAAAAAAAATCCCCAAACACTGCAAACACCTTTCTTACATTTGGGTCAACACTGAGAAGTGGATGACCTCTTCACCAGTTTTGTCCTGCTGCCAGTTTACATCTCAGCACTGTGGTAACAACCTGAAACAGAGACCTGCTTCAAAGCATTCCTAATGGAGACTGGGAAAAAAGGCTTTCCCAGTCAGCCTGATCTGGCATAGTTTATATAGGACACACTCAGCATCTTTACCCTACTGTGGACTGAAAGCAATCCAGAAGGCTTTGTGGTTCCATTCCTTCAACTGCTTAAAAAAGGGATGTGCTCTATCGTTTAAGAGAACAGCTGACACATTTCAGAGTTTCCTTTTAATTTCCACCATGAGAATAGAGACTGGGAAGGCCGTGTAAGGAAATAGTGTTCTGAAAATAAACTAGTGCAATATGAACATTGTTCCTAAGATTTCAATAGGGATGACTCTCACCTTCAGGAAGAAAGACACCGGACTCCACTATTAAAAAAAAAAAAAAAAGTTTTATCTGACTAAAGTTTCAGATTATGTGAGTTAAAGAAAAACAGGATTTTTTATCCACCAAGTTTGGGCTTTTTTACCTGTCTTTTTCTCAACCTAAAAACCTGTTAGATTTTTTTTTTCCTAGACTCCAAGGCATACAGTTTTCTCCAGGAGACTGAAGCACTGCCAAAACCACACTGCTATTCAAGGATCTTAACACGCTTTGCAAAAACATTAATTAAAACTCACACAGCAAGAAGAAGGGAGTAAGGCAAGATCTTTTATTTCACAGCAAGGAAAACTTCACCACCAAAAAAAAAAAAGGGACAAAAAGATTTGACAACATACCAACCGCCTCAGAGAAAGTTGTGCTGCAGAGAACAGCAGAGGGGATGCTGGGAGGGCAGAGAAGTGCAGGAAGAAGAGTTAAACCCAGCATTTTATCTCTTGGCAGTGCTTTTGCTAGACTGTGATCCTATTACGCAACATTAAGTTGGCTGAGATTGAAAATAGTGATTCAAGAGTCGGTTTCCTTTCTCCTGACCCTCCTCTGCTTTCTCACCACACCTACACAATTGCTGCATCCAAATACAGCATCCGCACCACGCCAAACAAAGCAGTTGCTAATTATCGTCTCTCATTACAAGGACGTCTCATCTGCACTTCTTTTGAGATTTATCACGCAGCCATTATTCCTCTCTGCAGCATGACTTCCCACTCAAGTGTGGCAAAACAAGGCAATAGATATTTAAATGCAATTTGCAACATGGTCTGTGTGTATTAATTTCTTAGTGTCTTCTGGGAAGATGGTACCTAATCCATAAATACACATCCATTTGCTTAACAAATTTGTGGACAAAAGAAAAGTAGAACTAAAGGGACAATTTCATTTCTACCAAATTTTACACACTCATTACTTCATAATTCACCAGCACCATTCCATCAAAGTGAACTAAGGTTAGGAAAGCCCTTAATACATCCTTGCCACCATGGCACGGATAGAAAGGAAAATAAAGGGGCTCATTCATATAATTTGCTGCATTTGTAATTCTTATTTCCCTTAAAGAAAACCCTAAAAAGCAGGTTCTTGGTGACTGCTCAATACTCCTGCAGGCAGAAAAGACAACCTGCAAAGCTGTGAGTTCAGCAGAACACAAATGTTTTCCTGAAGGCAGCAGGTCAGGGAACATTGTGATTCTCTATCCAGGAGGCTGGCACACATCCTAGGCAAAGGTTCTATCCACTTCAGCCACCCAGAACAAGCACAGCATGTGGGCAGGAAGGAGCAATAAAGCAGGTGAAACTGGGGAGCAGAGCTGCTTGGGTTCTGTTTAACATAAACAGCTCCATATAACACATTTTACCAAACCAGAACACCAGAAGAGCAAAGAAGAAACCTGTAACCCCTCACACTTGTACATTTTCAGCTCTTTGGACATCAGTACCTATCTGACACCATGGCTGTTACTCAGAGCAGACAGTGTGGCATCCATGCATGAAGTCATCTACTGCCTGACACCAAAGGCTCCTCCTTGCAACAGAAGTGTTCAGTCTCCACATCAGGTCGAGAGACTGTACCACAAAGTCTATTTTTGTTACAGAAAAGAATGTTTTCAGATCAAATTTGTTTCCAAAACAAAGGAATTCACCTCCCAAAGCCTGCCAGGGAGAGGGAAGGACAACATTCCTTCCTCTGCTCTCAGGAAATTACTTACCCAACTGCTGGGAGGTGTTAAGACGACTGAGTCTCTTCCTGATGCCAGTACTGGATGGTGTCAAATGCCCTCATATCACTCTGCTGTCAGAGCACTGAGGGAGCTGAGCACCACACATCCAAGCTCATGCAGAAAGTTTATTTTGTCTCCTCTGATCCAGAAACAATTCAGACCCCTAATATATGCAGCTCCAAGCTGTTTCCTCTCTGGCTTTTTTTTCTTTAGCTAGAAAGGAGCTGGTACCATTGCTGACTGATGGGTGCTTCTTAGTCAGAGCTGGAGAGCCTGAAGCTGATACTCAGCAGCTGAGGGACAGAACAACCCAGCCCACAGAGGACTTCCCTCACCCTGCAGCAACCTGAACTCCAGCCCATCCAACAGCAGCTGCTGCATTGTCTCACGTGTCCATGGAGGCCAGCTGCAGCCAAGGAAAAACCCCAGCTTCACCTCATGGCTGAAGAAAAGGCACTCAGCCCTGGGGCTGGGCCGAGCCTGGGGACGACTGTGTCTACACATCTTCCAAGGGGGACAGAGATGAAAAAGTGCACATCTTGCTTCCCCTGGAGATTAAGCATCCCCTTCAGACTGTCCAGCCAAAAAGGAGCAAATCACTCCTGTGCAGTAACAGGCAGTCTTTCTATGGGATTTCATGGATAGAAATCCATGGCAAAGACAGAAGAACAGGCAGATGTCCCTCTGAGAAGACAAC
This sequence comes from Ploceus nigricollis, assembly GCA_013399945.1. Taxonomy (NCBI): domain Eukaryota; kingdom Metazoa; phylum Chordata; class Aves; order Passeriformes; family Ploceidae; genus Ploceus; species Ploceus nigricollis. The sequence goes on along the minus strand of VXBC01008909.1, from coordinate 192,258 downwards.
CCTCTGGGACCCAGAAGTACACTACCAGGCAGGGAAAGACAATGATCCTTTTCCTAAACCATGATTATGTTATCTGCTTACAGGCTAAATCATTTTAACAATTTTTCAGACATAACAGGCAAGCAGCACCCCACTGGCATGGCAAAGGAAGCCTATCCAACACACTCAGGGAAAGGGAGCTGGGGTCTCCAAAAGGCCTGACACAATGAGAACTAAAGCCTCTGGGAGTCCAGAAGAAAACAAGAAGCAGCAAGTTCCTTCACTAACATGTGGGGAAAGTGTTGATATTTACATTTTGGTCCAGTTTTAAGTTTCAGTTCTCATCTCTTCTAGTGTACAACAAGGCATAAGCACAAGCCACTATACAAAATAGTTCAACTTCATTTTTCCTGCATGCCAGTTACCAAGATGAAGCAGAAGGCTCTCTCTAGTGCTTCACTCACCTACAAAATTACCTTAACATATCTGGTGGGGATCCTGATGGCATTTTTTTCATCCTTCACATTTGCAGTTGATGTTTTTTGTTCTGTGCTTTCTCAAAATGGTTGCAAGTCTGAAAGAAAACCTTAAGTTTCTGAAACTGCTGGGATTCTCATGGCACTTGACCAAAGGACATAAACAAAAATATGCACTCCAAACATACACTTCTCTTCAGCAAAAGAAAAGGCAAGTTCTCTGGAGAGTGTCAGCCATCGTCACTGCACAAAACCTGCCTAGACAAAGCCAGTGAGAAGGTTAGTATGTTATTTAGTAACAAGAAATGGCAATCATGTGTCCTCTCCCCAGAAACACTTGCGAAATAAAGAGTTGCTGCTGAATTCTCAGACTTTAACCCCAGTTTTGTACCTCGACAATCTCTCTAATTCTGTGTGCCCAAACATTAACGTGCAGGCAGGAAAAGGGAGGATAAAAGAGATGCACAAACATAAGGATTAAGAGGGCAAAAACTGGCTATTGAGACTTTTAGGCAAGGAAAGGAAAGCTTTCCAGGCAAGCTTGTCAGACAAATAGCCTTCCAAGGGGAGCCTTGGAGACTATCCAACTGGACACACACAGCACTGAGCTACTCTGTGAAAGGAATTACATAACTGGCTGTGCATGATAAGAGGTTCTATGTCTGATAAGCTAAATAGTCCCTTACCACCTGATGTTCATTTGACAAAAGTGACCATTTGCAGATTATCTTCTGGACTATGTTGGTTTCCATAGGTTTGGGGCTTTTTTTCTTTTACTGAATCAGAGAGTATACCTCCCTTCCTGCTAAAGCCACAGTAAGTCCCATCAGAGAAGCAGTCCAAGAAAATTAGCATTAACCAATTGGGAAAGGCCTTAAAAACCAATGACCTAAAATTCACCAAGCCTAGTTCAAGAAGGTGAGAAGAATCTCCAGAGGGAGGTTCAGCGAGCTGGTGAGATCTGCACTGTCAACCATCCCGTTCCCTAAGCTTGCAAGCCTTATCATGAGGATACTGGAGATGTGGAAACCTCATCTGTGCTGAACACGAACAGAACTCCAGCAATCTACACCAGCTGTTCTGCTGCACTGACCCAGTAATCATCATGATTATGTGTCCCACTTACTGGGGGACTCTGCTAGAGGGATTAGCAGATTGTGATCATCACACTAAGCTCTACTCAAAAAAGCATTAAATGTAAGGACCTAAATGTTCAAAATAATTTCCTGCTTAAGTACCTCAGTGTTTGGGGTGCCCAAGAGAAGAAAATTCGTAACTGGCAGAGAGCATTACCCTGCAAGTGATTGCACAGGGAATCCCACATCTCAAAAGCTGGCCCTGGGAGCACCATCTGGACTCCCTCAAGAGCCCTGCAACATTATCCAGTTGAAAAGGCTTTGCTAAATCCTTTGAAACTGTCTCCCCAGAGCATTTCTCTGGACATACTGGCAGCCTATGGTCTGGACAGGTGCAGTGTTTGTGGGGTAAAAATCTGGCTGATGGCCAGACCCAGAGAGTGGTGGTGAATGGAGTTATATCCAGCTGGGGACTGGTCACTGGTGGTGTTCCCAGGGCCCAGCACTGTGGCCAGTTCTGCTTAATACCTTTATCAGTGATCTGGACAAGGGGATTGAGTGCTCCCTCCATCAGTTTTCAGACAACACCAAGCTAGGAGGGAGTGTTGAACCACGACGGAGGAAGGATCAGGACAGCCTGGATCAATGGGCTGAGGCCAACTGTGTGAGATGCAACAAGTCCAAGTGCTGGGTCCTGCTCCTGGGTCACAGAAGCCTTGCAGTGCTGAGAGCAGGTTGTATTGAGCTGGGGGTCAGTCTCTTCTCGCATGTGACAAGTGACAAGGCAACAGGAAATGCCCTCAAGTTGTGCCAGAGAAGGTTTAGATTGAATATTAGGAAAAATTTCTTCACAGAAAGTGTGGTCAGGCATTGGAACAGGCTGCCCAGGAAGTGTTCAGAAACACTTTGGGGCTATAGTTTAGTGGTGAACATGGTGGTGCTGGATTAATGGCTGGACTCCATGACCTTGAGGGTTCTTTTCAACCTGAATGATTCTATGAAAACTGAAAGTTGTCTTCAAACATAACCTGGGGGATGACCACGCCATACTGTGTTCCCAGGACTCCTGCCTTCCCTGAAGCTTCCTTCATGTCCTGACAGGATTACCAAGGGGACAAGAACACACTGAATCACCACACTAAATCAATATCAGAATCACAAACTCTCATGTCCTCCCATGGCAGGGAGACATCTTTTGTCAAAACATCTGCCTTGAGTCTGATATGAAAACAGCTCCCTTTTTCAAGCTCTCACATATGTTTTTTCTTCCTTAATACTTTTTTAAATAAGATACTAGATATAAGATCTGCCACCTACTAAAATACAAGCTTTGAAGGCAGAAAACACTTCCAGAAATTATCTTAAGAATTTTACTGAACTTTATCAATTCTTGAGTCATCTTTCTTTTCATACAAGTGTGCACTTCATTACTTGGTAATGGAACAGTAATTGCTCTTCAGTTATGCAAGATGCACCTCTAATTTGTAAGGGGTTTCTGGAGAGGTAATGACAGATGCTTAAAAAAAAATCAAATATGAGAATATGAAAAGTCGTTATGTAAAAGATAATCGCAACCACAGAGTAGTCTGACAGCTGGGTCACAGTCTCAGTGGGTATAAAGGCACAATGCAAATATTCTGGTCTTGTGCATTCTTAAACACTGAACCTGAAGCCAAATTATTCATATTACTTTGCACTTTAATCTAACTGAATCTCGCAAATGAAGCATCATCTGTGTAGGTCAACACCTGACAGCCCTGCTTTCTTGACAGGTTCCTACACAATCTAGGTAAGGCTGCCAGCAACTCAGCAGAAGGCATTTTTCCCCTCTGAAATTATGCTTCCTGATTATAAAACATGTTGGATATGAAATATACAAATAAAAGCTATCTATTTTCTAGTTTCTAAAAGTAAATTCAACATAAAACCTGCTAGGAACCACATTGTGAGGGACAATCTTCTGTTAAAAGGGACGATCATTCCAAATTTCCTCCACTCCCTTTTCTCCAACTTTACCACTGTGAGCAGGGGCTCAGTGCAGGATTTCAAAGACCGTGTGTTGGCTCACAGCCCTTCCAGACAAAATGTCAGCTCCAAACTTGGAGCACTTGCGTTTGCTGATGCGTGGCAGCGCTCCTAAGATCAGGAGCAGCACACCATCCAAATGTCATCTGTGTGTGCAGATGCAAGATAAGTGCACCTCCTCATATGACTAATTTTCCAATTAAGATTGAAACACTTTTGTGCTAAAAACACAACAAGCACACGGGAAGAGCTTGTTCTTGCTCCACAGGGATTTATTATCAAAGATACGCTCATTTTCCTCTATTCTAGTTGGTTTTACTCAGCAAAGCTTTTACAATACGTCAGTTTTGCACTGCAAAACATAACTGTATTTTACTGCTTTCAAACAGTTTAGCATGACATCCAAAGGAAAAAAAAATTAAACAAAACAAAGATTGGCAAATGCTTAGAAAGCTTGCTTCACCCACTCTGATCTCCATGCCAGTGCAGTCGTATTATTAGCAGGACCCAACTATCTAATGTGAGACTTGTTCCAATCCAAATACATAAACTGCATCACAACAGCAACTGCTGAGTAGATGTACCCAGAGGAAGCCTAGCCTTCTGTCTGTCTGGAAGAACAATAAAACAACAATCACAGACTGCAAAACTTTCAGCAAGGAGAGCCCTGTTTAATCTACTGGAAAAAGACATAATGAGATGCAGTGCTTGGCAGCTGAAATTAGATGGATCAAACTAGAAATAGGGACATTTTTACAGTGAGAATAGCATACTGCTGCAATCATTCACCAAAGGATTATTTCAAATACTCCCTCACACCGAGTCTTTAAAGTCAGGGCTGTTGACAGATGTGTGACACAGCTCACAGAGAAATGCAGGCTTCCTGCAGTAATTCTTACATGGAGCTCTGTCTCTTGCACCATGCTCTAATTCATATTAGATGATCATAAATGGTCCCTCTTGACCTTAAAAATCTACAATGGAGCTCAAGTAATGGTAAAAATTACTTCAAGGAGTCACAGCTCTGCATAACCCAGAGAGATCACAAACTGTGTGACATTTCTGCACCTGTGTCATTCCCATCCCATACAAACAGGCTGAGGGCCACAGATAGAGCTGGGCTGGACAGCTGGCAGTCAGGAATCAAATTCAGTCCCTTGCTCTTGGGTTAGCAAAAGCTGAAAGAACTGCAAAAAAACCACCATGTACCTTGAAGAAGCACTTCTCCCCTAAAACATCAGCTGCCTGAAGTGTCAAGGACTTTGAAAAGAAATAAAGAAAGAAAAATTCACATTTCTCAGCAGAGGGTTGCTACAGTGTGGTCTTTATAAAAATGGCACAGGAAGAACGACAAAAAATTCTCTCTTCCCCAAATAACTGAGCAAATCTAAAATAGTTAATCCTGGAAACATTCTCAAAAGATTAGCCATGGCTCAACTAACTTTAACGATGATAATTTTTAATTTAATTTAAAGTTGAATATCCTTGTGCAATAATGGCAGAGATGAAGGACTATTAGGGAATAATCTTGTTTACGGATCAGTGAACTCAGAAAATTGCCAAGGCACTGTGAAACATATTCCTTATTCACACCTCATAATTAACTGAGTGTTCTGCTGCAATATTAAAGTCATCTTCGTTATGAGAGAGCTGCTCATTTGGGCTGGTAGGCCAGTGAGGGAGTCTCTTTTGGTTCTGGCATTTCCAAACTCCCAGGAAAAAGCTTCAATCCATAAAAACACCAGACTCCCAAAGTGTAAGGGAAGGCAGAGAAAGCCTTTGGTCCATGACAAAAGCACAGCTTGTAAAGAGGAAAAATCCACTTCTCTCCTACCTTAATGCCACCTGGGAGCATTTTTCTTTTAAAGGCAATTGAAAGAAGAAAATACAGTTCTGTTAATTAATTCACATTGAAAGGCACTTTTGATGGAGCCAAGAGGCCAAAAGAGATCAAAGTAAATAATGCAACAAATGGTGACATGAAAGCCATGGGACAGCAGCTCTCATGGCTTGCACTGTCTAGATCTTAGTACTCAAAAGCAACAAATGCTGAAGCTTTCAGTTTCCAGGAAAGCAGAGGATGATAGGGGAGCTCTATCCTTCCAGCAAATTTTAAGAAAGAAATTGTCAATTTACTGGGAGGAAGACTTTTGTTGAGGTAGATCTGCTTAAGATCTGGGAAATCCTGGATTAGGTCTCTGCTTTATGTCAGATTTCATGTTTGTGAATTTGGGCAAATGCTCAAACTTTCTGCCCTTTGGTTTAGAAAGGTAATGCTTCTCCCTCAGTGATAGAGCATAGACACGAGGGGATTCTGCCCTTCTACTCAGCCCACAAGCCTTGCCCAAGGTTTCTTTGAGATATTACTGATCCCCAAAGAGCAGTTAAGAAGAGAAGGATATATTGTAAACCCACATCTAGGTACCTAAGATCCAGATACAGCAACTGCAAACTTCGATGGTGTAATCTCTGGCCCCAAAAATCAGCCTGGCTCATCTCAGCTTAGTTCAGCATCTCAGTCCAGCCTCTTCCTTGTAATGGGGAACAGGCCAGGCAGATGCAGCCAAAACCAGTACACACAATAGAAAACATAGTAATAAAATATATTCATATTTTTCCATTCCGATTTTTACTGTACATATTACCTAAACAGACTCCAGTCAAAACAAAAGAATAAACAATAAATAAAAAAGTGATGTCATAAATCAGCACCAAAAAAAAATGCAGCTTGTGAAAAACAGAAGTAATAATATAATGAACAAAAGTCCAAGCCCCAGCATCTGGAGTACTGCATGATATTCTGAGACCTTCCCTTCCTCTGCCCATTTCCCAAAGGATCTAACAGAGATCGAAGAGGTACAGGAAAGGGTAATAAGGCTCATCAGACACATGGAATGGTGTCTGCCTGAGGAGAGAGTCAAGAGAACAGGGCTCTCCACCCTGGGAAGGGAGTACACACAGAGATACTACAAAAATATGAAGGGCCTGAGGAAGGGAACCAGCAAAATTACTTTCTACTTCTTATCACACAAAGTCAAAGGGCTCCCAGTGAAATTAGCAGTTTCAAGCAAACAGAAAGATTCCTTTATATGGCGTGTAATTAAAATCACAGAACTCACAGCGACAAGAGGCCCTCGAAGTCAGAGAGAGAAGGGTTCTAAAAAGGAAATTATGTAACTCCACAGAGGACAGATCCACAGAGAGTCTTAAACACAGTGCTCTAGATACAGCATCCACATCCATGGGCTCTAAATCAACGCCTGGCACATGTTCAGCAGCCACAGTAAGGAAAGATAACCCTGTCCTGGCCCACTCCCATTCTTCTCTTCTCTGTAAGCATCCAGTAATGACCACGGTCAGAACACAGAGCTAGATGGATCCCTGGTTTGATATGGTGTGTTCTTCTAGTATGTTAAATATACTAATAGGAGTTCAACAGACAAATCCTAACTTAAAGTAAAAGGAATTCTTTGTTGGGTTGTTTTTTCCCTTGAAGAAATATCATGCAAAAATTCCTCTATTTACATTAATGCCTAGCACTAGACCAAATGCATGAACAAATGCCTTTGGCTGGAAAGCTATCCATCATCTCCAAAAGCTTGTATGGACAATGAATGAAGGAATTTCATTTTCCATAGTGAGTAATTCCATGATGGAGATACCATTCAGGACCACAGGCAGGGTCATGACAGTGAATCCACACTGTGCCAGCCAAGATCAGCAAAGGAATGCTGATCATAACAGACTGATTAGAAAGACCAGCATTAGCAGCCACTTAGACCACAGACCAGGTGACAGCTTTCTAAAATGAAAATTCCTGATGCTTTTACCAAAAACATTTGTATAGTAAGCAACTCATCTGCTGAAATGAATGTTTGACATAATTAACAGTGGAGAGAACAGGGGACAAGACGGAGAACAACAACAAATTAATTGAGTTTGCTACCAGAAAACAAACAAAAAAAAAAATCTCTGCTTCCAACTTTTACAGATAACTCACAGCTGCAGTGATAGAAGCCGCTGTCATGAGATTAGGCAGAGATTATGGTAAATGCAATTAAATCAGATAATACCAAAATATTCCAAGAGAACCCAAGGCCATCATTTTACACCAGCTTGGTCTCTGCAGAAATTCTTAGCATGGTCTTGAAGGAGCTGTATGTGTAACAGTGGTGTATGAGGGGATAAAACTGTGTTTTATGGGAAGGATAGAAAGGTAATGTTCCATCTTCCTTCCACCTCTAACTGATAATTACTCTTTCCCTGAATTTTATTGTGAACAATCAGTGGAAAAGTTTCTTGTCAAGCTTTTCCTGCTAATTTTCCTCTTTGCAAGAATACCCAGAGGGTTTGCTGGCATCTTTCACAGATTAAATGGAATGGTACTTTATTCCATACTTTTTATACTAGCACAACCAAAGTGCAACCATAGTTAGTTTCAAAGTAATAATTTTATGTTTAATATCTCCTTACACCAGAGCTGATTTGCAAAACCAAGGGATTTCACAGGTCACAAAAGGAGAGATTTGAGCAGACTTCAGCCCCCAGCCTGAGCAGAGGATCTACAGCAAATATGCTGCCAACCAAAGCTGTAAACAGAGGGAACAACTGCATTACCCACATGGCAAAAGAATGATACTTTCTTAAGACAACAGAACCTAACTTTTTAGAAAGGAGGTGAAAAACAGAAATCAAAACAACCACCACAGCATATTCCAGAAGAAGATTATCATTTAAACCACTCCATGATCAGCTGTGGCAGGCAATGAGAACTCATAAGGCAAAGCAGGGTGTCACCAGATGCTGCGAGACCCGTCAGACCTGGAAAGCAAACACTCGACAGCAGCATTCCAACAGCCCAAGCACAAACCTCCTCTTTCACGGCTTACTTTGGCCAGTACCTGAATTTTAACACGGATGTTTGGGAACGTGGAATGCATTTTACAAGACTCCCTTCTGCACTGCAGTTTCCTGGATATTCACATTCTGGAAATTGCTTAAAAGAATAGAAACAGAAAATCTGCATTTCAAAGATCAAGAGAGAAAAGTGTGTTCCAGCATTTCCAAGCCAAGTAGAAGATTAAGGTTTCTAATGCACTCATTGGAAAACAATATTGGGATAACTGCATTAGAAATGTGAAAGAGGATTTAATACTCTAGATTAAGTTGAAGATTAAGTTTCTAGACAGGGAAGAATCTGTTCATCTTGGAAATCATACAGGGAGGATGGGAGAAGCATTACACATGCTAGCAGATTTTTTTTAAGACTTTTTAAACCAAATATTAAATCTCAACAGCTATTTCATATTAAAAAAATCAAAGTAACCCTTATCACACAACCAAAACCATCCACCTAAAGTCGCACTTGATGAGATTGGTGTCCTTGTGGTTTTAAGCAAATGATTGCTTGCATCAGCCTGTGAACACTTAAAGCCAAGTAACTTAGCTCTGAGAGTCTGCTGTCCCTCCCTTAATACATGCTGTGATTACCAGGTTCAGAGAGGAAACATGGACCAGCTTGGAAAGCATCAGTCATTAATGAGGTAGGTAGTTACAGCTGAGTCCTTTACTCCTGAGAACAGCCGAAAAGTTTGCAAAAAGACAACAAAAAATGTGCCTGGAAGTCAAAGTGTAAGAGAGAAATTGTTCAATTACATTTGCTATCTAGGGAAACACCTGCAATAATCTCGGTATTATCCATCTTCAGGTGTTGTGGTTGGGTTTTTTTTTTCATTTCCTGGGTGACTGAAATACTGTTCTGTGCCAAACTAACCCAGATTTACTGCAAGGAAAATGACCTTGCAAGCCATTAGGGTTTGTTCCTGTTTCTCAGCCGCTGTTAATTCTTTGACAGTGGTTTACAGGGCTTTCAGAGAAAGCCAATGGACACGGGCACACCGCTGCTTCAAACACTGGTTTAATGAGACTGCCACGAACTGTGAATAGAAAGGCAGTCCTGTGAAGCAAAGGGAATGAACAGAGACTCCTGTGAGTCAGCTCTGGGACACACAGGCTGCACCTACAAATTGGGGATTTCCAATTAGCAGCACAGGGAACAGAAGAGGCTGATGTACAATGAAGTGACTGCAACTGCAGGGCTTAAACGCAATTCCCATTAATGAGAGAGAAAAACCTTCTCCCTCTGCACATGAATGAATAAGTGATCAGCATCTTTCAGAAGATGGGGAAAAAAGAAACCCAAAACCAGTCATTAACTCTTCCTCCTGATTCTGTTTTGCACAGCACCATTCTTTGTCCTAGGCAGTTTCCACAAAAATGGATTTTCATGAACTAAATCAAAGTCTAAAGAATCTTTAAAAGACTAAATAATCTTCTCTAGAAAAGAAAAAAAAACCAAACAAGCTGGAACATGTTAAGTCATCATCAGCTAAGAAAAGTAACATCAGACTCAGTCTCGTCCCTTTTTTCTGACATTCAATGTACATGAAGGCAAACTACTTCCATTTATTTGCTGCTTACTGAAATAAACAGGGTCTCTTGGTACTGTCACATATAAATAGTCCAGGAGAAATTATTTACTTTCCTCTTCCTCCTAGGAAGTACTTAAAAAGAGGGAAAGAGGTGTTTTTCTGTACTGCAAGAAAAGTGCTATCCAGAACAGTGGCTGAAACAGATCCAACAAAGGCTGTCAAATTTAAAACCAACCCTCTCCTATTCAAACAACTGCATGCACAAGTGCCTACTTTTCCAGCCACAGGGAAGCCAAGAGTGAGATCAACTGTGGCTCCATGCCACCCCAAGCACCAGAGCAGAGCAGGCTCTTGGCTTCTGCCTGGCTCTCCATGCTCCATCCTCCTCGAAGGCAGCAGCATAGGAAAAACTCCCAAGTTAGCTATAGGGCAGAGGAGAGCTGAACCCCAAAGCTAGAGAGATGAGGTCAAAAATAAACTGGGGTTTGCAGCCCATAGAGCAGAAACCAATGCAGAGGGGAGGTGGAGATAAGCAAAGACAGTGAGTGCTGAAAGCTGAAAGAACCCAGAGGGACCCTGCCCCCATGCTGGGCAGAGCTCCCATGGCAGAAGATTGACCCAGAGACGGGAGGAGTGGGGAGCAAGTGGAGGACACGACAGGCAGTACAAGGACACAGATCAGGGCCCTTGAATTGGCTTGGCAAGGACTTAGGGGACAGGAGTACAGGAGGGACCTTGGGAGTGAGATTAACACAGTAGCTCTTGAGGAAAGCAGCAAGATCCAAAAGGCAAAGCCTGAGGAGCAAAGACTGGAAGCAATTAAATGACTAAGGAAAAGCAAACAAGAGAAGAGATGAGGACAGGCTGCAGCAGGTGAAGCAGGGCAACTAAGTGGGGAGAGAGGAAGGAAAGGGCTGCCAGAAGAAGCTGCACATGCTGGGCTGGGTTCAGTCCTCTCCGAGTCCGGAAGGGAACATCATATCATTGTGCCTCCTCTGTCTGCAAATAGCTAAAGGAAAAGGTCCCCCATCTCTCCAAACTGACTCCTATAGAGCACAGTCTACTGCTGCCACCAGACAGTCTGCTTGCTCAACCAGCAGATGTCCATGAAGTAAATACAAAGGTGAATCCAACTCTTAACATCCATGTGGTTCCCCACTACAAAATTTCTGGCTATTCACTTTACTTGCTCTGAATAGTAAGGAAGTTACACATCCAGAAACTATGCCAGAAGTACTTTAGAAGATTACAGACCTAAGTAACAAACTGCAAGGAAATACCAGCACTTGGGAGTCTGTACACAGAGGAATTACTGAGAAGTTGTAAATCTGTCTCAGAGCAGGACTTGAATAACATGAAGTAAATAGGGCATGGGGCAATGCTCTGGACCAGGAAGAAACAAAATATCGAATAGTTACTCATTAAGTGAGCACCATCCATTCTGGGCAATGAATCGAGCAGGGATTGCGCAAAAAAGAAAAAGCTACCTGACAGTGTAATTAAAGACTGTCACAATAAAAACACACAAGGAGGACAAAATTAAAGCAGATCTTTCTTATCTGGCTAGTGCATATTTTTGCAGCACAATGAGGTCTAAACAAGTCTTTTTCTGCATGCATGCAACCTTAGTCATCACCATATCAAAGCAGTGCTGTCCTTAACTAAACTTCACACTGCAAGCAATGAGTTCAGCTACTTGAACTGAAACAGCACTTGAAGATTTCAAAAATTAAGACACATAATGGCATAAGCATGCCTAAGAGAGAATCTTTGGCTTTGTTTCTCTTTTGGGAGGGGGACGGAAGACAACCAGCACATCACACAAATGGAAGTAGAAAAGCAGCATGCATTACTGTGCCTCATCTTCCAGCACATGCCATGGGAACAGAGAGATGTAATTATTTTCCCAAGATTACACAAGGGTTCTCTGGAAGACAGTTGCAGGCCAGAGCATGTAAATCCTTGGCTGAATCCAAGGCTGTAAGCACAGGGGCACCCACATCTCATACGTTTCTAGACTCGAGCAGTGCCTTCTGATGGCCTCAGGTATCATCTGTGCATGACAATAAATATTGTCACTGACTGCAGGGGAATTCATGGCCTTCAGAAAGATTCACTCAACGTTTCCTACACAGACTGTACAGACACAGCCGTAGAGAGAGCTATTGCTCAGATTCACAATGGAAAAACCATCTTAAGAACTGAGTTCAGAGAAGAATAAACCACAGGCCAAATCCACCTCTGCAATCCACCTCCCCAGAGGCAGCCAAACTTCATTCATAACTTCAGCTTACTAAACAGCAAGAATGGCAGAGCCTTAGCAAACCTGCTAGAATTAAAAAAAACTTGCAGCACCACAGAAGCAGCATCCCACAGATCCCAGGATAGCAATGACACTTACCTAATCTACCATCTTTCAGCACACACTGTGCCTCCCCAGGCCTTGGGACTCAGGACCCTACTTGCCTTTTGGAGCAAACTTGTGTTGTCCTATTCTCAATTCAATTTTAAATATAAATTAAGGGGGAAAAAAATCAGCCTATAGCCATTGACAATGCAGCACTTCCTTTTCTCAGCTTTAACACAGAGGCAGTTCATACCAACCTTTGCTCAGAGCATCACAGATTAGGAGCTCGATCCTTTATTTGTAATATCTTGCAACCCTGAGGACATCACCAGTGAGAGAGGAAGGAAAAAGCCTGGGCTGGCTCTATTGCTTAATGTTCCAGATTACTCATTTTGCTTTCCTAAAGAAGAAAAGCATTTTGACTGCTAGGCTCCCAGATGTTGCAGTAAGGTAGAAAAATCATAAAGAAAGGCTCCATAAAAGCAAGCCTGTTCTCCTAAAATCAATGGCTGGCCTTGTCAGGCTAGCATTTTGCAAGTTCCCCTGTGAAAGCAATCCTGGTGTGAGCAGTTCGTTAGCATAACAATCTATTCCTGGGTGAAAAACAACTTGCACCTGTATAAACTGTTTTTACTGTTTTTAGATAGAAAAATGAAAACTATCACAAACAACTTTTCCTGCACGTACACACGGAGGGTTTGAATGACCAATCAATACAGGGTGACAACTTGTTACTAACCAATAAGCAGTTGCCAAGAAAACTACTAAGCAATTGGAGTCACACACAAGGTCTGTAAAACTGTATAAAGAGGAGTTATGTGAATAAACAGGGGGCTTTTTTCCACCATGAAGGAAATGGAGTGTGTGTGATTTATTCCCATACCCAGACCTTTTTCACCACAGCCAATCCCAAACTGCCCTGGAATTTCTCCACCAGCTTTTGCACTGGTGTTTGCAAAGCCCTTTAACACTTCCTTGCTATTTCACCGTTGCACGGTAAGGAACTTTCAGGCCAGAGACAAGTATCCAGGTTTCCTGCCTTATTTTAGTCAGGGACAAACATACACCATAACTAATAGTTACCTCCCTGCTGCTTTTCTCAGAGACACACATTGCTTTTTGCTGCTGTGCTTTGCATATGAAAGCAACCACCACTGACCTCCAGGGTGTGTAAGTGCAACTAGGAACAACTTACCAGAATTTAAGAAAGTTGTGCCCCATCTAACAGAAAGTGTTTTCTTTACACTTTCACACACAGGGGGCTTTTATACCAACACTTTCCTATCAAACAAAGTTTCCTATCAAACACTTCCCTCTAACAAATTCAAGAAAAGGTGAAGTTTGCACACATGAAAGCCCACATCTGGGAAACTGGTCACACTGTTGTCCTTATCAGTTACAAATCTAGGACGTAGCATTGCACTGTGTGGCATGGGGAAGGAACAGAAATTCAGCTGACACTTCTGCTTTTTGAACAGTAATTCCATGTTTAAGCAGAAATGTGCTACACAATCATATTAGTCAAAAAAGAAAAAAAATTAAAAATCATTGCTACACAAGGATTGGAAATAGAAGCAGCCAGTGAGGAAAATCCAAGCTACACAGTCCCACACTGTGTGTGCCAGCACCTTCCCTCCACCTCTCCCTTTGCTTGTCCTTCGTAGATGGACAAGCAGATGTTGTCGTGCTGAAGGACAACATCTGTTTCAGCTCAACCCCTGGCCACGCACACTGCACAGGGACTCAGGGAAGAAATGTTATGACCTCAACATATTTTTCCTCACAGTCTATCAAACTTAGGGCCGGCGCAGACATCCCTGGAATGCACCAGAGATACTCTGCAGAGCATTTCCATCTTCTTTCCCTTGCCACTGTAAGAGGAAACAACAGCGCCGCCAGTTTAGTCATCAGATCACATTTATCCCTGCTACAGCCTCTAGGATTTCATTGGATTTTGGATCAATGAGGTTTTGGGCCTGGTTCCCACAATGCTAATGAGTAGTGAGCTCCCACACTCTCTTTTACACACACAACACAGATTTAAAGTGATGCTGTTGGGCACAGCTCCAGGTACACCTGCTTCTTCTGCAACCTGACAAAAAAATTAAAATAAAATACATAAATGAAAATAACCCACAAAAAACCTCATGCAACCATTCATGTACATGGAAAACAGCAGCATTAATTCCAGTCTATGGTCCACTCCAAGGAAAGAGTCTCACCACCAGGAGACACAATAAAAATGAGCTTCTAGGACACCAAAGAGAAACAGAGATTTCAGTTTCAAAAGTATGCAAGCTATTGTGGAGTCTTGTTTTTCAAGAAGCTTAGACTGCAGTCCCTAGCTATTTATACAGCTCAAAACCTTCAGTGATTAGGTGGCTTGGAGGTGTTCATGGGCTGGATCACATCTAGCAACACAGAGTGTGAGGCACATAGGACATGGCATAACCGAAACCATATAAAAAAAGAAAAAAAGGTAAAAAAATAGATTCCAGTTTTCAGTGGCTTCAACAAACCATGGAAAAGAGAATGAGTGACGATTGGCATTGATGGTGATTTTCAACAGGACACATACCACACCAGAGTGAAAGCACTGAGGCCTTACCCCAAACACAAGTACAAGCCTGGCATGAAAGCTCCTGCCTGTCCTTCCCCATTTATATCATATGGAAAGGCACATACACTCACAGGTTTTAAAACTCAGGGAGATGGATCAAACCCACAAGAGATTCCAGTTACCTCATTTCAGTAGCATATGCCAGCATTCCCCAAAATTGCAATAAATTGTGGTGATAAAACCTACAACTTCCTCCAGACTAACTCATTCCTTACTCCTAAAGGCAACTGGGACTGCAACCCACATATTCACTGGATAGCTGAAGATAAGAGCAAATGACAATAAAGAACAAAAATATCTCTGCACCAAGAATTTACATAACTAGCTCCAGTTACTGCTAATTAGACCAATTCCCTTAGTTCCTCCATTACATCTTCCTGCATTTTTCAGTTAGCTCTAGCAAGAAGAGGTATAATAAGTTATTATTAAATAGAAACCTACTTGATCACATTACAAGTACTTAAAAGTATAGATCAGTGCACTACTACTTTATTCTAATTAAAACCTTACAATTAGTAATCTGGTAGACTAAATAAGATACCTGAAGCTACTTTACTGTGCCAAATTTGTCCACCAATTTTGGAGCTTCTGAAATATTTAAAGCTTTTTCCCCCAAATCCTTTTGCCATGCAAGAAGACCTACACAAGTCAGACAAATGTGAATTACAAGGAAAAATTGCATAATTAATCTTACAGATTCAACAGCAACTTCATCTTTTCTTTCTTTTTTCTTCTATAGCAAGGATTTACTATTTTTTTTTTTTTTTACTACAGAATATATTTTAATAGATAAATTGTCTTGAGTTCTTCCTGCTTCATATCACATAATATGTCAACAGCACAGCTCTCACAGGCACGCTTCCCTCTCAGCCACTGGGACCAAGCCAGCTCCACTTTGGGCATCCCACAGCTAACTCTCACACAGCAAGTCGTTGCAAGTGTGTTGTACACAGTCAGTCACTTGAGAAGAGAGCAGCTGAGCAGCTTACACCACCATGAGATCCCCTTTTCAAACAGAAAGCAGCTATGTACATGCAGGGCTTGATTTGCCATGTGCAGAAATCCTTCACAACACTTGAAGAGGCAGCTGCCAAAAAGCAAATGCCAATTGGCAGCGTGGAGGAGCTCACTGTGAAGCCATCCCACGTGCACGGGCTCTCCAACACAGCTTTCTGCAGCCTCTCCTGAAGAGGCTGGGAAACGAGAGGCTTTCCCTTTGTGTAAGAAAGGGATGTTCCCAAAAGCAGGGGCAGAGGGAGAGCGTCTGGAAAAAGTACAAAGCAAAGGAGGGGAGAAAGGAGCAGTAGGAAGAAAGGAAGAAACAGGAGTAAAAGAAAGAAGGAACAAGATGATGGAACAAGAAAGAAGATGTCTTTTATACTGATAACCTCCTGGCCCCTGTTGTGGCCATCAGTTTCTCCCTAGTAGCAAGCAACAGGACAAGAGGAAATGGCCTCAAGACATGCCAGGGAAGTTTTAAATTGGATATTAGGAACATTTTCTTCACTGAAAGGGTTGTCAACAACAGACTGCCCAGGGAAGCAGTGGAGTCACCATCACTGAAGGTATTTAAAAGATGTGTAGATGTGGCATTAGGGACATGGTTTAGTAGGGGGCTTGGCAGCGCTGAGGTAATGGCTGGACTTGATAATCTTAGAGGTCTTTTCCAACCTGAACAATTCTATGATACTATCCATCAGAGAAAACAGAGACAAATACAAGGATCAAAGAGAACAAAAACACTAACATGTCCTCAGATATTCTCGTCCTTTCTCCCTCCTTCCACCTTCTCCTGTTTTTCCTCTCCAGCAGCACAAGAAAAACCACAGCAATTTAGGATAAAAACGGCTAAAACAAAGCGAATGGAGCAGGAGGGGGCAGCAGTACCTGCGAATGGCCCAGATGGCCCTGCTGGGCACGGCCAGGCCCCCGCTGGGCTGCTCCTCGGGCGCTGGCGGGTGGCAGGAGCTCCAGGCGCCGCGGTGGGCAAAGCGCTGCTTCCCGTTCTCCCGGCCGGACAGCGGCACCTGCGGCGCGCCGCACGGAGAGGACACAGGCGGCCGGGCCGGCCTCTGGTGAACGCCGCCGTTTCTCCTGAGAAAAGGGAGGAAAAGGAGGGAAAGGGGAAAGAAAAGGATGTAAGGACTTGTATGCTTTGCACTTTTACTTATCAAGAGGTTGAACGCTATGAAACCGGCACAACGCGGTATCAAACTACAACAGACAACATTGCTTTCATCCATAAAAAAAGCCTTTGTGTGCCGAGAGGACAGTATTTATTAGCTCCTAACTAGATCTAGAGACCTGACAGCAACAGAAGATGAACACTCCTGTATCAAGCTGTTCTCTGGACCTCTGTTAAGATGGGAAGCACTGTGGTGTCACTCCTAATTTTTTGCTCCAGAAAACAAATGATGTTCCACCACTTTTAAACAGAAAACCAATCTGGACAGGTTGGAAGAAGGAGCAGATAAGTTTTCAGCAGCACATAGAAGGCTGTCTGTTTTCTGCTACCCCTTAAAGTCAAATGCAGTTGTAAAATCTTGAGCATCACAAAGAAATAAATGCACAATAAATGCAACAATATGTGCAGAGGAGATACGAAAATACAGCACATCTGGACTAAAGAGCTTCATTCCTACAAGCTGAATAGTGCCACATCTGGGCAACTGGCCGCCACTGAAACAAAAACACAGCTTGACGAGGCCCCCTGGAATGTGGGCCGATGGGAAGTGGGACACTGAGGAAAGGAGGGAGGAGGAAGGCACAGATTTTCCTCCAGTTAATTAACAGTTGTGTTCCCTTTAGCCAGGCAGCTCCTGACACACGCCTGTCAGGGTGTAAATGCAAGCGTTAACAAGCAAGTTGGCTGTCAGCCCCCAGAAATCTCCCTGGCTACTTGCCCACCAGTCACACCATCAAGAACTACTTATCCAGTGAAAAGAGGAGGAATCCCCTGCCGATCCATTGTACCTGCCTGCTGATTGCTAGTGCTGCCAGAGGGCAGGTCTGAAACGTGGTCTGTGCCCATTAGGGCCTAGAGAAAGGGCCACAAAGGGAGGGAAGCCAGGATGGTTCTGAGAGTCCCCCTTCTCCTCCCTGCAGTTGCTGCTCTCGCCTTGTGCCAGCTCTCTTCATTTAATTCAGTCCAGAAACACAAATTCAGTGTCCTTTTTATAACCCAGATACACACAAGCTCAGTAGGGTGTGACAGGTTCCAGAGCTGGTGGGGCAGCACCAGTGGAAACACAAGAAATGATATGAGGAGCGAGACCTCCCATTCTCAGGAGCAGTGAGCTCTTACACTCACTCACAGATCTGCACCAGGGATGTTTTGGGAGAGAAACAGATAAAAACTATATATAAAGGTTAATATTAAAATATTCTAATAAAACAAGACTTCTGACTTTGAATGGAGATGGAAAAGAGCACAGTTATTTGTGACACTAAGTGGGTGAGGGGTACAAACTTCAAAGTATTTAATTTTTCTCCAGTGACTTCTGAGAGCTTCTCATTATTCCAACCAGAATTGGATTGGTGTTTTCCCTCTTTTTCCATTCTAAAAGGACAGAAAAAATATCAAATCTGGTTTTACTACTAAACATATCATACAATATTTCAAAACCATGGCATTGTGATGGAATAATCAAGCAGATATTCTGAATGGAAGGAGTTAAGCCAGAGAAACTTTAAGATGTTGATGCTTCAGTCAGAACTCCCACACTAAAAATAAATGTTACATCTTGCCAGGGTGAATTCAGCATTTTAGGGATCAGTTCTTCACATCTGGTCGATTTACCCAACAAAAGTAATCAGGCAGCAAGAGAGTAACAAAAAATTTAAAAACAAAACAAACCAAACCACCACTACAAAACAAAGAATGCAATTGTGAGTCCCTCCAAATTTGTCAAATGTGTACCATCCATCTAATTCAGCAGGGCAAGTCCATCTCCCCCCAGTGCTGTATGCCATAATAATACATATTTTAGACTAACAGGTGAAAACATCTCAAAAGCACCGTGAGCATAACAAGTTACTTACAATTTGAGTCCATTGTAGGAGAGGGAAAAGAAGTCATAAACCAAGCACACACCAAACACAGTGACTCCAGTTTCTTTCACCAGCATTGCACACGTCCCAAGGAATAAACTAAGCAGCAAAAAGAACGGGGAGGCAGTGGGAGGGAAATGTTCCCCAACATAAAGCTGATCCACACTCCTGAAAAACAGAATTGACATAAAATATCTTAACTTCTCTGTTATTTTCATGTTTACTACAGACACACAAATACTGAGACACTTTTCCTTAATGCCTTAAGATGGCTGACACGAACATGTCAAGACATGAACAATCTAAAATGAGAAAAGGCTTAGCCACAGGACAGGAAGGGAAGACGCAAATATAGGGAGCTGCTCAAATTGTTGGTGCACAAGAGGTGAAACAAAGCCAAGCAGAAAAATAAAGTAGACTTGAAACAGTCAGAGGAAGGCAGAAAAGGCAGGAAAACACCTGCTTTCTGTCATGTGGAACACACATGCTTAATTCTCCTTCTGGGACAAAAAGCACTAGGCAAGCAAAAATTCCTCCATCCCACCCACACTCCCCTGAGTCAGGGATGGGTCCTAATCATTAACAGACTGGGCAGCAAGCCCCTATCACAGGGGAGAGGGTAGGAGAGAACTGAAATCAAACAGGCAGATTCCTGTGGGGTCACTGTTTCACACCTTTGAAACCTTCTGAAGAAAACATTGTGGGTTTGTAGCAGACAGCCCCGGAGGGGTATCAGCAGTTTTTCCCTGTGGCTGTGATGACATGGAGCTATTTCTGAATGCAAACAATGTCATTTCAAACTGCAAATAATGCAAAAGGTGCAGAAACCCCATCCAAGCAAGCTATTTCTGTATCTATACTTGTTCAGTTACAGTTTTAGAACACAGAGCAGCAAGCAGTGCCAAGTTTTCACCTGAAAAGGATGACTAATGGTCTAGACACACTCCTTAACTCTCTCAGACCAGGTGCTCCAGAGTCCCACAGTCACAGCATGCATTTGAAGGCAAGCACGTGTCTGTCTGCTCTTCATTCTACATACAGACAATTTGCCTTCCTTTGAAAACATTTCTTTACAATTTTTACAAGCCCTCCTCTGCTGTGTGGTCAGCTGTAATGTCAGAGGAAGAGGGATTGTCAGTGTTGACTCCTGGTTTAGTGGTTTTTTGTTCTCATAAGCATCACCATGGCTGCAAGCAGGGGCCAGGACACTTCCATACAGCAGAGCTGTGGGAAGCACCTCTGCCAACAACCATTGAACACTGACAGCTGCCTCTGGTCCCCTCCTCAGACTAAAGAATCTCATGATGTTACCCACGTACCTATTATAGGAGAGAAAAGCCAACAGAAAGAGTAGACAGGCGAGGACATCTGCTCTGCCTACTATACCTGTTACCTGAAAGGAAAGAAGACACACAGGTGTAAAAAAACATCTAAAAATGTAAAAACACTCAGTGACTGCCTCAACAATCCATGCTCACTGCTACTATTTTAAGCTTTTGATCTCTCAGTGTTATCCTCCCTCAGCATACCAACATGTTACTTGGACAGTGTAGGGTATGCTCAGTTTTGTCTGCTGCATTTCTAGCTTGGCAAAACAAATGAGTAAGCCAACAGTAAAGTCATTCCTTACCTAATAAAATATTAATTAAGTTATATAGAAAATGCCTATTTTAAGGATTTGTTTTAATTTTATATAATAAGGCTTAGATGAGAAATGCATCCAATTCCCAGTACTGAAATTTGTTAAAGAAAACTACTTACTATATAAGTAACATTTGAATGAACTTTATCACCAAAAAGAGATAGGATAAAATAGATAGAATTTATTCCTCCTGAACAACCTGAGTTTGCAAGAGTTTTTTCCTACACATTAATGAACAAAATCGTTTTGCAAAAAAGGAAATACTGAAGAAGAACAGATAAACACTCCTTTTTACAGTTATTTCAATATCCTATTTCATAAGGACCTAAAAATCACCCATAAAGCAAATAAAAGGCCCTTTGAAATTTTGCCCCTTTTGAGATTACATAATTAAGTTATATTCAGAGCTCTGGCATTTATTTTAACCTTTTAAAGTTCTGACCCAGACAAAAATAAATTCCAAGAATGCCTCATCTAAAACCTCCCTTAAAATATAAAGCTGTATTATCAAAAGGAGCCTAGCTGATTAGTTCACACAACACAGCACAGGGAGTAACTCCAAAGCTTGTGGCTTTTTGTTATTAAGGTAATCTCTCCTCAAAAGTTCTCAGCCACAGGAGCTGTTTCCCTCCCCCATTTACAAAGGCTTGGAATGAGAGCAGTGTGATGTCAGTGGTATCTCAGCTAATGAGAGCATTTCTTTTTTACAGTGTGGAGAGCTGGACATTACCTTTCCTTCTCCAAGACAGCAAGACTCCTTTTAGCTATAGAAGTGTCTCCTAGTGCTAACAGACTGCAGTTTTGGAATTACTGTGTCTTTAAATGCTTCCTTATAACAAACAGGAAGATCTCCAATATGAGCTGTTGCTCTGTAAACTTATGCTGGAGTTTGTGAACAACTTCTTTTCTGAAGATGATTCTCCTAGCTTTTAATTGAAATAAATATAAACTAATCTGTGGGTCACATCACCTCTGAGAGAGCTCCTCCAGAATACACAGGAATGCTACCTTCACTTTTCCTCCCTAAAATTGATGGCTACAGGAGATGACTGAAGGCATGCAACAATATCCCAGCAGGAGAGCACAGCCTCACTGAGGTCTTTGGTTTCAGAAAACTCCTGACTGTCCATTTATTCCCAGCATGGCTGATTAGGACCATATTTAGAATTCGGTTCTGGAGCACAAAGACTGCAAGTATGAATACACTTTTTTCTTAATGACTCCTACAAATTATTTTAAATAGAGTACATTCTCACCTTTGCTCCCCCACAGCAAAAAAATCACAAGTACAACATTCTGCATGACTCAGAGGTTTCCTTTAAAAAATATTAAAATTTTGAAGAATTAATTTATTTTTAGGTTTGGTGGCACATACTTACAGCCTCGGTGTGAATGGGATGCACAGCAAAGAAGAGCGCCGTGACAAAAGCAAGTCGACAGTCCTTGAACACAGCTTTGTCACAAGTGTACATCAGCACAAGAGTCACCAGACAGTGTAAAAGTACATTCACTGCGTGGAAATAGAAGGGGTTCATGCCAGCCAGCAATATGTTTAACCTGTAAGGAAACAAAACAAAACCATTGCTAGATTTGAGAGATCTTCTAATAGCAAGACATCTTTCAAATACTCTAAATTATGCCTTTTGTCCCATTTGCAGTCATCTAATGTTAGTGCTAATTAACTACTTACTGCAAATCCCTCTAAACTTCTGCTTTATTTGATTAAAGAGAAAACATTTCCCCAGTTTTTATATTATGTGGTAGTGTTTGGCAACCTTCTTGACAGAGGTGGGAGAGTCCTGTGCCCTCCCAGCAGAGTTTACTGCAGTGAGACCATGCCTGTGCTTCCTTAGCAGCAAATCACCCTGGCCAACATCACGGCACTTGTCCTATTTCCCTGTTGGCACCTTCTGTGGTTCTGTTGGCCACGTGGCAGCTTTACAACATGGGTAGTTATTTTCTGCTCTAGAATAGATTCTTTTTCCCGGGAACAGCCAAGACAAGGACTTGGTAAGGTGCTGGAGCATCTGCTTAGCATAACAGAGGCACTTATTCCCATTTAACTTTCAAAACAGTGTCACACACTGAAGGTTAAGCCTTTATTTAAATGCTTTACTGGCATAAAGAAGCTTGTCTAATAGTTTGCATCATTTTTACAAGGACATTGATGGCCAAGCTAAGTCAGCTAACATCACCCTGTACTCAGTGAGACAATTAGGGTTCATTATTTGTGTCGATCATAAAAAAAAAATAAAAGGTAACAAGCTGTTATGACATTTGTTTGACAGCATGTATTAACACATTTTTCTGGTCACTGTTTTTTACAGCCAGCTTGCTTAACAGCTGCTGACAAGCCTTGCCTCACATACAGTTGAAGATAATTCTCTTAAGTACTAACAGCATCTGTACTTTGGACAAATATATATGTGTATCTACACAAATATACACACATACACACGGTGCCTATCTAGGGAAGGCTCCACATATGAACAAGGAATCCGGAGAAACGTCTAAATAATGTTGAAGGATATATTTTTTAAACAAACGACAAGATAACCAGTGAAAAGAAGACTCAATCTAAATATTTTACATGCAGTTGTAAATATGCTATAGGGTCAATAATCTTTCCTGTTGTTACTAAGAGACTCCAGGTCTCCCATGACAAGCACGATGTGACAGCAAGGCCACTGAGCTGTTGCTACTATAAAAAAACACCTTAGGTGTTTTTGTGAGACAGAGGAGGTGTGAAGAGATCGGTGAGAGACAGACAATTTTTTTTTTTTTTATAAATAACTCTCTACATTCCTTATTTATAAGCAAGGAAGTGCTAGCTGTCCTGGGTTCAATTTTCCAGGCCAATCCAATTTTACCAGACCAAGAGTCTTACTTGTGCATTCCTGCTGTGCTCCTACTGGAGTGCTTGTGGAGGCACCAGATGAAACCCAGAGAGTTTGTGAAAAAGTGAGATTTTGGCATGACTTGACCTTTCCCTTTGAAGTATGAGTTGATGCAGTTACATTTTGACAAGACATCAGTCTGTGTGATTCAAGAATACACAAAGAGTTTGGAGGTTTTTCCTTTTTTATCCCATTTCTCCTGCAAGCCACTTCAGGGCAGCAACATCCATCACTTTCCCTTATTTCTACCAGCAGTGAATGACAACCCACAACAAATGGCAGTAACAGACACCCAGCCAGAGCTTCAGCTGCAAATACACTGCAGCAGCAGGAACCCCCAGGCCAGAATCTTGTTCTCAGCACAGGGCTGAGGGGAGCAAGGGGCAGCACGGGGCCACCCTGCCCCTAAAGGAGCCACGGTTCACTCCAAGACACCTGCAGATGTGCACAATGACAGGGACCCTCTGCAGGAGACATTCTTTATACAAATGAATCATTTCTGGCTGTAAATCAGCTGGAGCACAGTGCACTGCTCCACCTCAAGTGCCAAAGTGTGATCTGGGAACCTGATTTCTGGAGAAAGCAGATGCAGGCAGGTGAGGACAAGTGCTCAGGATACCAGGTGATATGAACTCATGCACCAAAATGGCTGGCCAAGTTGTGAGAACCAATCGCTAAACCCTTGACATCTGACAATAGTATTGAAAAATCTATCATCAGTCTCCATGGATCATGTCTGATCACTTCCCATCCTGCAAAACAGGTCTGCTGGCAGGAGAGGCAGAACTTCATAGGCAATGGATCCTCCTACCCCCATCAGGTCCCCTGTCCCAAAGGTGGGGTGAGTCCTTCACACCCCTTCTTAGGGTGGACATCAAGTCAATGAGGCTTGTAAGCTGTGAGTTACCTGATGTAAATTACTGAGAACAGCTCTGTAAAAGCATCAGCCTCACAGCTGGGCTGTTCCCCTGTGTGTTCTTTATATAAATAAAAAACAGCAGAACAAAATACAAACATAATACCATGCTATTCAGGTAACTCTTCCACCAAACAGCAAAATCAGACTGCAAGTATGTTTTAAATACCATCTTTGGTGGTCCATGAACACTAAACGTGAGCGTGTGCAGGTGCTATATTCACACCAGTGCTTTTTGCTGCTAAAGCTCTTTGTCATAAGAAATTAGGCCACATGGCAATGAAGGAAACATTCTTTCATCCTGAAACAATCCCAGCAGAACGATGTTGAAACGTTAGCAGTGGTTAAATTTATTGTATGTCAAACGGGTGAGCAAATCTGGGTCTTGAAACAGCTCTAATCCAAGTCACAAGAACTCTGCAAAGCTGCCCAGCTCACACAGCCATGGGGGAAAAAAGGCAGCCTACTATGGAATGCCAAATTTGCTCCACTGCAGGGGAACTGTGCAGGAACTTCTGGCCAAGGGAGCCAAGAAGGGGATGAGTAAATAAAAAATTACTTCTCTTAATCTTTAATACCCTAACAGAGAGAGTCACTCTTGTTTACTGGCAGCAGCATGCAGCAATTATACACAGTAGACTGTTCAGCAAACAAAGGAAGTAAAACAGAGATATGAATCTCAAAATTAGGGAAGAAGTGGTCTTTCTCCAAGATAATGTTCATAAACAGAAATTCTGGCAAGCAGAAACTGTACTACATTGGAGGGAGGTGAGGGTGGTGTTGTCCTTGTATTTCCATACTTACACTGCCCCACAAATGGGGAAAATTGTATCATGTAGCCATTTCTGCATGAAGATCATAACCTCTGCCTGAGCTAAAGCACAACTTGTAAGGTACATCTTGTGGTCTTGGTAGAGCACACAGCGAGGAGAGGAGATGCTTTGGGCTGCATGAACAGGCTGCTCCTCAAAACAGAGACGTGTTTGCAAACAGCATCCTAAAGATTTGGGGCTGAACACAGCAAGTGATAACACTGCTAGGAATAGAGACCCTCGGAAGAGGAGACACAACCATCTCAGACATGGAGGTCATTCCTCAGAGAAGCCACCCACGAAACACTTGGAGAAGAGTTTTCACAGCTTTAACATCTCTGCTGGAAGAGTTCTTGGAAGCAAAGATTCTGCTAAACCTCCTTCAAAATGGCAAATGGCAGTTCAAATGCAAAGGCCTTCAGAAGACTTAGGGAAAGGAGGAGAAGAGCACATACACCGAAGTGCAGTCTCTCAATACTAGGTGACATTGACAGGTATCTTCTAACAGAGCTGACCAGCATCATCCCTGCCATCACCAAAATAAAAAACTGATTACAGAAATCTCAGCATTGATCACATGTCCCACCAGGGCAGACAGGCTGCACTGACACACGTATTCAAGCCAAGACTCAACACTGGTTTTGTGCCCAGGTGTGGCTCAGTACATCACACCCAAGGCAGAGCACTGCCCAAAACACACACCCATGCAGAAGGTACACCAAAATAACAAATCCCCTGATTTTGTTAAGGCTGATGGATGTTTTCCAGGGACAGTGGAATAGTATAGCTTGCTTTGCCACGTGCAGCAGTTTTTTTACCATTCCTCCACCATCCACTCTCAGAAAAGGAATTACACAACTTCACTCTCAGAAAGAGAGACTTCCACAGGCAGCAGCTGTTGAAGGTTCACTGAGTAGAGCCTCTACAATAGCTCTCCAGAAGAAAGCAAATCATTCTATCTCTTAAAAGTAACCTCCATCAGTACCCTCAGATGTCGTGCACCAAAATGATCAAAGACACATCAATTCCGGGTAAGCAATTCCCCACAGAGAGGGCCTGGAAATGGAGTGGGACTCTGTGGCTTCATCCTCACAGACTCAGAATCAGAGGGCTCTGTGCTGCAAGAGCACAGGCTCACAGACAAATTCCATATATACCCAGTTACGGTATAAAATCACCAGCACCCCCACCCCAGCTCTAATACAGTGCTTTTCATCCACTTTCACACAGGAAGACTCATTCAACCTTTTTTAAGGCCTCTTATGATTTAATAATATTGTAAACCATAATTGGAGAGTTTCTCTTTTTATAGACTTTGTTATTATCCCTGGGCAGCTCTTGTTTAGCTTAACCTGTTGTATTATTTTCAAAAGACTAACAATGAAACACAACATGTTATAAAATAGAAATGCACAGGATAATAATGGTAATTTGTTATAGCAAGTAACACTTAATGGAAAGTCTCAGAGCATCCCATACCTCATAAAACCCCCACAGTTTTTATAAGGAAGGCTCACATGCAGATTTATATAAATTAATTTAATACATAAGGATGGATTAAGTTTCCTGTGATGATCTTTTCCTGTTCAAATTGTGTGTTAAATATGGCAAACTTTATGCAAAGTAATACCCGCTTTCAATGCATGGCGGAATCTCCTTATAGACTCCACAGATGCATGTACTTCATGCCAGGAAAATGAGCATTTGCACTCCAAAAGAGGTGCAGCTGCATCAGTGGCAGTAATGGTTAAGGCTGTATGTGGAAACAGCTCAAAGATTAATGAAAAACCTGTAGCAGTAAACAGAAAATCATCCCCTTTGCAGGGGTGTTCCTGCAATGGCCAGTTTCCACCACAAACTGCAAGAGCACTTGGTGCTGATTTGTGCTGATAATCTTTGCACAGTTCAGTACAAAGCCTAAGAATTAAATGGACAATAAGGCTTAAATGGTTTGGTCCTTGATTTGCTGTAATGGCGATGGGTGACAAGACAGAGGCTGTATCAATTCCCCAGCTACAGCAATTGCCGCAGAGCACAGAAGTCATCACTTACAAGAGCACTAGTGAAGTGCAGGCATTCAGAGCAGGTTATTGCTTTCCAGCAGGGGTAGGGAGAGAAAAAACAAATCACAATTAGACTGGGAAGAAGCAGCACCTCGAAGGTGGCAAATGTGCCAGGGCAGAATTTTCTGGTAAAACCACAGCAAGCGTGGTTTGATGATGATTCCTGTGTCACAAATAACAAGAGCACCATTCACACGGCTTTATGTTTGCCTCCACAAGGGGCCTTGGTAAACTAGAGAAGAAAAAAATCCAGATGATGGCAAGAAAAATTACAAACCAGGTGTCATTTTATCTAGATAGTGAACAAAATGCAGTTTGTCTTAAAAAATATTCTTATGTAGCACCTCAGCAAGAGCAGAGGAAATGAACATCTCATGAAACTCTTCAGCAGCCATCCATCAGAGTGTGGAGAGAGAAAGGGATGAGACATGATCAAAAACCAAGCTAGGACAGCCACTCATCAAGAAGAGAAAGCAATAGTAACCAAAACCTAGTATAAAGTTATTAGTCCTAAAGACAGTATTTCAAACTGGATGTAACAGGTCTTCACCAAATATGAAGTCTGAAATAAGCTGAAGACCATGAAGGAAATGTCATTCTAACTTACAAAGAAGCAAAGAAAAAAGGGAAAAAAAAAAGTATAGCGAGTGAAAAGAGAACAGCTTTTTCTCTTTTCCCTTTCTTTCCTTAAGTCTGTGAGACAATAAAGAGAAAGCCCAGGAAAGCAGTCAGAAACAGAGCAAGAAAATGCAGAGAAATGCCTTTAGCTAACCAGCAGCAGCCAGAGTACTTTATTTTCATGGACTCTAAAGAGTATTGACAAGGATGCTCCTGTGGGTAAGAAGGCTGGTCAAAAGCTGAGACTTTTAGGTAAAAGATGGCCAAAGAAAATTAATGGTGACATTGGTGCAAGAGGAACAGAATGCCTGATGAGAGAAAATCTCCAGGAACTGGTAGGTGTTAAATAGAGACAAGACACCACCGAAGCAAGCAGCAAAGATAAGCGTGACTGCATTCACCTCAGCCAAGTAGTTCAGGAGAATTAGAGAACTCTTTCCCTCATAAAGGGCTTTAAATTCAAGAGACAGGCAAATTTTATTCAGGGCTGAGAAAATGAGAAGGCACACTCCTACATGCTTTGTACACACCTCTCCTATGGGGCAAAACCTCACCTCTGGGCTTGGCTGCAAGAAGCATGACAGCATGGACCCCAGCCAGGTCTGTGCTCCCCACCCCTGGGCAGGGAGCTTCTCCTCACCCTCCACAGGAGTCCTGTCCTCCTTCCAGGGAGTGCAACCAGCCTCAGAGAAACACAGCCCAAACTTACGACCATAAACATCAGACATCTGCTACAGAAATTACATTTGTGAGGGAGACTTCTTGTGCACCTGAAACTGGGGGAAAAAACCTAAACTTTGAGGCACCAAGCTTTGGAAGACACCTAAAATCACAGCAAGGCATTCTGCTCTGGGTCAAAAGAAAAAGATTACGTGCTTAGAGACATGTCTGTATATTCCAGCTGTAACACAACCAGTCTTACAAAAGCATCTGCTTTTCTTCACCAAGTCCACCTCATCCAGTGTGGCTACACCAGAACTACATCAATTTCATGGCAGGTATCACAGTAGCAGTGTAGAGAGTGACTACCACAGCATGAGCAGAAATAGTAGGCTAAGCTGTACAAGAGAAATACTGACACAATCTTAAACATTGTGATGTTCAGAGTGAAGAAAATACTTGTGCACTGTGTATTTAACCTGACACATTATAGCTCCACTATATTACCCTGTGCTGTCAAGCTGTAATATAGCATTAAATCAATAACAAAGAAAATGTAAGGTCTTTTTTCCTTCCCTAGGTTGTTTTGGTTCTCTTAAGCTCCCTGTCCTTGAAACTTATGCCACTGATACAGCTGAAAAAACAGAAGGATCAGCTGTAAACAACCCAATAGATCAGAAGGCTGACAGTGAGTTATAGAATCAGTTCTCTCTTTGGCTATGTATTTACATCTAACCCAAGCTCATATTCACTTAAGACTTTGATCCAAAGCCACTGGAGCCTCACATGAGGCTCTCAATGCCAACCCAGAATACTGAGCCGCTGCTGAAGGGCCCTATTTACTTCCCAGGCAGGTACATACCCAAGCCATCACTGGCTAGCAGCCTTGGTGGGCAGACCCAGAAGGTTAACCATTCTGCAGTCAGCACTTCAGCACAGCCCAGACTTTTTAAGTGGTGAGAATGAAGCCTTTCAAATCCCCTGTATGCCAAGATGTAAAGACATCTTTTCCCCCATTTTTTTGTCCAGCTAGAGTACTAGTAGGATGGCTCTCTGCACAAACTGTGGCTTTTCTTGTCTTTTCAAATTCCCTTTTGCAGCTTACTCCCCCTCCAGCTCCTCTCCTCCTAGGCCACCAGCAGCAGCTGGAGTGGACACTGACACCCTTCCCACAGAGCCAAGCACATTCCCAGTGAACAGTCACTCCCACCTCCGTTGAGGAAGACCAGGTATCTGCTGTGCTTCCCTGCCATGCCACCCTCCTAAGTCTTTGTCACACCCACGTGTCCTAGACTTGTCACCACCTTTTTCTTCTGTCCCTGATGAGCTGTTCCTTGAGACATCCCTCACCAGCACCCGCCTTGGCACCACCAACAAGGCTGAGCACACAGGGCCTTCACTTCTCAGCCACCTGCAAACCAGGAGGCTCATATCTGATTAAATGTCTTTACATCTTGGCATACAGGGGATTTGAAAGGCTTCATTCTCACCATTTTCTATCACTGCATACCTTCACTGTGCTGCTGACTACACCAAATCTCCATCACCTGTTTGTTTCTGGGTTGGAGAATCTATCTAAATGGGGATTTGGCAGACAGAAAGAGAAAGAGGAAGGGAGACAGCATTGAGGATTGCACCTTCTGCTTCAGCAGCTGAGAAACATTTCTGCAAAACCACTGGAAACAAGGAGTAACTGAAGTGCTACTGAGGGAATAAATGATTCAGTGAACTTCTGTTAGCGGAGGCAAGGTGTAAGACAGAAAGCACTCAGTTTAAATATAAAATCCTGATTGAATTACAGAACTGGCAGTTCTCTTTTTTTCTTTTTTTTTCTACCTTTCATCTTAACATTTTATAGGGAAGACACCAAAAAATAGTGTCTTCTGAGTCCAAAAAGTTGCCTTCTTTAGAAAGAAGTATATTGAATCACTTCTTAGAGAAGAAAACACCTGCAGGTAAATACCTCTAAGTGACAGCAGCTGGAGAAGAGAGCATGAAGTAAGTTTTTCTGAAGGACTAAGCAAAACCAATGTCTACCTCCTGTGCAGATGAGGAGTTGTGCTAGACCTGTCACCTAACAGTTACCCATGTGTAATAGGAATGCTCTGAACCAACTCGTTCAACATTCCTTTATTTTATAGAAGTCAAGAGAAAAGGTAAGAGAAGGTCAAAGACACAAAGCAAACATTATTTAATTCAGCAGTCCATATGGAGGCTTTTTTTCCCCTTCTGATGTTAACCCACAGAAAACAGTGCAGGAATTCTGTGAATATTTTAAGTTTTGCTTAACGGTTCCAGTGGGCCACTGGTTTTTTCCTCTGATCATTCATACTGTCAGATCCAGTGTGAATAATGTCAAATACTTGAGCTCTTTTCACTGTTTGGCTCCAGAGCATTAGTCTATGGGAATGAGGACTGTCACTTATGATTTCCAATTCATCAGGGACACTGAACTACTGTTACACAATTTCAGCAATGTCTGCTTCAGATTTTTCTGACAGATGGGTGATAAATTTTTTTAATTGAGATCATTTCAGGAATACGTAGCTTATATGTAGGATATGTCCAGCCTAATGAGAAGTCCACAGGGCATTTTGAGCCCTGCCTCTTACTTTCACAGCTACAAAAGGCAGAAAAGAGACTGAGACAAAGTTTCAGTAGATTGATGAATCTGTAGATATAAATTTCAGCCCCCCCTTCACATCTGTTCTGTACAGGCAGTTTGGAGATCTCCCATATTCTTTAATCTTAATACAGCAAGATGTGAAACAAGCCTTTACAGGTGAAAGTTTCATGCAAGAGAAGTAGAGCCACTAGGCTGATACAAAGATTCATGCTGCTATTGAAATGCCTTGGATTTGACCAAATTAGCACAACAACAAGATAAATAAAACAAGCAAATCTACAAACAATAAAGATACCAGAATTCTTTGGTCCTCTCTTCCCTCCTTCCTGCACACATCACTTGAGTTTTCTCAAGCATCTTAAGTGGGTGGAGTAAATTCTAACAAAAGTATTAGCAACATTCATTTCCATACTGTTACCTATCAGTTTCTGCTGAGCTTTTTACAAGAATCAGGGTAAATCCTTTTTTCCTTCTGCAGGAAGACACAGAGCAAGCAGCGACCTCCTGCTGGGCAAGGCAGGGGCGGATGCCTCAGGCAGGCAGAGCACAGCTCAGCCACAGGTTCAGCGGCGCTTGGCAAAAGCTGCCCAAGGCTTCCTTGGAAGCACTGGGTTTCACTGAGGATTCACTCCACCCAGTTCTCAACATCTTCCTCTGACATCCTACTGGTAGGAAAGAAATGGGAAGAATGTGGAAACTGGAAGGCTGGAAGGATAATTGGGACGTGGTGTATATAATCTCCCTCTGCAGCCAGGGAAGATAAACGATTCCTTCCCTATTCCAAATGCAATGCCAAGTGGTGAACAAATGACTCTGCCTTTGACCCAATGTCTTGGCTGTACGGTTATTATAAGCATAGAGGATTAAATCTTGTTCACAAAATTAGTGTCATTTCCCTCCCAGAAAAGACTAGGCAGAGACAGCACTTCATCCTTTTTTGACACACACCCCTTTAAATAGCAAAGGCGAAACCAGTTCAAATACATACAAATGGGAACCAGAACATTTAGTTTCCATTTTGTTATTAAAGTTTAAGTTCCTTTTGCTCATTAGCATCACAATCTCAATCCTGCAACCTGATCTAGGAGGCCAAGTCCAGCATGCCAGCGCTAATATTGTGTGCAGTGAGGTCAGTGGTGATACACACACCTTCACTCTTCCCTCCAATTAGCCCCAGGGGTATTGCTGGAGGAACGGATTAATTACATGGATCCCCAAACTACAAGAGTTTAGTTGGATGGATGCACACGATGGAGAAGGCACTCTGTGTGCACAAAGCCAGGTCTGCCTGCAACTACCTACTCCCACCTCGCTCTTTACAGAAATGTGCTGAAACACCCTTCAAGGAGAAGGTACCAAACCTGTCCTAAAAAATCCAGTTTACAAGGGTCTGTGCTATTCAGCTTTCCTTTATGAGGAGCACGCCAGCCTGTGCCCAGACAGCCAATACTGATGGCTTTTGGCTCCAAGTCCACCTTTACAACCAAAGAGCAGCAAGTGCTCTGCAGGAGTGCCAAAGGGATATTCCATTTCCCAAAACTACTCCTGCTTCACAGAAACACTCAATTTCCACATATTCGTGAAATTCTATTTATATATCCGGTGTGCTAATGAGTTACTCAATCAGCAGAGTGAACCAGGAACCGGTAACACATCCCCCCGGCAGACTTGCCAGTGTCCATACCCTTTATTCCCAACGCCTGCCGTAGTTTGTAATGAGCATCTACCGATCACCGAGCACTACACATCTTTCAGCCACAGCACCAGCTCTTCAGCACAGCTCTCTGTAAACACATGCATCATTTCTAAATGCTAAAACGTGCTACGTATTCATCATTGTTAATGTTCCATCAGAATAAATTAAATAGAGAACAAGCTAATAGAATGACAAACTGTATGGATTGTAACTAAGCTGATTTGCCACAAATTCTTCTCCTGGGGGAGAGAGGCCAGCGAAGGTTTTCTTTCTAGGATTAGCAAAGGTAGCTGTCACTTTATTGCTGCTCAACTTCCCTTTATTCCTGTAAAACCGAAACTCCTCCTCAACAACTTTCCCCGGTACACAGAGACGGAACATCTGAAGCAGGGAGGCTGCAACTCCGTGACTTACAAGGGAGGCTGGCAGCTGCCAGGAGGGATGCACGGAACGGCGCGGTACCCGCGGGGCTGACCCCTCCACTTAGCGCTAAGAACAAAGGGAGAGATAACTACGGGTCTGTTTCAAAACACAACGCGGGAAGTTTCCGGCACGATCACTCAATTGCGGAGAAAAGGTACTCGAGATAAAGCACAGGACTAACTCACGAGAAATTCATGTGAGCACCTTCCCCAGCCAAAAGCGCTTTCTGAAACGCTCCGTTTTCCCTTTCATCCCTCCCGCAGCCCGGGGAAGAGGCGCCACCTGCTCCCAAACGGCCGGGAAAGAGAGGCACTTGCCGGGAGAGCGGCGGACTCCTCCGGAGCGTCGCCTCATCGCTTCCCTTCTCCAGCCAACTTGCCCCGGGCCGGGCCGCGGGACGGCGCCGGCGGCTGAGCCCCCGTCCCGCCCCCCGTCCCGCAGAGCTCCGGGCAGAAATGCTGAATCACGAAGCCGAGGGCGCGGGACCGGGGCCGCGGGGCTCCCCCTGACCCCTACCGGGGCCGGCCGCCCCCGTCCGCCCGGACACGGA
>VXBC01008909.1:75455-158101 GCA_013399945.1 Ploceus nigricollis | reverse complement strand
GGCGGCGGCCAGGCGAGGGGCCGTGCCGCCCGCGGGCGGGAGCGCTGCGGGGCGGGGAGCGCAGCCCCGCTGCGGCGCACGGGTCGCCGCTGTCCCCGCTCTCTCAGGAGACGGGTGCAGGGCTGTCCTGCCGCCTGGGGCCAGCGCCTCCTCCGGCCCCCGCGGGCAGCCCCCGCCGCAGCTCCCCTGTGGACCGTGCTCACCTGGCCAGCGGCAGCATCCCAGCCGGCTCCACGGCACCCACGCTGCTCCACAGCATCCACAGCGTGCATGCTGATCCGGTATCGATGCTGCTGCACCGCATCCACGCTGCTCCACGGCATCAGTGCTGGGCCACGTCCTCCACGCTGCAGCGTCGGCTGTGCCAAACAGTCCCCCGCTTTGTCCTGCTGGAGGAAAAGACATTTTGGTGCCACAGAACTTGTTTTCTCTACTCTGGTCCATTTCCTGTCTTTATTCCAAAATCATTTAAGAGCTGCAATGTGTCCATACCCTCCCACAGATGACCTTTCTTGTGTTAGTGATAAGCCTCAATAACTTAAGGAAAGGCCATGGTCAGATCATCTATTTACCCATTTATGAAAACTACATGGTCACAGACTTTTCAAAAAACAGAAAAACAAGGACTCTTTTAATGGGGTTTTGCCCTTTAAAGAAAACCTGCTTATAACCAAGCAAAGCAATAACACTGCTTGGCAAAGAGGCTTCGATTCAATTAGGTGAATGAACATACTGGACACACTTTGAATTTGTTCTTGAGAAAATATACACTGAGCAGGGCTCAGCAGCAGCCTGTGCAGTTACATGCTGCTCCCTGCGTGTGCGTGTGAGCGTGCCTGTGAGCCTGTGGGAAAAAGGGGAGCGGAAGCCTTGGAAAGTTCATGCAGGCTGTCCAGGGCAAGCCCGCTCCAGGAATGCTTTTTCCCCCAGCATATTTGGCACTTGGAGTGATCTGGTATTTTCCAAGTGCAACAGAACGGGCTTTTCAGATGCACTTTTGTTATAGCTAAAAATAACAGTTAACTCTGCCTAGGACAGTGTGTTTATATCCGGGACAGAAGGAAGCTCCACCACAATCAGAGCCATTAATTCAAACTTTCTCTTTAAGCAACTGATGAGATTTAGGCAGTTGGCTGCATGGAGTTTTCATCAGCAGTGGGAGACCACCCGTGATAGTGTGTTGGTCTTCATTTTCACCAAAGTTTCAAAGCCTGGGCAGGCAAAGTTAGGCTCCAAAGTCAATGCATGGGCACAGGAAGAGAAACAGCCTGGTATCCAGAGGCACTCAAGTACCAGAGCCCACAAGGACCCAGCAGCTCTGGAAACAACCTCACTATTGCACGTGTGCCTAAGAGGTGGGATCAGGACTTTTGGTTGACATAAACTAAAATAGTGAGTGGTTGGGAGGAAGGGGGGAGGTAGATACTGTAATGTTGATGAAAGCAAAAACAGTGTGTAAGATTTAAAGGTTGAAATTGCCTTACAGTAGACTGCAGGTCATATTTGAAATTCTAAGTTACTCAGCTGAACAAAATCTGCAATCCTCTAGCCCAGCTGGACCTTAGCAGGTTGTCCCTCCCAACAAGACCCCCATACCTCTGGTCCTTCACCTCCAGGGATCAGAGTCCTCACAGCCTTCCTCATCAATGTCTTACAGCCTTCTGTCCTCCATCATCATGGGTTGGGGGCAGCCCACTGTCAGCCTGCTCCTGCCACAAAACAGGGCCCAGAGCTGACATCAGGCAGCTTAGAACAGGGGCAGGGACAGGTCTCTCCATTTGTTATCCAGGGCTGTGGGACATGTCCCTGCTGTGTCACAAGTCCTGCTGTCCACTCCTGCAGCTTAATTATTTCTTTACAAAAAGCTCATGAAAAATCCAGAGTTCTAAACCAGTAAATGATGAAGAGGTGACATAAAATAATTTTCCCATCAAGGAATTTCCTGACAATATCTTCTGACAGTATCATACACAGCCATCTAACATCACGTAGTACAACAGGCACACTCTATGGAATAAATAACATTGTTTCTCATACAGAGCTACAATATCCTGCTCTCTTCCATAACCCACCATGCTTGATTAACACTGAAAAGAGAGAGATGGCAGTCCTGACCCACTCAGGACTCCTTCCCCTCACACTCTTTAGGAGGGCACCTACGCAAACCATTGGCTTTTATCAGGCACAGAGACCTAGACTTTGCAATGGAGAAAAACCCAATTTATTTTTAAACTGTTTCTTATGTGCTTATTGAAATGTTATGCATAACATGTAGTTAACACTGATTTGCCAAGTCCTTATATGACAAGAAAATCTATTATTACTCTTCCAAGACAGACTAGTTCTTTAATTTCTTCCCTCAAGCAAACATCTGAAAGAGACAAAGCAATGCTCCAGCCAGCCAGTGAGGAAGACCTCCTGTTCTTCACACCAAGACCAACTGAAATATTAACACATCATATTCTACTTTCTCCACAAAGGGAAACATTACCTCTTCGTGCAGCAGTCACCATCACAGATTGAATTCAAGATGCTGTCTGTTGCTAGAAGTCCTGTCCACCTATAAAGAAACTAACAGCAAAAAGAATTCAGAGAGCAGAAGAAGAAATACTGAACATTGCTGTGTTCTGGATGTCAGATCTGTACAGATATATGCAGATATATAGAGGAGACAGAGAGAGAGAAAAGAGAATACAGAGATGGGATGATTTGCTCTGAAGTTGCTTTGTCACTTCCAAAAATATGTGATCTAATAAGAAGTATTTCCTTCTTCTGCAAGCCTTGGTTCTTTCTCTACCCAAAGTAGTCATGTCATTGCTTCTGAAATCTGAAGCCAAATTGCTTCTCAGAAAAGCTGAGCTGGGTTCTGGAATTGTGTGTAGTTGAAGTACTCCAGCTCTTTTCCTGCTTCCTTGTATTTGAATCACAAGTTTTGTGCCAGCTATATAAAAAAGATTAACAAATGGCTCTTAAAACTAGAGACCTTGAAATTAATTATGTGCGATGCTCAAAAAATCCTTGCTCTACTAATTGAGCAGAGCTGGTTACTTCCAAAGCAGGAAAGTTTTGCCTCCACTTGGAGTAAAACATACGGCAGCCAATGCAAGGCAGGAGACACATTTGAGCAGATACACTTCAAAGGGTTGAGCACTGATTGATCTGCTATTATCTGACAATTGCAACTGCTCAAAGGCAGAGAGAAACTCCAAATGTTTTGAATTCCAAGCTTAAACACAGAGTTCTGAAGAGTTAAGCTTTGCATTGACTGATTAAAGTATAAGAATGCAGTAAATACTATCTAAAAGTTAAATTACCATATGGTCATAGCTAGAGGTAAATTTCAAAAGTAGTACATGTAAATAGTTTCTTGCTGTCTGAGCAAATAATTTTACATTTAAATGAAGTCATTTGGTAACTGGTCCAATTGATTTCTGCTTGTAATCAGTTACTGCAATTCATTTCAGTCGCCCCAGGATGAAACTCTGGATCTGCCAGTCGTAGAATCTTCAGTGGATACAGATTATGTTCATATGGTTAAAAACAAACCAAGTTTGGCATCTTAAATCCAGTGTGCTGCCTGTGCTCGAAGAGCTCTGGAGAGACAGAGAGCAATCCATGTGGGCCTGAACTCCTCCAAGGAGTTCAATGCAGGCAATAATTGTGTTTAGTCAAGTAGGATTTGCATTTTGGAGTTACTGGGAGCACTGCAACAGTGAAAGGCTGTACTGAGATTTGCTGGGAAAATCCTAATTATGATCCTTTTTTCCTTGTTACCAAATTGCTTCTAAGTCTATTCAGGCAACAGAAAGTTTCTCTTTGGTGAATTCTTCCTAAAGCCCAGTGAAAGTTCCTATGTTTTTGCTTTCACTTTCAGCTGTGGCCAAGAGCCAGAACAAGCAGGAGAGGAAAGCTTAGTACCTTGGTCTTGTGATCCTTAGGAGACAAAGAAATCCAATATCCTCAGGATGATCTATCCTTTTCAAAGGGGATATTGTATTTCAAGTTCTGCCCACAACCCCCTAGTAAGCCTTCTCACCATGGCAGTCACAGACTGTGCTAAATATTAGCCCTGAAAATTCCAACCCCTCAGTATTTACCAAGGGGTATCAACAAGAAGATATCACATGGTAAGCACTGCTTGGTGGATCCTCATAGATGCTCATTTCCCACCCCTGACACAGATGGCAAGTAACAGAGACTCCTCTGTGACCCATTTTCACATCCATTTGTCACCTGTTTCATATGCTTGAGCAAAATGAGAGATTTCAAGCTCAAAAAAAGCTTGCCAGAGTTGTTACTGGATTAGAGGGAATCTCTTTTTCAGCTCATACAACAAATGCATTTTCTGCCTTTGAAGAGACCTGAGTTAAGCCTCAGTCTATGGGCAGGATTGTTCAGAGCCTTTGAACGCCCACAGTAGAGGGAACAGCCATGATTTGACATTCTACCAGCAAACGGTAGAGTGACATGGGTTATGTAATCTCAGTTTAAAGGTCAGGAACAATACAAAGGTAGGACAAGCCCCAATAAT
The DNA here is from genome assembly GCA_013399945.1 of Ploceus nigricollis. NCBI lineage: Eukaryota > Metazoa > Chordata > Aves > Passeriformes > Ploceidae > Ploceus > Ploceus nigricollis. The sequence goes on along the minus strand of VXBC01008909.1, from coordinate 153,570 downwards.
GAGAATAATTGGATTCTTCATCTACTGAAAGGAGGCAGACTATAGCATAGGCAGATGAGATTCCCCACTCCAGCAGCTTCACCCATCAGCTGAGGAGATCAGTACTTTCCATTTCTGTGTGCATGATTTGGGTGCTCAGAATCCCATGAAACAGGGAGTGGAGGAGCAAAAGCATTTTTCTTTCCTTACTGAGAATGTATCTGCACTTCTCTGCTGGAAGCATTGAAGAAGTTTCCCAAAGCCAAAGAAAGTCAGTCCTCAGCCTTACCCTTGCCTGACAGATCTTTTTTATTGCAGCAGAGTAAGGGGAAAGTACAGGCAACAGGGTTTGAGTCATAAGAGTTATCACTTGTAACAGTCATCTATTTATTGCTGATTAACTACAAGACAGTATTATAAGAATTTTTATGCACTTCATGGAAATCAGTTAATGACTCAGAACCACAAAAATTAAAAAGGGAAAACTCAAGATAGACCAATCTGTGGATAAGCAAATGAGGGATTCTTATATGACCCAATATTTTTTTCACTTACATTGCGTAGCGCTGGATGACGTTTTCACTCTTCCTGGAACATTGTTTCCAAGTACAAGCTGAATGTGAGGCTGTTTAAAGAAAATTCTGCTAGAGAGAAGTTGTTTTAAAAGGACAGCTTTCCCAAGAAATGCACATTAGTAACTCAGACACCAAATGCTTCCCACGAGGCTGTGCAAGGACACATGTATATTGTCATGTGGCTGTACTGTTGGATGCTGAGCTGCTGAGGTCAAGTGCAGGGTAAGAAACTCTGATCCACAATATTTCCACACAAAACCACAATATTTTGTGGTTGGGATTCACATTGCTCCTGTAGGGAGACACTGGATTTGGAAGATAAACCTGATTTTAAAGGAGGCATTTTGGACTATACTGAAACAGTTAATTTGACCCTATACTCAGTCTTCAGAGTTGGCTGTAGGTTCCCCAGTGCAATTGTCTCTTGAAAGTTCATATGTCAAAATAAAACCAGAGGTTAAAGCCCCTGAGTCTGTTCCCCATTCAGATTCAGTTGGTTTTGTTTTCTGTGAATCTCTGAGCCCGAATGCATCAGTAGTTCTCTCCTAAAAGTAACTAATTTATACAAAAGGTCTTCTGGCATCCCTACATTCGATTGAATTGCATTCACTGCAAAAGGTCTGATAAAATCAAACTGTTGGATAAAATCAGGAAATCTCTACATTTATTCTCTGATTACCAGGCAAGCTCAATTTCATCATGGTGAAGTAGAAGCCAGTGGCTGCAATTACCTTTCTTTCTTTTCATACATTTTTTAATATTTGGGTTTAGGATGGAAAAATTACAAATTAATAAATGTGCACCAAGTCCAGTCAAGACTCCTGTAATATTATTATTCATAACTCTATCATTAGCAACAGCTGGAATAAATTTAAGCACAAATATTAAAATTTATATTGTAGAATAAGCCACATGGAGTCACTGTAATTTGAGGAGGGTGAAAGTTTCCATAAAAGCTACTGCAAAAGGAATATGACATTATCTTTTTTCAGGTGACGTCTTTGGATTTTACTTTCGCAAGCAGCTACAATTTTATTTTGCAATAAATTAGCTTCAAATAAGCTTAAGTTTCTAGTGTTTATGTTGAACAAACACTCCAGATAAAACAATGCATCCAAGCATTCACTCTGGGCTCTGCTTCTGCTCCCTGGTTCTCTTACACTGAGGTGTAGGGAACAGCTCTGGCTGTGTTAAAGCAAAGGTAAGTCTTCAAGCACAGTCACAACAACCTAAGCCAGCTATGCTGGCTGGGGAGCTATCCCACCAGTTAGCTTTTGACTGGTTCTGTCCCTGCTGTTTTCCCAAGGCACTTGAGAAATTATCAGCCAACCAATAAATCAGTTAAAAATCAAAGCAGTAAAACCCTGTACAGCTTCTCAGAGGAAAAAATTTGAAAGCCTGATTGAGGGGGGCAGCATCAGGAGGAAGCAGGATGTAGAAGGGGGCAGCTGGGAATGATTGGAGTAGCTTTTCTGTGTTCCCTTTTCCCTCTCCATTGTTTCCACAGACCATGCATCTAAGTGACCCTCAAATTGGTAGTAGGATAAAAGAATCACTCCCCAGTGATCCCTGCTGTTCAGCACTCATCTGCGCTCTTGTGAGTCTGCTGCAGACAGGTAAAATATATTGTAATACTCAAAGAATTTTTAATAAAAATATTAAGCCCATTCTGAATGGAAGGGATTATTTAGATGTGGAAGCAACAGAAGGATCAGTAGAGGTGCTGTGAGAATGGAAGGTGCAGATGACACCTGGGGCATCAAGATGCCAGCACATCTATGTGCAGCTTATCAGGACCTCCCTAAACTGCAAACAGAGTGAAACAGTGGACAGACTATAGACCAAAGCCCTAAAGAAGTGATGAGAGGCAGAAAAGAGCAGGCTTAGAGCCATTGAACACCCAGACAAGGAGAGAAAAATAAACTGTAATCCTTGGATGGAACAGGACGAAGAGCAGGATGGAACAGGATGAGGGTGTGAGAGCACATGCAAATCCTGGGGTTTTTTTGGCTAAAATCACCTTTCCCTCTTCCATTAGCTCACATTGAGATTTGTTACATAGTTACTGAACAGTTCTGGGGCTAGAAATATGGCAATGAAAAGAATTATGAGCCATATGCTGTAACAATACTTACACACCTTTTATCCAAGTGAATGCAAACTCCTGGCTCTCCTGAAATGCTCTAGCCAGACATATGTGTGACTTTGTCCAGTTTCCCCTAAGACAAGTGCACACTTATGAGCTCAGGGTTTCCAGCTCCTCCTGCTAATGGGGACTGAAGAACTCCCTCCTTTCAGTCCCTCCAAGGAGAAGAGTCTCACTTGCTTTCTTATGCCCACTCACACTCCCTTCAATGTTTCAGATAATTTCTTCTGCCTGATTCCACTCCAGTTTTCTTCTCAGTCAATAGAACTTCTAACCTTTGCATCTCTATTGCTAAACATTTTAAAAAACAAGGTACTGAGCTTTGCCTAGTTTAGAGCTTACAAAATTTCCCATGGCTTCAGCCCAAAGCCATCTGCAGTTCAGCTGAAACACTCCTAGGATCCCTCAATAGGAGTCTGGAAGCTTTCTGGACAACATTTGGAGCCTGGAAGGCACAGAAACCAAAACAAGGCACAGTTTGGGAACACATCTAGCAAACTCAGTGTTACTGAACCTGCTTGGCAACACCTCTCTGCAGGATTTTCTGTCACCTCTAGCAGACCACTCCTAGCACATTACATCTGCCCCTTCCTTCCATCCTTGGGACATCACATCAAATTCAGGGGCCCATCTCAGGCTCGTCTGACCTCCCTAACACATCCTAGGTCCTTCTTAGTTTTTCCTGTGTGCTGTCCAGAGGCTTCCAGAGATGCTGCATGGCCCAGTATATCTTAACTACTGCCAAGTTCATGCCACAGCTCTGTTCCTCAGGCACAAGGCAACCTTTTCTTTTGTAGATTAGAGGTCATGTACACTGAGACAGAGCTTCTCTGGAAGCTGCTTCAGGAGTAATGAGTGATTCTCTGCAAGACCTAAGGATTTTTGTGACTCTCGTCAATATCACCTTCTCAGGGCAGAAAGGCCAATGCTCTCCAGTATAAACAAAAAAGATAATAATAGATAATAATAATAGATAAAAACCATTCTGCCAAACCAAACTACACCTCTGTACTCTTAGTCATTCCTTGGGAAAAGACAGAGAGAAAGAAATTAATTACCTGAGAGCCAATTTCATTTGTATCACTGCTGCTTAAACAGACCTATTGGTTAAAAAGGGTAAAACCACAAGACAATGAATACTTTTATAAGGGAAAGGACTGGAGAGGAGCCTAAAGGAAAACTCAGGCACAGCCCAACTTCAAAGAAGTGCAGCAGAGATCCACGCTCTGTCATTTGGGCCTATTTCTTGTTATCTCTGTACTTACATAGATTGACAATTGTGAAGGAGAGAAAAATCATAAAGATGGGGGTTAGTCTTTTTTTGGCATGAGGCTGGTGTCTGCCATGGGAAATTAATCCATGCTAAGCTGCAGTAAGCTGAGCTGCTGAGCTTGAATTTGTGTCACTGAGACCACTTATGCTCATGGCTGGTCTACAAACTCTTATTAGTCAGACATGACAGTGGGTGACATCTTGATGAAAGGAGTAGCCTATGGATCACCATCCATTCGCTAACAGTTTATAAGAATGATTTTAAATGAGCCAATTTCCCAAAGACCACATATCAAAATATTTTGGGGAGATAAATAAAGCTATACTGTGGGATTTTTTCTTTAATTTTTTTTTTGAGAGAGGGATTAGACGGTCCCAGAGTTCTTTGTCACTGAAATAACCACATGTGTCAGCTAAATTGGCAGAGCTATTATATTTAGATTTTAGAAAGGGTTCCTTAGATGTTGAGGTCTTGAATACCTCCCAAAAGATTTGCTCTCTGGACAGCTGAAGCAAAAAAAAATTAGAGGGGAAAAGTAGTTCACAGCCACAGCTAGTGTTTTCACTTTTTCTGAATATCACATGGTATGAGATGTTGATGAGAAAAGATGGACTTATGAGGGGTGACTTGACAGGAATCACATTTTCATTTCCTTCATAAAATTTTGCAAGATTCTCTCCCTCTCTCCAGTGGCCACCTTGATGTTGTTGCCTTTTCAAGGCCAATATGATCCTCCCTGTGAGAAAAAGATATCCCAAGGCATTTCCTTTTTTCTTTTTCAAGATGCAGACAGAGGATTCCATTAAATTTTTTAATTTGTTTAACTGGCTTCTAATTCTCCAGACTCCTGTCATGCCATAAAACTGCCTGATGAATGACAGGACCCTGCTAGGTTTAGATGGGGTGTAATGTGAGCTCCCAGGGATGGAAACAATAAAACAGAATTTTCTGAGAACCCAAGGTTTTGCAAGAGACTGCTGGCTCTGATTTCACCACACCCTTTCATTTTGTCAGCTCCAGTTCAGCGAGTTGCTGCTGGATTTTGTTACATTTTCTACCCTTATGAGCCCTCTGGTTCACAAAAGTAGGAGAGAATCCTCCAGATAGCTCAAGGTCATTTAGGAAGATAGCTGCTAAATGCCGTGCTGGGGACTTGATCTGCAGGTATGGGAGCCAGAGAATGGGCTGTGGAATGGCATGGCCAAGGCTCACACAGCCCAGTTCCTGAGAGAGCGTTTCTGAGAGATCAAAAGGCAGCCTCTCACCTCCCACACTGACCTTCTTTGGAGCTGCCCTACTCTGAACATTCTCTTTTTTTTTGCAGTTATCTATACATTTTCAGAGGACCGTGGGTCAAAAAGAAGAAAGAAACAAACAGGAGATTGATTCTTTCAGCAGTCATTGTCATGTGCTGGTTTTGGAAACCAAGTGACAAGATGATCACAACACAATTCAGTTCACTGTCACTAACACGGTCAAGTTGTCCTGGAGAAGAAGCTTCCTCAGAACTCAAAACTGATTCCTTGGCTTTCTACAGAAAGCCAATCAGATCTGACTCATTCCTGCAGAATAGCCTCCTCAACATCCAGGCAAAGGCAGCAATAACTATTTTGCCCTGTCAGGCTGCCTGCATGTAATCTAATCAGATCTGGAACATTATCACTCCTAATGAATTGGTCCATCTAGCTGGAAGTGTCACTAAGCAACTGCAACAGCAAGCCTCCAACTTCGGGCACCACCCTGCCAGCTGTGCCAGCAGCAGCACAGTCACCGACCTCTCAACAGGGCTGTTGTCACAGGTCCCAGGGGTGCCAGCTATTTCTCTACCCTGGCCAAGCACAGCCACAGTGCACAGCAGAGGCTGGAACAAGGCTTTCCCCAGCCTTTCTGTAGTTTTCATACAGACTTTTCCAGTCTTTGTGTTCCAGGATTTTGAGATGGAAGTCAGACAGGACTTGCTTGGGAGGGAAAAATCCTGAGCCATTCTCACTAAAATCCTGTGCCCTCCTGCTGCTGATCTCAGGACAAGATTAACTGCAAATCAACCCCTGTGGGAATAGAACAGGACTGTAACTTCTCTCCAGCATCTTGCAGCAGCCTGTGCTTGTGTCAGAGACTGCAAAGCAGGAATGCACATGCCTTCACAGTGACAGCATAGGGGATTTTGCCTTGGTTTTTAATAAGAGATTGAGAGGGTAAAGGCAACTGTGGGGGACAGGTCAAACACAGCTAATGAAAAAAAGTAGACCCAGTCTTCATCCTGTTTTATTGCTTGCTAATAGAGTAGTGTTTGGCAATAGCTTGTGTGTTGTAAGGCTTAAGGTTATCAGCAGACTGACTGCAGAGAGCTAGTTAGAATTCATCCTGCATCTGGGACTGTAATCTGGCAATTTAAATGAAAACATGTACTCTGCATAGGTGCATGACATAGACTATTACTACCATTAATACAGCAATAGTCATAATAAATCACATATTGAGTGTGTTTGTTATTGCAAGGAAAACTTAATTATAATTTCCAAGCTGGCAGCATTTGATTTACTTTTTGCTATCTGTGTAATTAGTTTCCAAGTTACAACTGCAAAATCTGTCTTGGTGGGGGTAGGAGGTGTGGAGTTACAGCTGCAGCCATCGCTCTGGCAAAGACAGCTTTCCCTTGAGAATATTAATTTTTAACACAATAGTAAAACCCCAGTAAAATTCCTCTAGAAAGGGGGGGACTGCTTGGAAGGCGCCTCTCAGGGAGCATCCCCTCGCACTGCTGAGCTGTTTTTGGTACAAGGAGCTCTCTAGTGTCCAGCTGTAATAGTGCAGCTCGGGAAGATGATGCTGTAAGCACACAACCTGATGCAACATATGTGCCAGCAGAAGGCCTGGGTCTCTTTTAGGTCCCCTGTGGTAACATGCAAGGCAAAAAGTTCTACTTAACATCACTATTGTCCAAACCAAGACAGTACCCAAAAGTTTTAAGGCACAGCACCGAGGTCTCCTTCGTTCCCACCTGTCTTTCTCCACCTGTTCCTTAAAGGAACTTCTGTTGCACTGCTGAAGTGGGTCCTGCTCAGTCTGTGGGGAGAGAATATGTGTAGATGTCTGTCTACATCCAGGACACGGAAAAAAGGTTTAAACTTCTACTTTGCTCCTCTCCAGGGACAGCACAGTGCCTGCCATTTGTGGGTCTGAAGCCACGTGCTCCTACTGGTTTGAGGAAGTCTATTTGTTGTGAGTGAATACCTAATTGCAACCCCTGACTTTTCTTTTATGCACCTGATTGTGTGAAATTGTCTCATGCCAGACAAAATATGCTCATGATCACTAACCATAGAAAGAAAATACCAAAATATGTGTGGACAGTAGTGTCCAAAGGCAGATCACGTCCCTTTGGTTCTAAAGTGAAGTTAACATTTTAATTTGCAGTTGTGCAGGTTTGAGCCCATGCTAGAATAACAATATATTGTCTTCACACTGATTTTAATGCTTGCATTTTGTTTTTTCAATGTATCCGTGATGAACTCACTTATGTTGATAAAAATGGATTAAAAATCTCTTTGGTTATCACTGGGTATCACAGATGGAGAATAATGACTTGACAAATTGGCAAACTGAGATTATCTGCAAATATTATGGGAGGTGCTTGAAGCCCTTATAAAATACATCATCACTTTTAACAGCATTTTGCTATTATGGCACCTCCCTTGTGGATCCTGTGGTTTAGCATTGCAAAAAAAATGATGCCAGAGTTGAAGCCTTGCCACTGAAAAGCACCATCTTGTGCTTCCTATGCTCCTGCCCACAGCAAGGTTTATTCCACAGCAGAAAATAAATTAGGATGTAATAATTAACGAAATCCATTTCAAAGACAAGAAATCCCACACAGGGCTAAGATGCTCACCTTAAATCACTGCAAACAAAACGATGGTGGCTTTCTTGTAAGTTGCTGTGAGCCAGAGGTCCCAACCTTTTGCCTTCAGATGGGTTTGCAGCAGGTTTTCCTTTCCTGCTATTGACCTTCCATGTCTGAGCTCAGCTTGCAGGGAATCCATAGTTGTAGAAGCTGGAAAACTATTTCAATTATATAAGCCACAAACAACAAAGAATCCTGCCAGATTCAGGCAATAAAAAAACCAATAGTTTTTTCTACACTTAACATTTTAGCTCAGTATTAAGGTGATCATTCTTGATAAATGCAAAATCTATCACTACATTATTATGTCAAACACCCTGTGGAATATCTGGGATATGGCAGCCCATTTCCCCTTAATTTTTGCAAACCTGCAGGCATGGTGGCAATGGTTTTACCATTTTCGAGGCACCTTTTCTTTGTTTCTTTTTTTAAAGGAAACAAAACAAGACAAAAAAGCCCTGCTGATATTTTCAGACCAGATAATTAAAGGAGGGGTCTGCCTCCTCCGAAAACTTTTTGTAAAAACATCCTCTGATGGTTAATCTCAAAAATGTAGGTTCCTTTTCCCTCAAGAATTAGGTTAAAAGCGACTTTTAAGATCTTCTTATGGGAACTCCTACATAATGCAGGGTGTGGGGTTTCTGGAAAGTCCGTGACTAATTTCAGTTTTGTTTGCAGTGTTGCAGCACACAGAGCCCTCACTCCCTGCTGATTGAATTCAGTCCCCCTCAGCTGAATTCAATTGCTATTGAATTCAAGAGAACTGGACCAGAGCCTCAGAAAAAAAGAGCAGTTCCTGGAGTCCCAACACCATTTTTCAGGTAGGACTTGGTGTTTTACACTCTGTCACATTTGAAAATTATAAACTAGAAGATGTGTCAGGTGTGTTTTAACAAGAAGAATAAAATCCATAATTCAGGTCAGCACAGAAAGCACCTGGTTTTATGCTTAGTTTCCATTTTTAAAAACCAGAAGAGGCTCAGAGAAGCATCTGCTGAGCTTCTGAATGGGTTTGGATCAGCTGCAAGTGCCCATCTGCCAAAGGCACGTCCAACTCAGACATGAAACCAGGCAAATCTCAGTGATGCTGGGTCAGTTTCACATTTACATCCCAAACCCATAGCAAATCTGGATTGGTGGCAAATGGATCTGACCAAAAAAATAAAAAGCAGAAGCTTTGCATGTCCTTCACAAAATGAGATTCCTAAATATCAGACAGTTACACAAAGACAGAAATGAAGCCCCAGATGGTTAAGTCCTTTCTCTGTATTTTTGGACACAGAATTATGGAAATCTCCATCTGATAAAGATTTTCAAGTGGAGAAGAATATTGTTGTTCCATGAATAGTTCTAGTCCTTTAAGATGTTGCTAATGTAAAACTTCAGACTCTGGAGTACCCACAGCAGCTACCTGAGCTCACTTAGCTACAGCTTCCAGCAATTGCACTGGAAACTCCAAGAGCAAATCAGTTTTTGGACTGCCACTAACTGTATAGAAGAAATGTCTTAATTTGGTTGGTATAGAGGGTCTCCTGAAAACAAAAAAAACCAAAAGTTATTTGTAGTAAAGAAATAATGAAGTGTTTACCTTGCCCTCAAGCTCAGCTGTGAGATCTTACTCTCCTCAGCAGGGAGCAGTGGCAAACCCATGAAGGAACAGATGTGGTAAGTCTGGAATCACTTCTGATCTGCCACAACCAGCACAAATCAGCCAGACCTGGCAAAAGCCAAGTTTTTGTCATTGCCCAGGGAATAATAAGAAGACATCCACCTGTAGCACCCACAGACACCAGCAGAGTCTAGGCAGGGTCCCAAGCCCCAAATCTGAAAGGAACCACTGCAAGTAAAACCATCATGAGGAGCAGGAGTCTTGTGGGCTTGGGTTGACACTGCTAAATGCATCTCCTGCTGCCCCTGAACTCACCTTGGCTGCTTAGTGAAGGCCCTGAATGGCGCAGCCACAGCTTCAGAGCTGGCTTGGTCTCTGCTGCTGTGACAGAGTTGTCTTGCAAGGCGTCTCTGCCCAACACTTCCCACGGCTTCTCTTCCCAGAGTGACGAATCTCTGCAGATCTGTAACAACTGCCATTGCCCTGAGTGACAGTGATGCTTTTGAAACAGGCTCCAAGCTCCTTTTACACTCTCATCCCAATACAGAGCTGTGCATGTAACACATAAACAACATCAGCAAATCCTAAACCAAGTGCAGATGCTTTGTCATCTTTAATGGCTGGGAAGCCACTTCATAGAGCAAGATAAACGTGAATTTGCCTGCTCAGACCAGAACTTTGGAGGAGAAGACTTTCACAGGTTTAAAAACTTAATTTCTACTTAAAAATGAAACAACCATAATAATTGATGAAAAAAAAAGATAACCCAACTAACTAGTTGACAAGTTCTCTAAAGAATTGTGAAGGATTTCTTTGGCCAACAGGCTAGACACAACAGCACATCCTTTAAAGCTTCTGCCATCACCTAGCAAGCTTGCTTAGATTTTCCTGTGCTCTCATTGGGAGCTGGTAGGATTAGTGTGGGCATCACATCTGAATCCTTGGCAGACCTCCTCCAGCCAGCAGCACTGTGGTGGCACAGTAAGTGTCCAGGGTGGGAGACCCCAAAAGGCAAAGGATCTGGCCTTGTTGCCAGTGTGTCATTCAGCTGCTTCTGCTGAAAATCAGTCTCCCTCCATCTCTCTCTCTCTCCCCAGCTCTGATGAATATTGATGAACTTCACAGCATCAAAAGAAGGAAAGGCAGGACAGCTGTTTGAAGGGACAAACACTTCAGTTCTGGATTGGAGAAAAAAAAGAGACAGAGACAGCAGAGTGCTTGTGATGAGCCAGTCCTTCTCCCTCGCTTGTCAAAATGTGATTTACAGACACACTTCCATTCACCCTGTGGCTGCCAGTTCCCACATCCTATGTCCACAAATCTCTCTTGTTAATTGGATAGGCAATATGTGGGCTGCCTCCTCTATAAAAAGCTTCTTTAAACTGGGACGCTTCCCAGCTCATTTTAATAAATCATGACTATAATTACATTCTTTTGCTGCATATTTCTGCAATAAAATCTGTATCATTCACTTACTGGCCTTCTTTACTGTCCAGCTATCATTTTGTCTTGCTTCTGAAGCTGCTTTTCTTTTTCTGGTCGTTCAAACACTGCCATTTGCTTTCAAGCCCTAATTTAATTCAGCTGCTTTTTCCCTATCTTCAGAGTTCTCCTCATTCTGTCCCTCCCAAGAATTCCACTTGTGCCTCCAGCCACTTTTTGCCATCAGTGACCACTGAAACTCACTCCTGATAGTTGTGCTCACTAAGGCTGTCCCACTGCCTCAAGAGCCATTCCACCAGCATGCCAAGTGCATCTGAAGCTGCCTCTTCCCAGTAGCCAGCTGGAAAAAGCTCTTCTTTACATAACAAACCCCTTTGTGACAGAATTTGCTTCTCTTCTTTTGGGGAAGTGGCTGTTTTCCCTTAAAGACTTTAACACACGATTAGCTCAGCGTTACAGCGAAGTCAAGAGAGTAATCACCACCCCCATCCAAGTGAAAGAGCTTTGCCAGACCCTACAAGGAAGTGCAGCCTGGAACTGCATTGCCCTCGGGGGTGTATCAGAGCCCCTGACACATCTGTGCTGGTTGCTATGAGCGGGAAGTAAAGAGGTTCGGTTTGCTGAAGTTCCTCGTAGCTGTAATTCCCTTTTTACACAGCCAGGACACGGGGAGGATGCCCTGAGCCAGATAATCACTCTCCTTTTGGCTTTGGGCTGCAGTCTGGAGAAGTAGCCAGAAGCCCCATCCCTCAACTTTAAATCTCAATCAATCACCACAAAGCTTCTCTTGGTTTTCCTTTTCCTAAAGGTTCTGTCAGTTCTAATGTCTGCAGGTGACAGGACTCATCTTAAGAGCCATGTTTTGGAAAAAGATGCAACAAGAATTACAAAGAAGAAAAAAAAAGAACAGACAAGCTGGATGGGATGTGGGTCAGATGAAGCAGTGTAAACATTCAGTCTTTGCTTTGAAACAACCAGAGCTTGAGACATGAATGTGTGAGGGAAGATCTTGCCCTATGGTTCTTAAAAGAACTTATCACTTTCTTTTTATAAGACAGAATAATTTTTAAAAGTGAAAACTTCATCATTTGCCACCTCAAAAGCACAATGTAAAGAGTTTTAATGTGTAAAGTTATAATGTGGGGCTGGTTTTATACTGACACTCAGTTAATTTCAGATTCAAAACAAATCGAGATTTGCCTCTTTTTTGCATAACTCCAAGCTCAGCTTCAAACGTCTAAGTGGGAAAATTAACATTAAAATGAATCCTTAAACCGCAATTACTTGGAAGATGCAGAGCATGAAGCATTCAAATGGCTCTCACTCAGTGACCCAGTTAAAATATACAGATCAGTACTGCAATTTGGTTGCAAACATTTCTGAGACTTGAGGATGTGGGGGCTCTATCCTGCTCCCAGCTTTACTCTACCCTTGGTGCCCTAATGCAGCCCAAAAAACAAATACATGTCCAAAGCACTTTTGCCTTGAATGCATCTCCTTTAGGTTGAGATCTTCCTCAGGCTTTATTAGGGAACACCAAAATACTCAAAAGAGCATTTGGTGATGCTCACACATCTTTAGAGATGTGTCAGAGTATCACATAATCTGGTAATATGAGGCAGGAACTATTTACACTGGAAATGAAAATCCAACTGCTGTGCTGCATTACTGTGAAGTAAAAATGTATTATATCAGATTACAGAGAAATAAAATTCTCAGTATTTACTATTATATAAGAATGGCTTTGCTGAAAGAGGCACTGGTCAAAGGATCATCTAGATTCTGAGAGAAAATTAATTTCTTTTTTTTCCCCCCATTTATTAGAAGAGGCATATTCAAGATACACCAAGAAGAGGAGTGAGATAGTACAGAGTTGTTAGTGTGAGAACAGAAGGTCCTTCCCCTGCAAAAGGGTAGCAGAGCATACAATCAGTCTGAAGGACCTCATGAAGCTTTGCCCTCAAGAACCCCACGTTGCTTGACTTCCTCCTAAAAAATTTTCACACCATTACTAAGGAAGCAGAAGCGACCAAGCTGAAATCTTTTTCCCCTCTCTCCTTCATCTCCTCGTCACTAGCCTTGCTGTTTTTAAGGGGAAATGCAAACGAAGGAAGCTTACAGCCACTGTAACATCCCTGGCAACACAAGGTAATACAGGCAAGAAGGGACTCCAGGGACTCCAGCCCCAGACTTCTCAGAGGGAACCAGAGGAATAACCTCATCAGCTGACAGCAATAGCAAAGGCTCGTTTTCGCTGTGGTTTATCTGCTAGTGGAAAAGGAGCAGGAGGTATTTGGCAAACATTGCACTCTCAGTGCAGTAACACGCTGTGCCTGCACTCCCCTTCTTTCCAAGGCTGGCTTTGGGTTTCATTTCTTTTTTTTCCCTTCCATATCCGCTGGCAGCCGCTGGGCAGGGTCTGAAGGAAGCCTAATGCAGCAGTGAGGAGCGTGACCTTTGTCGCAGCCCAGCAAGGATGGGCTGCAAATGAGATAAGCAGCCCGTTGTTCTCCAGGCACCTCCGTGCAGCTCTCCCACTGACATCATTCGGGGACCGGTGCCAGCACCTGTGACAGCTCCTGGTCACAATCATCTCACAGCGCCTGCGCTCCCCTCCCTCTGCTCAGCCGAGCAGGCTCTCGTGGTGCACTTTTTAATTGCCTTTGCAAATGACAGATTGTCTGATACCGAGGAGAGCTGTGAAACAGTAACCTGCCTGCTGATGCACAGGTGGGAGAGAATCCATCGGCTTCTCCTTTCCTGGCAGTTTGAAGGTGTTCCCACCTCTCCTCCAGCCATCTACACCAACCCTCACCACAGGGCTTTGCCCTTTTGCTTGTACCAGACAAGTGAATAATCTGATGTTTGGGGCGGGGGAGGTGATGAGAGGGTTCTTCAGGGGGGCAGGGGCACATGGTGGGGCACAGGGGCTCACAGGGAACCGGCCAGAGAGGTTCCACAGCCCCACTCCTTTCCAGCTGCTTCTGATTTTCTCAGTAGGCATGCACCACAGTCCTGTCTACTATTCCAGGAACTGGGAGACAAGTAAAGGAGTGGGAACCACTAGTGAGGGAACTGGAACCGTACAAGGGTATTTTTTCCCCAAAACCCATTTTGGGAATCAAATGGGCATTATGATTACAAGGCAAAATTAACACACCTCCTATGAAACGTGTATTTAAGAAGCAGCCATTCAATATAAGCAAGAGGTCATGTCTGAAATCACTAATTTCTGTGAAGAATTAACTTTTTAATTTGTAAGAAAGCCCTAATGACATTAATTAAATATAAATATTAAGAGTGATAGAGCCAACCTCTCTGAGCACAGCACATGCATTCAGTGAGGGCAGGGTGAGACACAAAGCAGAGCACCAAGACAAAGCCAGGTTTTCACAGGCTTAGGTCTACATCTATGTTGCAAAAGTTGTAGGGCACACACATTTCTTTTGTAAGAGAGACCATGAACAGCTGTAACTTGAATAACTAAACAGTCTGATAGAGAAATCCCATACACTAGGAGAAGAATACAGGGGCACTAAAAAAAAAGGAGGCAACATAGAATAATAGGGAGAACAGTTAGTCCAACCACTCCATTAAAAGCAGGACTACCTTCAACATTTTCTCAGGGTCTTGCAGAGTCAAGTTTTGGTAATATTCAGGGCCTCCAGCCTCTCTGGGCACCGCTGCATCTCTCTCCAGGTGAAAAACTTTTTCCTCAGGCACAATAGGAATTTCCCCTGGTACAAGTTTTGCCTGGTGCCTTTTGTCATTTCTCTCCAGGCACCTCTCAGCAGCTCTGGTGTCTCTGCAACCCACATTATGTAGCTCAAGGTAACCATAAGGTCCCACCTCATTCTTCTCTGCTTAAAGCTGAACAAACCCATCTCTCTCAGCCTTCCTTGAGCATTGGAACTCCTGCCTACTGACCATGGCAGTGGCCACTCACTAACATTACTCCAGTTTATCAATGTTTTTATCAATATTTCCTAGGAGCCAGAACCAGATGCATTACACCAGGTGTGGTCTCACAAGTTCTTAACAGGGAACAATTCCTGCCCTGACCTGTCAGCTGTGCTGGCATTATTGCAACTCGTGTCAGGTGTGGTTGGCTCTCCTTGTTGAAATGGCACATTTTTGACTCGTGTTCAGCTTCATGTCCATCAAGACCTCCAAGTGCTTTTAGTTTAAGCTGATTTCCAGCCAATCAGTCCCCAGCTTGCACTGTTGCATGAGGTTGTTATTTCACAGCTGCAGGAATTTGCCTTCTTAAATTTCATGCCTCTGTCATCCAATTTCTCCAGTTTGTTCACGTCCCCCTGAATGACAGCAGCCTTGCCCTCCAGCATAGAAAACTCCCAATATACAAAATAACTGGAAGCAACATCATGGCAGAGATGATAGCCAGCTTAATGGTACTGTATAAACTCAGGAAGAGCAGGACTGACAGCTCTGTTATATTCATCCTTCTGCTGGAAAACAGCCTGTGCTGCTGTCCTTCACGGGGTAGTTGATGCCCTTACTTTTCAAGATGAAACCAAAGGATGATGCAGTTTACAGAGGAAGCTTAGAGAATTCCTGTGAGAAGCTTTAGCAAGGACTAGTAGAATTAAGGTGCCTTTTTATCTCTACCTTCTGTCCCAGAAGTCAAAATTATTAGCATAGCCCAAAGCATGAAGCACATCATGTAATCTGGGAAAAAAGATGCACTTTCCTGTGACCTTAACTAAGTCACATAGGTCAGGCAGCAAAAATGAGCTGCTTTAAAAAACAACCAAGCAGAGCTTTCCTGCATTTGTCCACAGGTTTAAAAAAAAAAAAGGAAAACACTAAGCAGCTATAGTTCCTTTTCAGAGCTGCTTATTCATTCAAATAAAAAGACAACTGCTAAGTATCAACAAGCAAGAATTAAGGAGAAGATAATGCTGCTTTCTTAGTCACGCAAAACCTAAACACCTATTGCTTAGGGGAAAGAAGAAAGTGGCTCCTCTCCATGAGCTGTGCTGACAGCTCTATCTACACCTTCCCCTTGCACACACAGCAGTGGTTTTGACTCAGCCCATTTGGATTGTCTCTCACATTATGTTGAAATACCATGCAGGAAATCAATACAAATCAATTATTAAACCCTTTAGAAAGAGTTGAGCAGATGCTTAGAAAAATCCAAAGAAAATTAGAAGAAACTTACCAGCTCCAAGGGAGACCATGCAGCTTCCAGTGTTGAGACCTGGAAGGCAGGAAGAGCAACTGGGAGGATTCACCCACCTGAAGGTTGACAGCTTTATTGAGCAGCCAGAAATCACCTTGAGGGGCAGCAGCTGTGGGTCACCCTCCTCTCTCCACCTGCCCAGCCTTCTAGCTCTCACAGCTGCTGAGCTGAATAGATCAGGAAAACCCCACCATTTTCAAAGCAAGATCACAGTTTTTCCTGAGTTCAAAATGGAGTAGGCTCCTTGGATCCAGGGTTTTGCTACTATGAGAGAACTGGCAGCACTGCATCAGTCCCACTGGGTGCCTTGCCTCCACAAATGGCAGGGACAACCAGCTGTGGTGTTCAGGAATCTGAGATACCCTGAAACTGTGTGTCAGGAACCCTTTGCACCCACCCAAGGTAGATCTCATCTCTGCAAGAAACAGGTTCCTGACATCTGTCTCCCACCAATTTCAGGATTCAGCAGATTCCTGTCTCCCATGGCATCTGTCTGCTCTGAGGAGAAGCTGCTTTTGGCTGCCTGCTCCTAAGAGTGTTCTCTGCTGAGTCTGCAGCCCTCTCCAAGGCTCCTCATGCCAGAAGCACTGTTCAGTGCAGGGTAGGATGCAATGAATAATTTTGCTAATAAAAAAGCAATTTCAATTTCCTTGAAATCCCAGGTTCTCTGCAAGCAGTTTTCTCCAAGGAAAGAAACCATGACCATTAGTTTCATCTTCATCAAAATGAACCTTCTCCTTTAGAGGACCTCCACTTGCAACAGCCCTTGCCAGCCTAAAGAAAAGAGATGCTGCCACAGACCACTTCAGTGACCAAGTTTTTGGCAGTCAGGTGGGATATCAGAAATCCCCTTCCCCAAATTAGGGCTGGGCCGACTGACTCCAATGCCCTTGCAGTACCCTGTCAGGTAAATGGGAAGGCTTTGGAATCTCTGTTTTGTGGGACAGGAGAATGGCTGCTGTCACAAAGCCCCATGAGCTCCTGTCCTGAGATTTAATAAGCAGGACTGGAAAGTTTCTGCTGACTTTTGAGAGTCTTTAACATTCAGTTGCAGGGAGTCATTCCTTCAGTAGAAAATAGATCTTCTGTTGGAGTCAGGATCAAGTAGTTTTGTGCCACTATTTACCCTACAGTGTTTCATCAGAATAATCCTTTAGCACGTGGAAACTTCCTTGGGGTTCCTGCTTCCTCAGCTCTTCATTGTTTGCATATAATCAGAGCATCTACCCTGCTTTCTGAAGAGCATTTCTTTCTCTCCAAAGGGCAAGTTAACCTCCTCATTTCTCCATTTTCACTCAGTGGGCCATAAAACCCAGGGAACAGAGTCTGTGTAGTGGAAACTCCCTGAAGTGGCAGCTAGACCTGCCTGAAGGATTTTTTTGGTCCCAGTTTAGCTGCTTTACTCTTTGGATGAAAAGTACACCATGCAAGTGCTGTTGGCTTGTTGTTCCTGGGACAGAAAAATAATCAGCCTGACCACAGAGAAATTACATACATTGGCTTGTCAGGCATTTCCTCTCCTCAACTCCACATCTCCTTTTGTTAAAAAAACAAAACAAAAAAAAAAAAAAAGGGAATGCCAAAATGGGAAAGTAAGCCATAAGGACACCCATGTGTTAAGCCACTGACTTTGCTTGGTCTCTGCCCCACAGCCACCCAGAAGGATCCAGAGCAAGTGGCAGAGGCTCAATAAAATAGATGTGCCTCACTCTGAAATAGATATGGCAAGATGAGCTGGTGAGGAAGAAGGAGCCAATTTGTTTCTGGCCCCCGTAAAATCCCAGACTGTGTTCTCAGTAATATGATCAGATTTGGGGCTAGATGATCAGATTTGGCAGTTCTAATAGAGTCCATCTGCCAGCACTGTAATTGTAAACACAACCAACATCTGAATATAATAATAATAATGATAAAAAGTAATGTTACCATGGCCCACACCCACTGGGACATCTCATTTTTGCTTTGGCTTTAGGATAAAGGATGATGAGGATGTTTGGACCAACAGCTTCATTTCAGCCAGTGTTTCTGATAAGTCTGTCACCACATTTGTCTCTGGAAAATATTAAGCATAACATAGGGTTCATTCCTAGATGATATACAAGCAGCTTGTTTTTCTCATTTCACCACAAATCTTATTTATATATACATTGCAAATAGATTCATACCACACACAGAGCACATCCATAGAGCCTGGTTTTCCAGTGTTATACTAGGTTTATGATCTTGTAATTCCATAGACTTAGATGAGTTTTACCAGAATAAATCTGGTTCCTAAAAAGAAAGGATATATTACTTGCACATATTACTTATGCATCCAACCAGAAATGTTAGTATAGGCAGACACCTGGCACAGATGAAATAGTTAAATCTGCCTCCTACTCCCTTTCACAAGACCTTGATTTCAGTTGCTTGCAACTGTCAAACATTCAGTGTTCAGGCAGAAATGTTCCCTGTAATATGCTCGCCTAAGGCTAAATATTTTTCAGAGAGTTCCAGCAAAATTAGCCCAGCCATTTGGAGGATGAATTTAGGGAAAACCACAGTGTTTCACTAATATTAAGAAAGGCTCTGCCTGCCTTATTTAGAAGTTCTGAAACTCCAAAGCAAGGCTTTCAAACACTGAAAGGAAGCACTGAGCTGTATCCCAGGAGTGGATGTGCTGCTGCCTTGGAAATCTGTCCACAATCCAAAGGAGAGGTGTCCAAACCCAGCAGCTCACACTCAGCTGTTTCTGTGCACCAGGCCCTCAGTTACCCACGTGTGGAGAGGGGATCTCTGTGCTCACACAAGGCATCATCACACAGCAAACCCCCAGTGGGTGTTTATAGCACCATTTGGCAGGAGTGATCAGTGCTGAAAGTGTTCTGGGACACAAGCACTCGTGTTTGCTCTGCAGGCTGCAGTGAACAGAGGCTGCTGAGTTCAGAGCTGGCAGCTGGGCAATATGGACAACCAGCAGAATTTGGAGAAGAACAGAAGAGGGGAGTGAGAAAACTGCCCTAAGTTAAGGTTGTGTTGTGGTTGCGTGGTTTTTTGTTTGCCTGTGGGTTTTTTTTTTTTTTGTTTGGTTTGGGTTTTGTTGTTCTGTTTTGTTTTTTTTAATAAATAACTACCAGCAATGCCCTGGTTAGCACTGCCAAAAAATCCCTTCTATTGTCTTTGCTTAGGCAGAGCTACATTAATTTCAGCTGCCCCTCTCTAAGGAAATACAGAAAATCCTGCAGAATGATGCACTGGGTACATGAGCAATCTTTAGACAACAAAGAAATAGTAACATTTCGGCTGGATCAGGCCTCTGGAGTTAAAAGCTCTAACAGCCCACCACCAATTTAAAGCAGAACCAAGGACCAACAAAGGATTTTCTGTAATTCTCTGTTTCTGGGGGTCACTGTGGCATGAGACAAACCAGCAGCATGCACAGGTGGCACCTCTCTCTTGGTGACAGCACCTAGATAGTGCAGGTAGAGGTGCCAACCTTCACAGGGAAGAGAGTGATGGACAGGAGCTGAGACAGGAGGGATGTCTGTGGATCCACTCTTTCACAGCAACTGGAATCAAAGAGCTCTGGAGAACTGATCTGAAGAAATCCCTATCAAAGAAGGTGACCCACCTTCTTCTATCAGTTGGCCACAAAGACCAGCAGTTCCCAAAACTTGCAGCCCAGTGGCTCTCAGCAAACGCACAGCACACCCTCTCTTCTTCAAAGAGGATATTCCATCTTTAACATACATTTAATTTGATGTTTAACACATCTCTTGCAGATGAGCTGCTGACCACTCACTATAGCCACTGACAGATGTATAGCCACTTTGCAGACCACCCTGCCAGAGAAAACAACTTTTCAGTGCTCTGGCTGCACACTCTTAACTCAAGTGGAGGTCTCCGCTAGACAGTCTAAATAGCTCAGCCATTCTGCTGGCCCCTGTGAGGGTACATATGGTTCCATATGCTGGGAAAGCTGTTTTTTTCAATTTGCTCCTAAAACAAAGTGTATGAATTTATACACAAACCAATGTTCAAAAAATATTAAGGTTGCAGAATCAAGCCGTTAAAAGCCAGGAACTGGCTGACAATGTCTTGGTCACACAAAAGAGAGATCTATATAAATGTGCTTTGATAGCCAAAAAGTCCTCTCTGGAAGACAGGCTAGATAAATAGAAATAAAAGAATGAGGCCATTTTGTTTGAGAACATCTTCTTACATCATGATCATCTTTCCAGATCATTTCATTCTCTCCTTCCTAAACTTCTGCCAAACTGCAGGTGGGTTTAACATGAAGATTTCACAAAAGGTTAATCTTAGCACTTAAGAAGTAAGCAGAGTTTGAGCTTCAGAGGTGTTTTGCTTTGATCATTTTGAAGAGTTATAAGAGTGTAAATTGAGTACCTTAAATTTACCACACTGGAAAGCTGCAGCACTACATCATTCTTCCTGCAATTTTTCTTCCTCTACAAAGATGACATAAATCCCTGTGGTGGGTCTGCTACAGTGTTGGACTTATCAAGCTGAAATCTGATTTCAGCAGAAGGAGGAAAAAAGATTTCAGAAGGAATGTGTTTAGGGTTCTGCAAACACCCCCATGTCCCACTCCTGCCTCCTCTCTTCTGTCATCAGACACACCCCAAATAAGTAAAAGATACCTCTAAAGGCACTGCTGAGAACCCATCAGAGCCCAGCTTACAGGAGACACCAGTCAAAAGGCTTTCAATAGTGGGCAATACACTTTGAATAGTGGGTTTAAAAAAACAAAAAAAACCCACCACAACCCCAAGCCCACACCCCCATCCCCACAAAATTTTAAAATGTGGTAAAAAATACAAAGACTTCATAAGAAATCAAAACAAATTCAAACCTTTTTCCCTGAGAAGAACTCCTGCAAGCCCTGCAGCAGCCTGTCTCCAGCAGGCTTCACAGAGGCTTATCTGCAGGTCAGAATAGGCCACTGAAGCAAACAACCTTGACAACCTTGAAACTGGTGACACTGCTGACACAGATCCTCTTGGGGGCCTGAGCAGGATTCCCAAATCCCAGCTTGGTTGGAAACTTGTAGAGGAAAGGAGTACAGGAGCAGCACAGGCTGCCAAAGGCTAAACATAAAAGGACCAAAATGTAGGGCAGCCCCAGCTTGAGGCAGGGGTGGGAGTAGAAAGGAGAGAGTGATGAGTAAAGGAAAGCCCATTTAAAATGGGAACAAGTCTCAGTCCTACCTGTCAAGTTCTGTCTTTCACCAGTAAAGGCTGTGGTTTTTTTCCTCAGGAGTGTTTTCACTAGACCCCCAAAACTGCAGACATCAGTGCAAGCAAGATGATAGCTCTGGAGAAGGGCCAGCAGAGTTCAAAGCCCTAGCTGGAAACCTAAGCAACACTGACAAGCATTGAGGGAAAATTTATGAGGTCCTGATTGCTAAAAGCATATGTTTGGGATCTAAAAAAGTAACAATTATGCCACCCACACTGCTTATTCTTTTCTTGTCTGAGGAGTTTTGGGCTAACATGTTGAAATGTAAAACAACCTGAGCACATTTTAGATAGGATTTATGGCATTCCCAGACTGACATTTAGAATCATGGCCTGCAGTTGAGCATACTATTCAACAAGCCACCTGCCTCTATAAATGTCACTATTTGGGCTCAAAATTGGTTTTCGTATAACTCAAAGCAACTGCAGCTCTTTCAGCTCCTGCCTGTTTATAGGGATGTTTCGTGGCATACAGCACTGAAAAAGACAATTTGTAGAAAATAAAGGTTAAAGTCTTGTGTGATTTGTCTTGTTTGAAAGCAGTTGAAAGGGGCATGTGAAAGCTGCATCCCAGTAAAGATGCAGGACTGACCCCTGAATTAATTGGTGCTGGCTTGTGCAACCAGCAACACTGTGAGGAACCCAGGGAGAACCCGCTCATGGAGAAGAGCAATGGAACACGGGGTGGGGGGACAGGTGGCATTAGCTTTTCATACCTGGAGATACCTGAGCCTTTCACAAAACACCAGGGGTGCTCAACGGGGCTCTGTAGGGCTCCATGGATTCTTCTTCAGAGTAAGTCCTGCAGAAAAGCAGCCATCCAGCCACATCCATGGGAGCAAGCAGTGAACCAAGCATGGGCTGCAGGGAGGCAGAGGCATGGCAGGACCGCAATGTGCTGGAGTGCTCAGACTGCACAATCCCTGCACACCACACCACAGTCCCCAAAAACTGTCTCTCTTGAGTGCCTCCATGCTCCTCAGAAGTAAGGAAGGCAGCACTTGGAGACAAACTTCTGCCCAAGGGCAGCTGCAGCAGCAATGGCTCCAGCACTGCTTGTACAAAGCACCTTTGCTTCTGGCTACATGCTCAGGGAGCTTTATTGGAATCCTGGAATAATTTAAGGCTGAAAGGGCTCAACTAGGCCAATGTTCTGCTCCAAGCAGGGCCAACTACATTAGGAAGGTCTTGCCCTTGTGCATTAGGATGAACACACTGCCACAGCTAATCTGTTGGCTCTGCAGATCACAGAGACATCACCTAGACATGTTCTCTGAAACCTAGAACATTTGCTACACAGCCTTAGGGTGTGGATTCTGTTGGGCAGCAGAAGCCATTGGCAAATTTATTGCATAATTGTACCACAGTGAAGCACAGAGAGAGCTCTCCATTAAACTCTCATTCCTTTGATAATGCACAACTGGCAATTTTCTGCTTTGCAGGGAAGAAAAAGCACATAAGATGTTTCCCTGCAGTCTAGGCACACCAGAGACCAGTGAAATTAGGTGGTGAATAGCTCTGGAAAAGGAGTGATATGTTGAAACCATTGTCTCTCTCTAAAATCTCCATATGAATAATCAAGTCAGAAAACTTCTATTTCAAAACAGAGACATAACAGATATTGCTCTGCTTTAACAAAGCTCTCTCCCACTCAACAGAATATGCTTTCCAGACAATCATATCTTACTAAATTTAAACATTGTGGTGTCTGAAGGTATCAGGTATCTTCCTGCAACCACCATCAACAAGGCTTTGAATACTGCAAAGAAGAGAGAAAATAAACCTGTGCCTATCATCTCATGCAATCAAACCTAATAAAAAAATTAGCCATTGGGACTGAAAAATCGACAGATTGGTGACATACAGAATGAAAATCATCTTGATAGCTAGCTGAGATCTGCCTGATCTGATCTTCCTAACAGGATCACTATTAAAAAAACCCAAAAAATCACGTGTACATCATTCTTGAAGATCACAGGATGAAAAATTATACATTAGGCATCCTCAGGCACAACTTTTAATGGGAAACATGTTTTTCATTTTGTCACAGGTTTATAAATGGTTGTACTCCACTCTTGGAGCTTTTCCTCTATGGTTGACTCTCCCGATGCAGAGCAGAGTCCTGCAGGCAAAGATTGGGTGATGGCACATCAATTGCTGAAATGAGTTCTTGCTTGACACAGGCAAGATGAGTAGCCTCCTTTGTGCAGCCATTACTTGAACACGTGGGAAAAATGAAGCAGAGATTTCTAGAATCACATGAAATCTAATATATAACGCAAAAACATCCCATGCTAACAATACTCCTGAGGACAAGTCCTTATGTTGAAAGTAATATTGTTGTAGATGAAACATCACCTCCTTCCTGCAAGTTCAAGGAACAACACACAGAGAAATAAAGCCATTATATATCAAAGGCTGCAAATCAACATTGTGACTCTTACAGCCAAGGCTTTGCCATTCTGAATAAAGGCATTCTGTCATTCCCTGAATTAAACTGAAATAGGACCCAATGCAAGACAAACGTAGGAACAGAAGGGAAAAGTGTCCTAGACTACTAACAATGGCTTTTCAGAAAGGTGCCAAAAGGGATGACTGACAGAAGTTACAGCATCAGAAAGCATGTGTTTAGAGATCTAGGATCTTCTCCTCTCACATACTCCTTCCTTGGATGCTCAGTTGGCCTAGGAAATCAAGGTGATGCTGGGTGTTGAGATTGTGAGCCTGACAGCCATACATACTGTGTCAGAAGAAATCCAAGGACACATTCAAGTGAAAAATAAATCTATCTTATTCTAAAAAGTTTAAATCTCTAAATGCTACTCACCTATAGAATGGTACAGCTGAGCTCAACATAGAGCACCATGACAGAATTATGTAATAAAATCTATAGAACTGTCTTTTGCTATCAGCTTTCCTAGGAACTGCTGGACTCAAAGCAGCACTTCAACACCATCAGAGAGATTGCACCCATTTAAACAATCACACCTCACAAAGAGCTTTTTGTACTACAAAACTTTGAACTCTAAACAAATTCAACATGTTAAATAATGAGGGAGACTCTTCCTTTCAATGTCACTCCTGACTGTCTCTCTCCTGCTTTCTGGCTCCTGTAGCAAGTCAGGCACATGGTGAAAAAAATATTTCAAGCCAGTGGGTGGCACTCAGTACTATATGCTGGATGTGTTGCTGGTGGTTTGAATATATCAGATATTTTTAGGCACTGTGAGCAGTTCTAGGCAATCAAGTATTGTAATCAAGAGCATACAAAAGCTCAGCTACATCAGTTCAGTCAGGATTTTAAGGATTCAGGTTTTGCAACTCTGTCAGTTGATGTGCTGGGATGGTACGAGAGCAGTTGCTCCTTGCTATGGTGTAGCCATTTTCAGCAGCATTTCACAGGCATGTTCAGAAGAATCATCTTACTGAGAACTACCCACTGTGCTCAGCTTAGCAGACAGTTATTTCCATAATAGCAGCTTTCTGTGAGGAAATAGGAAACGTGGCTCTAGGTGGAGATATTCAGAGTTACCTGCCATGGTGAAAATCCCTGGGTTCCAGCAGGCCACACCATTTGCGAAATGACAGAGAGATGTTACAGGCAGGAAGATCATAGAGCAGCCCATCTTTTTTAGACGATGCAAGAAGACAACAGAGGCAGCCCCGGCGGGGAGCGCTCAGCACCGCGGACAGCGGCAGAGCCGCTCCCGCGCTACCCACGCGTGCCCGCACTCACCTTCCCTCTCCCTCCCTCCCTAACTTGCCTATACCTGTGTATCCCCTCTTCCTCAATGCCACATTGTTATCTAGACCCTCCCACAGCCTGGTCTCTCCTATCTGGCTTTTCAGGACATCCACAGAGAGGCAATACATTGTACAAATAAACTTTATACCAACTACAGAAGTATATTCAGTGTGTACCTGCACCTCTCATGGAGGGATCATTGCAAAGAAGTGAAGTCTGACAGCGAAACTGGAGACTGGGAAGACACAGCTGTGCTGCCTGTGCATCTCTATGCTATGTTTTGAGCAGTTTCAGGGTCAGGAATGTGCCTATGCTTTCCCCGACAGTAGCACGAAGTAAATGCCAGCAGGTGCCTTTCACAACCCTCCAAAGCCAGTATTTCCCTGTCTAGCCTTTTCTCCTTCACCAATACACTCTGTCTTCTTGGAAAAGAACATGGGGGTCACAACCCATCTCCTTGAAACCTCCAGAGGTCCCTCCATCCATCTGGTTCTCCCATGCTTAGATCTTTTGTCAGAGAGATACTTCTTTTCTCCTGTGAACAATAAGCCTCCTGCTTTCCTCAGCAAGCAGAACGTACTTGGTCAGACACCTGCTGACACTTGGCAGTCCAAACAGCCACTGGTTTCTCGTGGGTTCTCCCTTTACACCTTCCCTTCCCCCACAGCTCTACAGTTTGTGATGCCACAGAACTCTACAGTTCATGCTCCAGATTTGGCCTGCTCTGAGGAAGTGACATACCCTTGTGATTGAAGCTAACACTCCTTGAAGCGAGCTGTGGTTACCAAAGTTAGAAACAGCATGGTAGTGGGACTCCTGCCTAATGCTTATTGCTTTTCCTGATCATTTCCTTTCAAATGCAAAGGCTAATTATCCTCTGCTGGAAGCAGAGCCACTTCATTCAAGATTATTGCCATTATCACATTTTGAACAAGTCAAGCACCTGCCCTCCTAATGATCTCTGCCCACACAGGCCAACCAAGCTATTCTGCTACCCTTGAATTCCCCCTGCCCATCCTACAGAAAGAGCAGAAAGGCTGGATAAAATTCTGAGCCATCTTCTCTGATCTCCGAGCTGGCTGTGCTTTGGGCAGCAGGTTGACTAGGAACCTCCTAAGCTCCCTTCTAACCTGAACTAAGTTCTGGCTCTAAGTCTTCAAGGAAGGAGAGTAACAGAAATGGATAGAAAATTCAGCTCTGTAACATACTCCTTCAAGGGCTCTGTTCCCTTTCTTTAGGACTTTCCCCTAATTCTAAAAGTCAGATCTGGACACCACCAGCCCAGGGGCTCAATACCTTCAGTAACTCAGAATCAGAACCTTACATACCTTTAGGTGCTTCTGTCCTGCAGAGTTCCAAGCTCTTCATGCCGATGGCCTTTTTTCAAGGTCCTACAACTTTGGTGTTCATAGATTATCTTTCAGAGCACTGATGAAGGGATGCCTTGAATGCCCTCCAAGTTTCCTGAATGCTGTAGTATTATTTACTTGGGTTAGAGAATCCACAGTAAAAAGCAAAATTAAAAAGCACCAAAAAGTCGTGATAAATGGTGCAATTAAGGCAACATAACACATTTTAAATCAAGAAGAGCTACAGACCAGCTCCTGGGTATGGAAAGGTTCTAATTTATCATGGCAAGACAAAGCATATGCATCAAATTAGTCATGTTTCAGAATCTCTCTTATGCACAAACATCAGCAAAACTGACTATCCACTTGCACACAACCAGCAAACAAGATGTGGAGACTTTTCTCTAATTACTATAGGTTTATATAAACCTCCTGAGTGTTTCTGTTCCCCTCAAAATAAACCCACCAGGGGTGCACTCACATTAGCAGAATTCCCCACCCAATATGGATGGTACATTTCCCTGAGCTTGCTTTATGAGAAGGAAGCAGGTTTTGTCAGAGTATGACTTCAAGCATCTGATGCCTTAGGAGCACAACTCTGGCTATCCCTCACCCTCCTAACAAAAACCTAACAAGATAATCTAAATTAGGTGTCTAAAATTAGGTAGTGTGCTTATTTTTTTCCTTACCTACCTATTAGCATTCCATATCCTAGTGCTCATCTGTATATCTTCAAAGGTCCACAGTTGCTGATTTTTGCCCTCTATTTTTTCCTCAACCAAAAGGGGGATATTTTTTAAAAAGTAAGAAAATGTTATTGTACAAAGTTTTGTTGTGAAACAGGAACCATTCAGAGAAGGATAAAATGCTTCCCTGTGCTTTAATATAGCTTCAAAAATTCTTTAGATTATGAACTGTTAGCGTACTGCTAGGCAATCTCCTGCAGCAGAATAAATCTTGGACTCAGGTGTCCCATGACACAGGTGACCTTGGATGAAAGCCACAAAAATGGCAACAAAATAAACTAGCACACATCCTTTGACATTAAGTAGCTGGTGCTATATTTTCCTGCAGCAATATTGTCAAAAAGTAAAATCCAGAGTTAAAAGTCAACTACAGCTCCATATCCAAATAAAAAGCAGAAGCAAATTAAATCTTCCCCTGCCCAAAACTGGAACAAAGCAAAGATATGGAGATATTTTAAATATAAATACTAAGATAAATACTAAGTAGGTACAGTTTATAAACAAAGCAATACTCTCTTTTTCTTGTCATAGTTAATCTTGGATATGTTTGCCTCATGTTTTCTGTATCTTCCCCAACCTGCAGTACAGTTACAGAATTTCATCATTTAAGGATTTTGGCCTCGATTCAGTAATTTGGCCCTGAAACACTGAAAAAAAAAATTGCACAAAATCTGTTTGAAAACATTCTATATTAAACTGTATCTAAAGAAAGAGAACAGTAAGAGAATCTCATTATCCATGCTTTATGGGAGTATCCATTGACAGAAAAATCTAGCACCACACCACAGTTCTTCCTAATTCAGCACAGCCACAAACCCCAAAGAGGTGCATGTGTAAGAAGAGGACAGAGGAATCCAGAATCACAATGAAGTGAGAAAATCTCTGTGTTTACAAAAAGCAGAAGCTGAAGATCTAACACAACATCCTGAGGCCCTGGAAGATCACTGCATTGTGAAGCTACAGAACAGACAGCAAAGTGAGGGTAACAAAGCCTCATCAGAACGGACAGAGACTAACACAAGCACTCCTTCTGAGACAGACAACCAGGAATGATTTGCAACCAAAACCAGCTGCTACTTAAGCCACAGAGTGACAGTGGTTTGTGTATTTTATTAGAAGAAAATCAATCACCAATAGAAAATCCAATTAAACAAAAAATCAAATGAGCCTTCACCAGACTTAGGAAGAAAGAACCACAATAACAGAGGCAGCCTGAGACTGTGCAGAACTCTCTCTTATTGACAGAATAACCTTTGGCAGCCAGGAAAGTTCCTTTAGAGCCTCCAGCCTGGTGGCTCAGACAGCTCCAGGTTCCAAAGTACTTACAGATCAGGGGAGTACAACAGGAAAGTATCTGCAACTGCCTTAGCTTAGATCTACCTTCATGTAATCAGTAAACCTTTTGATTAACAATGCATTGGGATAAACAGTCTGTAACTGAACATCTGGAATAGTTGCTCTTCTTCGCAGTGATCTCCACGCTTGCTGTTCCAGTGAAA
This sequence comes from Ploceus nigricollis, assembly GCA_013399945.1. Taxonomy (NCBI): domain Eukaryota; kingdom Metazoa; phylum Chordata; class Aves; order Passeriformes; family Ploceidae; genus Ploceus; species Ploceus nigricollis. The sequence continues at coordinate 124,859 of VXBC01008909.1, read as the reverse complement.
TCAATGTTTAGGGTATTTCTTGTGCATGGATTCTCTCTTGGCCAGGCTGGCTTTTCGTTTTCTTTCCATCACAGTGGTGCAGACAGATCCTTGTCAGTTTTTCTTCAAAACAGTAATAGAAATTGAGCTAATCACGCTGTTCACCCTAACTGAGTTGATTCTTGTTTGGCAGAATTATGATTCTTGCCACACTGAGGAACTAGACTCCCTGTCTCTGTTTAATCTCACCTCACGCTGACACATTTCTGAGTGGTCTATACATAGCAAAGGACGGTGCTAACCAGTTCAGTTCAGTGCACCGTCAGATGCACTGCAGTGTTCTCAGATTATTCTCGTTGCAGTTTTGTTTAACCCCCTGCATCCTCCAGGAAGATCCTCACGGCAGGAGGAACATGAGACACAGGGTGTGCTCTCTCTGTGAGAACAGCCACAACTGCTGCTGAGAGCCCAGTGCCAGCCCCAAGGCTGTGCTCAAATCCCTACACAAAGGTGCAGACATTTGGCCCCATTACCACACTTTGCACAACAACCTCCCAGGGCAGGCAAGGTAGGTTGTGTAAAAATGTCAGTATGGAGTATTTCTATTAAATAGAAACTGCTTAAGGCACCCTTAGTTGTTGTAGTTGCACATTCTGCTCTACAAGGTGCTGAGAGATAGAAGGCCAATGCATTTAATAAAAAAGGAAAAAATCCATTATTCATATACTGATATGTCCTTTCCATACTCTGTATTTTGCTCGGAATCTCATTTATGTGACTATGGAGAGTTTTCCTGATGTGCACATACAACACCATGTAGCTTGAGCTCTGCCAGAAAAAAAAAACCCAGCAGGAAACTGCATGACACTGGCTAAAGTCCCAGCAATTTAATCAAATGGGAAATTAAATTATTTAAATAATTCATTTAACATACCTGGCAACAAGAGAAAGCAAATACTGATCCTATTTCACCCTTGCTGGGGACTAAATGAAACAAGTTACCATTTTAAGAGACTGGGAGTTAGAATTCAGGTTAAGAATGTGATTCTAGTCCAAAAAAGATCAACATTGTCAGAGGGCAGGAGGCAGCATAGGAGCCAAATATTTACTTGGGTAACAAATCCACTCTTTAGAGCCTGTTAGAAGTGGCAATCACCACCTGCAACCTCACAACCAGTCCAGGATGTTTGTTAATACCTGCAGAGGGGCTTCCCAACCTGCACCCTCACACAGTCATCTGGAGTTCTGCTTCCAATCCATCAGGTTCACTTCAAAGCCTCAAGGGGAATTAGCAATTGCGATGTCATTCATCACCTTGCTGAGAACCATTTTTTCTCCAGGAGAGCTTGTCATACCAAGCAACCCACACAAAATACAATTAAACAGTGTCACTGCTAGACAGATTAAAATTGCAGTTCAATAGTGGAACTCGCTGTTGCTGAGCAATTTCATAAATTAAGTACGTTCTGGCAGAGCTTCTGTGGAAGGTATCAGCAGTAATCCAAGCACCAGGGACCTAGCAAATTGCATGGGTAAAATCCTAGCTCCGTTAGAGCCAATAGCAAAACTCCCAGGCACTTATACAGAGCCAGAATTTTAATTTCTCATGCCAGCTGCAACACGTTGCTATGGCTTTGGGCAAACGACACTAATTCAGCCTCCCTAGGTCAAAAACACAGACCACTAAGCACTGCTTTCAGAGAGACAGACTGTGGAGGACACACAGAAGTGGCCCATACAGTAAAGGGCAAGCATTATCTATCAATGCAATTTAACAAACAGGCTACTTCAGCAACTCACCACCAGAGAAATACTCCACTGATACAAATACCAGGCTTGCAGCTCCTGTCTGGAAAATTCATTTCTTGTCTTGTGGAAGGCTGGTAACAGTGCCTTCTTTATGAATTCCACGCACAGCAGACTGGCCGAAGCTCTGGTGCAGATGACTATCTTCAGTAGTTTGGTATTTTGAGAATTGTGTTCAGGTGTTCTGTGTCAACCATCAGTTATGTTCTTTCACAGCCAGTGTGTGTAAGTGAACAGCTGCCTTCACGAGTCAGAGATTAACAAACACACTGCTACACAAATGCTCATATTAACTCTGGATAACACACACATTTGTTTAAAATTAATTCTTGGGTGTTTTTGCAAAGAAGTTTTATGGCTGTATGAAAAGCAGCTATAAAATGAGATTTGGCTCCTTGGTAGGTGGCATGTTACAATTTTTTAAGGAATATTATTCTTCCCATATAAATGCACAACAGATGTAACATTCGACCTAAGCAATAAGATTTATTACTGTTTTTAAAGCAAATTCAGCACAGCTTAAGAGAATACTGTACAGAATTCTTTAAGCTAGGAAGAGGTTCTTCTTGTCATCAATGCATGCTTTGCATTTGTCAGTTCTTGCCCTCAAAGCCAACCCACAGTTTAGTATTTCAGGCTTTTTACAAAGGTGATGATCCTGCAATTCAATCTGCTAATGTAGCACGTAGCAGGCTCCCTCCAGTCACAGCAGTCCTGGGCTTATGTCCTTGCTTTTAGTATCAAAAGAAATGTGCATGGCCTCTTTGGTCTCTTTTTGAGCCCCCAAAACATTTCATGTGATTTATGTTAGGCGTTATTCCAACAGCACATGCAATCAAAAGTAAGTGTCACACATTGTTTGGCAATGAAAAATAAACATTACAGCTGTGATCAAAGAACATGTCTCGCTTATATTGTCTTACATTAATATCTTTACCTCATGCACTTTTGTATAAATATTTACGGTTTCATATTTTCTTCAGAAGCCATAGTTCTTCTGTTTTCTAAAAATAACCTGCTTATGCATTATCTTCTCTTTTCAAAGCACTGTTCTTCCTTTTGTTAAGTTCATTTCCAAGATCTCTGTGCATGAAAAGTGGTGAAAGATGGATATGTGCAAGTACACTAACAAACCTGTTGAAAATACCTAAAAATAAGGAACAATTCTTGGATATACACCTTCAATGGTAAACAGTTCTGTGAGAAATGAATAGGCCTCTATGTTATGCAGTAATTTTACATTTTGTATAAGGGCACAAAACAAGAAAATTAAAACATACCTGAGAATAATATTAAAATCTCATTTCAAGAAAATTTTTGTTGCTCAACAGCTTTAACTATCAAGTAATTCCACAGTTTTTGCATTTCACTTCATGTAACATAATGGTCCAGCAGGCAGCCCCTGACTGACACTCTCTCAGGTGAATCCTGTAGCTGACACTGTTGTATTCACATTGGAGAAATCCATGTATCTGGAACTTCAACTCCTACCCCACCATGAACAGAGCCAAACTCTTAAACTCTGAACCTCTATACAGCCTATAAAGAGAATTCTAGCATTAATATACCACTTGCACCTCATTTTTCTGTTATGAACAACTTGTAATCAAAATTGTTTCCTGATCTCAAGTTCAAAGCACTGCACCAAATTTAGGGCTGCCCAAGCACATTCTCTTCCCAAAGGCAGGCATGGGACAAAGTTCTTGGATGCTGCTCTAGAAGTCGTAGGCAACATTGGGAATGCTGCAGATCTCAGATCATATCAAAAGCATCCCCTGAATTTAGATGGATCCTTTCCCAATTCATCACAACCACATATGCCTGCAGATTCCCTCTGAATTAGTGTTCCCCAAAACTCTTCTAATCCAAGAGTAGGTAATCTCTAGTAGGTCCCTAGACAAAGAGCACTTTCAGTAGCCCTTTAGGAGGTATGCTGATCATCTTTAAGAAAGATTGTAATCCCACTGAGTGTCTCATGTTGGTGATTGCATATCAGTCAGGACAAGCAGTTTCCAGAGTTTTTAAAGGGATGCATCTGATTTCTGCCAGAGAAAAATCACATTAAGTCTTCACCTCTCATTAATGGCTGTCAGTCAGGGTAGTGACATCCATACAGATGATGCATATTGTATTTGAAGAGTATCTGTGCGTATTTGCAGTGATCCACACACCAGGAAAGTTTCCACCTGTCCAGTGCCCAAGCACTGCTTTAATTTTCTTTCATTTTACACTGGTTTTCCTTGATTAGTTTAACAAAAGGAGTAGCAGTGGAAGAGGTGTCCAAAGCAAGCAGCTTGGCCTGTTCACACATCCTCTTTACAATACAGTTTTATGCCGAGACTTTCTGGTATCTGGAATAGTGTCTGGCTTCCTTAAACACAATGGGAACATGCACCTCTACTGTATCCCACCTACCTGGGTTAAAACCTGATATCCCAGAGAAAAGAATGCTATTTCCACTCCTAAGATCAAGAAGTTCATAGCAATGCCTGCTGTATGCTTTTCTGCAGCGAGGGAAAATCGATTCTCTGCCTACCTGCAGAGACAGCCTCTTGGACTTGAAGAACGTCCTCAATCAGAGACAGAGATCCTTGAGGAACTGACCACCAGACTGCCAAATATTAACAAAAGATTGACTGGGGCATATCTCGGAATGAGTACTCCATTACATAGTGCATTTTTGCCTATCCTTTGAACAAATTTCAGTACAAGGTATAGGGACTTCAAAGTGCCCATATTAAGGAGTAAATCACAGAGAGGCTCATCAAACCACAGGCACAAGTGAGAGGCTTCTGAAGTTCTGTATCATCTGTGTATGTCAAATGAGAGACTATTCTACAGAGAGATACAACTGATGAATTGCATTCCTTCAAGAAAAAGATTTTATAAAAATTGTTTAAGGTTTACCTTTTCATGTCTTTTGAAAACTCCCTGAAATATCCAATAACATTGTGGCTGACAAAAGAAGAAAAGGAGGGAAGAAAAAGACAGAAAAGTATTCTGGAAACAGGACAGTTAATCATTCATGTTGTCTACAATTCCTTTGGCTCAAGACAATCTCAAGACAGACTCTGGCTTTGTAGTAAGAAAAAAAAAAATCCTCTACTGTCCTACCATCTCTCCTCTACAGTGTATGATGGAATCCAGAGTCACAAACTGCCAGGACTTCACAGGCAAAGGGCACATCCTAAAGCAGAGCATTTCATGGCTCCCTGACACCCCACAGGCAGCCTTTTTCCCTAAAGCAAAGAATCTCACAATATCATTTTGTGTGACATACTTTAAATATTTTGACTTAATACTCCCAAAGTACATTAATTTCAGTCAGATTGTCCACATGTGGGTTTTGGGGAATTATTGAGGTTTGGGGTTTTTCAGCCTTTTCCTCAGCTTGATATTCTGCACTCTTCCTGGAGCTGGCCATTGTGATTAAAGGTTCTGCTTTGTAATGAAAGCAGGCAATGTACTTCAATGCTGAAAGAGAGACAGCAAAAAGAGGCAGCCAAAACATGTGGTGATTCTTATTTTCTTTTCACAAGTGACAAAACAGCATATGCAGTTCAACACCCAGGATCAGTTAATTTTATCTGGAAAAGCAGCTTATGTAAGTTCACATTTGCTATGATTATAACTCCCATAACACTAATTTCCTATGTAAAGCCACTGTGGTGCCCACATGGATCATCTTACACTTTGGGATTATGGGCACGGGGCAACATAAGTCACCAGTTACCAGCCTTTGTTTTATTTTGCAATACATTCATGATTCTCTATCCTTCCAATGGCAAATACATCATGCTTGGTTGGCAGTGCTGGTATCTGATATTCCACGATTACCTCGGCTTCAAAGTGAGACAGTAAATGCACATTTGTGTTACTCTCCCTTTAATGTAGTACAAAGCTGGACACAGCTCAGAAAGAAACACCTAAAATCCATTACCTATTTATGATCATGTACAAATGGGTATTTATCATGTTAAAAGAGAACCATATGTTAAAGTGGAGGCCAGAGCCCAGTAAATCTTTTTGGATGAAAACCCTTTTCAAAAAAAAGGAATAAAATAATTAACATTTGCTTTTGCCAGTAGAAACATTTGCTCATGAATCTTCTGGGAAGGAAAAGGCATTTAACCTTTTTACATGCCATTCCCTCAGACATCTCTGACCCCAATGCAAAATAGACAACAAAGATTCCCAACTCCACAATGCTGATTAAACTCTTGTATGAAACATCTGGATGAAATTTTCTTGGCAGCTGATTTGAAAAGTATACAAGAAGCAGAACTAGGGAGCAGCCATAGTTCAGCTTAGTGACACCAAGATGATGCTATGCAAAAGCAGATTTTACCTTGAATACATCAACTCCTAAATATTAACCTGTGACTGTGCAAGCAACCTCATTAGCAGAAGAAAAATAAATCCATCTTATACTCTGCACACCAGTGTAGAGAAGGCAAATGGGCTTTAAAAGAAACCCAACTTGACAATCTTGCTTATTTTAATAAAATAATAAAGGGCTTAAACAGTTTACCTGCCTAATACCTAACTTCAATTGACAGGTAAGAGAGAAGTCGCCAGTGCCCTTAACTTCCAAAAACCATTTCTTAAATTCATGAATGATTTCAAAACTTCTGTAGTTTCTGACAAACTCCCCAACAAACTGCATGTATTGCTTTCCTACTTACTGTCTCAGTCAGTACACCCCCAGGCCTAAATTAGCAATGACCTGTAATTTTCATAAGCTGACATTCAAAATAAAGGATATCCTGGCCCTCTGCTGCTTGACCTTAAAGAGCCTGTCCAATGCACCTCAACACACTGTTCCCTTTTGGAAATACAGACCCTGGAATTCTCACAACTTTCCACATGTAAAACAGGCCTAAAAACGAGCCATTTTCACTGTTGCTATTACCTAAGTAGCATCAGTGAAAAACCTACATGAACCAGGCCAGCTTTACTCTGTAGCTGCTGGGGAGAGGAAGGCAAAAAAAAGAGGACGCAGCAGCACAGAAACAGCCTTAGAGTCTGACAAAAAGGTGCAGGAAACAGGAAAGCGTAGGGAACGTTCTGCCCCACAGCTGCCAGGCTAGGAAAATTCCAGAAGGAATGGGCAGAGATTCTCTGGCCTTTTCCAGAAGCCAAGGCACAGAGTGCTTCAGATTTATCAGACTCACCCAGAATGACAAAATGAAAGCTTCAGCACTGCACAGAGCAAGCAGTAATTTACTGTAGTTGTGGAAAATTTGATGGGGTGTGGGAAAGGCTTTAACTTTTTATTTGGGACACTGCTGTAAAGAAATAGATTATTAGTATGTATATAAAATTGATTGGTGAATATTTTTAAATCATAAAGAAATTAACACAGAGACAAAATCTGGTCTAAACATTTTATCTCCAATCCAAAGTTCACATTCTAAAGCACCCCTACTGCTTTTTGCTACAACACTGTGATCCCAGTAGACCTAAAGGAGGGGCACCTATTCAAATTAGTACTGCTATTGCTTCCTCTCTAAATGAAATTCTCCACAAATACCTTGTCCTATAGAACCCTTTAGGTTGGAAAAGACCTCTAAGGTCATCAAGTACAACTGTTAACCCCGTGTTCACTGCAAAACCCTGTCCCTAAGTGCCACGTCTATGTGTTGCTTAAACACTTCCAGGGATGTTGATTCTTCCCACTTCCCTGGGCAGCCTGTCCCAATGTGTGACCACCATTCCCATGAGGAAATTTTTCCTAATATCTAGTCTAAACCTCCAGTGGTGAAACCAGTCTTCAAAATTCAGGAAAAAAATCTGCCAGAAGAAATTTCAGCATGGAACAAGAATAACCAATTGCAATGCAGACCAGAAATACAATCACAAAGTGTTACAGTAAGAAGTAAGTTTGAAGCTGTTCTTCTTCTATCAAAATAAATAAAATATTGCAAGTATTTTGTACCACATTATTCAGTACTACCACTGGAATGGTAATGAATGAAAAAAACCAGAAGAGATTATCCCAAGTATAATCCAATATTCATCAATAATAGCAGAAATAAGCTGTCATGTAGAACATCTACATGAGAGGACCACACCACTAGTCCAGGCAGGAGCTAATATTGACGTAGATTTAGGGTAGCCACCTGCCAGGCAAGCCACTGTAACTCAAGCAAGTTGAATTCATGGCTAAGAGAAATAATTTAAGACTACTGCATCAAGGGAAAATCTGCCATTTTGTTAAGACCCTTTGACATAACCAGTGTATGCTCTGCAACTCCAACAGACACCTCCCTCTACACATTTGGTCTGCACCAAAAAGGGAAGGTGTGCTAATATTCTGAATCCAGCAATTTGTATGCAACCAACAAACAATTAAACCGAGCAGTAAAAAGCAGGTGATTGGAAAACATGGAACCAAGGCTTATTGTGTATCAAGAAATGTCCTTACACTTAAAAAATTATAATGCACTCCAAAATCCATTTGTTCAGGCAATCCATGTACAACAGAAGGCACTGTTATCCATATGAATCTATCAATTCTGCACAGCAAAAACCTGAGAAGTGCAACTCAATTAGATGCAGCCTGGCCCCTCCCGGTCATCCAGGTTCCTTGAGGACGAACATTTCCTTTCAGTCCATCAAATCATAAAAACACCACAAGAATTTGTACATTACAGTAGCTGGTTAGAAAGAGCATTCTGGTGGGGGAAGCACACTGCTATTTCCCAGAAACCTTCAGCAGCATTAAATTACCCTCCCCTATCACTCAGAAGTCACGATGATTTCAAGAAAATGTAGTGATGAGACCCTTCCCATTGACCTTTGTAGCCAATCCTTCAGTTGCCACCGGGAGTATTTCCAGCAAAATTAAATGCTGTGATCAGTCCTTTGTTGTCAAATGTGTAGCCACTTTGTTGTTCTAGTGTCTTCGTCTCTAGAATTCAAAGAAAAAGGATATGAAAAATAGTCCACACAGAATACCTTTGTCAGAATGCAAAGTTATGGAAAAAACTCTCAGCTGAGTCAAAATTTCATTCCCTAAATGCAATGACAGGAATAAATTACACTCAGGTTTTCTCTGAAGGCATAAATGTGCACACCTCTACAAAAGATTTGAGAAATTGATCCTTTACTGAATCAGTCTATGCTACACTATTCTGCATTCTTTTTGATTAAATCTGAATTTATTTTCCATGATGCAAGCTTTCTACACATCTAAAACCTCACACTAACTGCAAGGCAACATAAGTAGTTAAAAAGTTAGAAAACTGTTAAACACATAATAACTTATAGTAATAAGTTACTATTATGTAATAATACATAAATGCCTGGCTGCAGATAGATATTGCCTTAATTTGTTCTTCATTTCAAATGTCAGATTGTGTAAAACTAGTTCATACCCCATTCAAAAGCAGCACAAGTCAATGAGAAGGCAATTAATTAGAAACAACAGTAAACTTACTCTGAATAACACACACTTCCAGGCAAGGAATAATGTAATCATGATATCCTGCTCACGCTTCCTAGAAAACGTTAATTAGCACAGAGGTGGTCGTTACAGATTAGAAGCAGTTCCAACATCTCTGCAACAGCTGAAAGGGGCCCAGGGAAGTGACTCACCTGCAGCAGTTCTCCGGTGCTCTGCTAATGTGTAGATCTCCTGCAGCTGTTTCTTCTGATCCTCACTCAACGGTGCCGTCAGGGAATGGTACCAGGCTGCGTCCCGGCTCTGCACCGCTGTCAGGGCAGCAATGGAGGGAAAGTGATTGTCAGCTTACATACAAGTTCATCTCAGAGTAACAAAATGAAACACACGGAAATTCTGGCTGGTTTTAAAACAGAATCTGCACTGCAAAACAAGATCAGTATTCCTGTCAGTTTTCTTTGCACAGAATTCCCATTCTAATAGAGGCAATCCATTTTGGGGAACTTAATTACATCCTCTGCTTTCTGAAACACAACGTTAACCATGTGGCCATTATTCATGGACAATGTGAATTGAATCTTCTCATTTAAAACTCATATGAAAACTAAAAGCAACAGGATCAGTGAAACAGGGAGAAAATAATTTCTCCATTAACATCAAGAAGGTGACAAATATTTTTCTATATAGGAGTCCCTCTAGTGACCAAGCTCCACTTATTTAGGCTGTGATTGAAAAATTCTGAGGGAGAACGTGAAGAGAATTAATCTCTGGCTCTATTTGCTACCATTTGTTTTTTGCAGCATTAGTAAGCCAAAAAATCATAGGACTAACATTAGAAAGCAAGATCACATTTTACAGTTTCAGTAATCTAAACTATTACCCATAACAAAGAAAAGGGTTTTCCCCAGTGATGACCATAAACATCTCCAAATGATTTCATCATGTTATATCATTCTGCCAACCAGCAAACACATACTCAGAAGTGCTTGTGTAAAAAACTGGTATTCATCAACACCATTTTCAAGGTCAAGAGGTGTGCTGAACCCTTCAAGAGCAGTCTCCTCCAATGCATCTTCATCCCAGTCATCATCATCATCATCATCTTCATCCTCTTCCTCTCCACCTCCAGCACTGCCACCTCCTCCTCCACTGTGGTTCTCTTGCATTGCCTGGCTCACTTCATTTGTCTCATCCTCATCACTCGGTATCTCTTCTGCAAAAGCATTGATATGTTTTGTAAAACAAAATTTAAAACTGTAAGGAAGCAATGACTGATGAATTAAAAACAATTAGTAAATCTAGGTTTTGGCTGGAAAGGGGACCATCTGTTAACACCCCTTCCCTAAAATCTTAAAGGTCTTACGTTAAATGTTAAAACATTTCCTACATTCAAGATCAGTTAAACTTTTGTTTCTATGCAGACCTGAGGAATGTGAAACCGCCATCCTTTTTCTTCTTTCTTTTATGCAGTCATTGTGCAATTAAAGGGTCCAAAATTTTTGAGGAAATGTCTTCCATTAAATGGTCCATCACTCTGCTTTTTAAATTACAGAGACTTGCATAGAATTCACAAATGTACATAAAACCATGAGAAATCCATCTGTAGACCAACCGTCTGCCTTCTCTTCTTGAGTGTTGCCTTATTGAACAACTTAAACCAACACATTAAGTTGGTGTTACCTTCCATTCTGCTTATGGAACTATGACTTCTGAATTAAATGCAACTACGACCTGCAGCTCTAAATACTGCTTTTTCTTACTTAAGGAAAAGTATTTCTGACTTATAATCAAGACTTTGAAAAACCAAAACCTTCATTTCCAAACCTGCAGCTCTTCTTGTGTTAACACTTTAGAAAGAATAAAGATGACTATAAATGCAGCAAGCAGGGACTGAATCACAGGACAGAGATCTGAACATTCTTGTGCTGTTTCCATACTGTATTCTTATCTATTGAGAAGAATTCTGTGATTCCATTACAGAACAATCATGGGTGAAATGTGAGTGGATTACATAATCTGCTTACATCCAATCTGATTTTCAGACCTCAAAACATCTACTCCTTGTCAAACACATTTGCCTGCAATGCTGTGGATAATTCCCTCCCACAATTCCCTCTGTAAGGCATTCTTTGATGTTTTTTCTCTTCTGGCAGACACATAGGTTGGAGGCCTCTGTGCTCAAGTAACCTCAGCTGTCTCAAACCCCACTCTGCACACAACTTTCCATTTGGACAAAGAAGACCTGCCAGGATCTCCTTCAAAATTCAATCAAAAAGGTCTTTCAAACAGCTGGGTAGTGAAACAACTTCTTTCCAGGAAGTAAGAATATACCTAGCAGAGTCCTGGCAAACTCCTGCTGCCTATGTGAGAAGACAGGGCATATTCACCACTCAGAAGAGTAGACCTGCAAGTTACTCTTGAACCAATACCACCCCTTCACAAAATGTTAGCTGTTACACCTTGAAACATTTTGATTACACTTCGGGAGGAAAAATCAACTCTTAAGAAGGTATTTCAAGCATCCAGTAAGCCGAGCTATTTTCAGCAGACTAATGAGTCTTAAAAACAAACTGCAATTTCTTACCCCCTTTAAATTAAATCCAGACAAAATCCACAATGTGAAAAGGGGAGATTTTACCATTATCTTCTGCAAAGTGTTTTTCATCTTTAGCATGATCCTCGTGTTCTGTGAGCTCTCGTGAGGCACAAACTTGTTTTAAGCCCAAGAAGAGGAGGAGGATAGAAGGAACAATCTGGGCAGCCACAGCATCCACTGCAGGTGGTCGGTTCTGCAATTCCATTAGGATGCTCAATCCTATTATACACATCTTTCTGTCATGGAGTCTGAAACAAGACACAATTGTTAGACAAAACAAGATTTTCACTGCAAGGATATATAGAGAACATTAAAATCCTGGTGCTTGACATGGCAGAAGACAATATCTCAGAGGCTATGTTCAAAGATCCTACACAAACTGTTTTCTTCATTCTGAATGCAAGTTTCCCACTGGAAAGTACTCATCCAAGAACAATTAAATATCTTTCTAGCACTGGTCAAATTCCTGGAGCAACTTTTTCTGATTACCAAATGCAAAATTTGTACTGCTAAATAAATACTGCTTAATAATTATGTAGACTATCTTGTCTTTAATAAAGCATTTGATACTGATTATCATTATTAAATAGGATGGAAAATTAATTTGCCTTGGCTTTGATAGCAGTACTGTTTCAGGGATGGAAATTGGCAAGAACTATTAGTAAAGAGCAATGATAAGCGGGAATGCATTGAATTGCAGGGTGCATTTATGGAATGCCCCAGGGATAGCTGAAGTTAAATTATGAGAAGTCCATCAGAATGGCTGTCTTATACATACTTCAATATACAATTTCTAATGCTAACTTGAGACACATTGCTAACTCTGGTGAAAGCAGGGAAATAATTCCATCTTATCAAGAGTAACTGGCAGTACACTCAAACTGGGAACTTACAAATGAGTAGATCTCCAGTAAAACAAACTGAGGAAAACTGAAGGGAAAGAAATTAATTTAATTAGTAGCAGAAGAATTTTTATGGGACCACCGTCAGGAAGCTAGGTAAGAACCTATGCTCTTAAACATAAGAATTGATTTTCACTTCTAAAAATAGGAATTTCTGCAAACAAGATGGAAAAAAACTCTCTAAATGTCTCTACAGATACTCTTTGGTTCTCCTTTACTGGAATCAGAAGTATTCAACTTCAAGCTAACATTACAGTATTCTGCTATTATGGGCTTGAGAGGAGCTTTTTTTGTTTGAACTATTCCATTTGATGCTGACAGTTTCTGTGCAAGCCTTCTGTAGGAGATGTAGTGCCAGCAAAACTTAGAGAAACCAAGCAAACCTCCAGAGCTGGCAAAAAATGGCCATCCTCTAAACTCTTGGGATACTTCCATTACTGAACCGGTTTTACTTTGGACTGAAGAGAATATAAGTTGAGAGAGAAGAAATAAGATGGGCACCACAGGCTGCAATAAAGCTAACAGGGGGACAACCAGCTCCACCACTTCAAAAATCATTACAGAAATACAGCTTTTCAGTGCTTAGCATTTCATTACCTAAGTTCCTATATAACATGCTACTGAACTATTATATCCTTTAAGTAACACAATTGATCCTATATTGCAGCTTTCTAAACGTTACTTGTGCTTAAACAAGGTTAGAGATCTGGAGGGATTTCATGACACCTCCCATGTTGTTAGTCCTGTTAGGATTTACTGAAGTGATTCATTCTCAAGAGTAGTTGACAACAAAAATAAATTATATATGACCATGCAGAACATTATGATCCCAGCAGACCTTCCAAGAACAAAGCCAACCAGCATATCAAATGACACACTTTGTCACACTGGGTTTGGCTGCTTGGTTACACATGTTGAAAAATGCAACGAAGCGCAAGCAGGAATGCAGCGTTCCTGTAACCATCATCCTCTCTTTTCAGGTGGAATGGGTCACAAAAGAGGGCATACAAACCAGGGAGACTGAGATAGAGGAACAAGGTCTGCTTTCATGAAAAAACCCAGAAATCCCTTACTCCTCTCAGCTGAAATTACTTACTCCTGCATGTTAAAAACAAGCTGTTTGCTCTCATGCCAAAATTTTGCAGACCAAAAGCCAAGCTAAAGATAATGCTACCTATAAATGAAGGATAGCTGTTATTTGGAGAGTTATCCTTAGTGCAAGCACAAATGGAAAACCTTCCTCTACCTCCTCTTTTTGTCAGCATTGTCATCCAAGTGTGACCAAAGCTCTGTAACCTATGTACAAGATTTCTATCTTGCATCTTGACACTGGGAAGCCATGAAATTTTTTCAAGACCCAAATATACAAAGAAGCAATTTCAGCCACATGCACCAGAGTAAACGAACAACTCTTAGCACTATTTTTAATCATACATTTGGAAAAGCTACCATTGCACAACACAGATTGCAAAATGCAACAGTAAAATGTAAAAAAATCTTAGTAATTAATGGCTTAGCTTTATATTAAATTATCATTTTGGGACAGCAAATCAAAGTACAAGAATGAAGCCCTGCTGTTTGAAAGGGAGTCATCATTGGGAAGCAGCCCAAATGACCAAAACCCACAGCATATTTGTCATGCTCTACTTTAAAGCTGCTAAAGAGAGAAGTTGCAAGAATGAACACGTGTCTTCAGAATAGGCATGTTATTAGAAGGCCCTGCAGGACAGCAGAAATTCAGGCATTGAGCCATCTTTAGTGAACCTCAGCCAGAAGGAGACTTTTCTTTCACCTGCTAGCAGAGACAAACAGCAGGAAAAGCATCTGCCTTGCCTGGAGTTCAGTATTCTACTATACCCCAGCTGCATTAAGGACCCGCAGGACTGAACAAGCAAAATGGAGTTTTATATATTTTCATAATAGCAAAGAATGGCTTCAGGACCATTCCGCTGCTATCAAAAGGCTCATTATTTCAGCACCCTTCCATCTGCTCAAGGGAGCCTGGATATGATTCTCCTTAGTAATTTGTGCTTTGAGATCTGTACTTATTTGCTCAGAAGCACACAATAGCCCTCCCTAACAATCAGGGACTCTGCTTATCCCTCAATGGTTTATCAAGCCTGGAGTTTTAAACACACAACACACAGCACTGCAATGCATGACTCCAAGCCAAGTCTATTTTTAACAAGCTGTGTGTGGTCCTCATAATCTGCAGGACCTCTTCTTGCTAACACATATTCCTCTAATACAGCACAAAGGATTTAAAAATCTTTTGTATTTTAAACCAAGCTGAAAGTATTTCAGAGAAAAATCACTAAGCCTTTCCCTTTACTGTGAGAATCGAGTTTCTTTCTATTACATCAATCCAATTCCTGGACAAACTGCAAATAATTAGCCATTTCCTTCTAGTTGCAAAGTTGGAACCAACATAAGACTGGGATTTTTATATACAACTCTGAGAAACCTAGGATTTTTAACCACTCAAACTCCTACCAAATATATAACCCTCTTCAGCTTCAAAAAACTCAAAATCACTTACCGAAGGGTTTTTTGAAGCAAGTGAGATTTTCCTTTCACCCTAGTTACCATAGAAGAATATTTAGTATGAGAATAAGTGTAAGTCATGCAGAAATTTCACCCAAACCTCAGCTGTCAGTAAAAAGGTAGAAAGTGGTAAGAAGCAAATGTTTCTGCAAAAGGCTTTCCAATGTGAAGTTACTGCAGAAAGCATTCAGAAATACATACAATATCTGGTGGCATATAGGCACTATCAGCACACAACCACAGATATGTGACTTCCACTATGACATACTGAATTTATGCACAGTCTTACAAGGAATTCTGAGTTCTCCTTGCTTGGCTAATTTTTAATATGCTAACTTCGTAACACTTTTTCAATACTTTCCATGGTTTTAATAACATGGAAGAACAGCTACTCATCTTACCAAAACTGCTTTTCCCCTGCATTTTTCCCATGGATTCCATCTCATATGTTCACACGTGCTGCTCCAGAAATACTCCATTCTTTTGGCAAACACCATTGGCTACAGCCTGAGCATGTGCAGCCATGCACAACCCTACTGCTGGCAGAGTACAATCTATGGGGACTAAGACTTCACAGGAACAGAAGAAAGACATAGAATCATAGAATGGTTTGGGTTGGAAGAGACCCTAAAGGTCATCTAGTTCCAACTCCTCTGCCATGGGCAGGGACATCTTCCACTAGACCAGGTTGGTCAAAACCCCATCCAGCCTGACCTTGAACACTTCCAGAGATGGAGTGTCCACACATAAGAGTGTGAGATTCATGTGGACAAGGCATCTTGAACAGCCACTGTCACCACCATGTTCCAGATTTCCTGCATGGCTGACAAAGAAATAACAGCAAGATTCACCTGGTTCTCCGCATCTGGAGGTGGATCTACTTTGCTCTTGTTCAGTTTCTCTAGGACCTGCGAGTTTACCAGATGATTTGAACCTGGGCCTAAAACTACCTCTTAATGGAAAGTAAGCTAAGTGTAAACCAAAGCAGCAAATGGCAGCTGATGAGAAAAAGGGCTGTACAAATAAAGGCGCCCACTGCTCTCTGACGAAGACATGAACTTGTTAGAGGGGGACTCAAGAAAGGGTTTCAAGAACACCAAATTTTTTTTGCACTTATGTATTTTCCTATTCAGTTAGGCCTCTGAATCTGGGGCTCCTTTAATACTCCTAAGAAAACAAATGGTCTGCTAGAAACAGTGCCCTGAGGGAAAGGGAGGAAGTCCCTTACAGCACATCACAGTGCCTCACCAGCAGTACTACAGCAAAAGCCCTACCCTACACCTGGAAGCCACAAAGTGAGGAAGAGTGACTTTTAGAGTGACTTTTAAGCAATATTACAGATAATTATTTCTCTGCTGGTAGCAGCAGATCAAAAAGAGATCTTTAATCTTCTGCTGCCATTCAAGTGCAGTCTGGGCAGAATGACGGGCATGACAACTGCGTGTTTAACCTTTCATTTTCACAGGCTTTGTTAACCTTTGTCTCAGCTCCAAAAACGAGTTTATTTGAACAGTAGTTTCAGTAGCTCATGCTTTCTGAAGAGCAACACAGAAGAATTGAAAATTAAGCTGTAGCTCACAGTACTATTTGAGATTGGAGCCTAGTCAGACCCTCAACATTTTTCCACTCTGAATCTGACTAGTTTCTCACTGAATGATCCAGGATGAACTGTTTCAGGCTATAAATCTCTTTCAGTTTACCATCTGTAGGGAATATCTTCTTTCCTGCCATCTCTGTATTTGCTCAGCATGTGATATGTAGTAGAAAAAAATGAAAGCACAAAGAGATGAAGCTCAAGAACTTTGCTTCAGCCATAAAAGAAAATTGGTATGAGGAAATCCTAAGATGTCTTGTCCTTTTCTAAAGTTGGTAGATATAAAAATAATTTAGCAATCAACAATAACATTACCACCGGGTGTGGAAGAAGCAACTTAAGGAAGACATCCATCTAAGCCTATCCATACACCTGCAGGCAGATGTCAGCCTCCAGTAACAAAACAAAACTTGAGCAGGAAGGTGAGAGGTAGCTGTTAACTAGGTCTGTCTGCTTTGCCCTTAAGTGGATTTGAATCTCACAGTTAAGACACCACATCTCAGCTAAGAGGCAAGCACTGGCCTTCACCTCTACTCAGCATCAAGTGCATGCTTTGCTAGGTGATGACAGGCTTTGCTCCCCTTCATTAACTTTACAAATGCTCAGCTCCAGCCTGAGTGCACACCAGTGCAGCACATGCACATTCAAGGGAGGTCACAGTGACGTTTATGTTCACCAGTATGCTAAGAAGTCAATGGCACAATGATAAATATGCAAGTTGATTGTGAAAATTCATTTAAAATCAGAAGTGGGGTTCACTGCAAAGACTAATGTTTTTCTAAAATCAAATGGAGCAGTTAAAAATAACTTACAAAATACAGAACAGAAAGTATGTACACAGTGTTTCAGATAAAAAGTTAACATGTTGTTTGTTATAAATGATAAATATAGTTACTGGCTTTCACATTTATGTATTAGCTTTTGCAGGCTATTATTGATCACAAAGATTCTGATATAATACAATTTGTAATTCCTTTTAACTGCTTTTTGGTATAATATAACCTGTCAGTTTATGTATGTACCATATAACTTATATAAATAATAGTGTGATAAATATATATTATATCTTAGGGCTTAGCATAA
This sequence comes from Ploceus nigricollis, assembly GCA_013399945.1. Taxonomy (NCBI): domain Eukaryota; kingdom Metazoa; phylum Chordata; class Aves; order Passeriformes; family Ploceidae; genus Ploceus; species Ploceus nigricollis. The sequence continues at coordinate 106,950 of VXBC01008909.1, read as the reverse complement.
TATTAAAATAAAAATTGAGTAATGTATTAAAATGCTTTTATTTGTGTAACTAGACCAGATAATGGTGTGAAATAGCTAGGTTGTTTCTCACATTTGTGGACCATCTTATCTGAATGCTAACAGTGACAAGAACCAGGACACCAAGAGAAAAAAATTTACTACTGACTCTCCAATTATAAAGAAGTGTCAAAACAACAGAATGGAGCCTCAAGAAGAAATTAAATATATTGATTTAATCTACAAGATGGCATGCACACAAGTCAAAGGTTAAAACCAAAGAAAAGAGTTCCTAGAACATGTAAACTCACAGGAATGTTTGAATATGTATAAACGGTTATGAATATGCATGTACCCCCTGTAACTTAACAGTACATAGAGACCATTGTTTTAACCTAACAGTGTGTTTTTGGCACATTGCCAAGCACCCCAGTGCTGGACATTGTCCCTTTTATCCCTTACTAAACTTTTAAAAGTTTTCAAGAGTGATCATAGTTTCTCACATTGTTGAAAACCAGCTGGTCAGTATTGAATATTGTAAAAAAAAAAAAAAAAACCCAAACTCTCAATACTTGCCCAAAAAAACAGTCTGTGTCATTCATCCACTGGTTTATGAACTGCGCAGTGATGGGCTCAGGATTGTGTGGAAATCTGATGTTCTCCAAGGTGTGCAAAAGTAGGTCAGGATTGTAGTAGAGCGCAGCTATGGCAACTTGAAGACACATGGTACGGAGCTCACTTGTTTTAACTCCTCGAGTCAAGCGCTCCAGAACAGCCTCCACAAAGAGGGGAATACACTGGGCATAACATAAGACAAGAAGAAAAGAAAAAAAAAAAGAAAACAGTCATTAGACATGTTGCCAGATTGTACAAAATTTTGTAATACTTCTACCAGAATTATGTCCTGAGTTATCTGAAGTTCAGGTATAGAACCAAGGAACACATTCTATTCACTTTCTAGCCTCCTATTACACGCTTATAAATCTTCCCCAAAAGAGCTCTTCTCTGAGCTAAAAATTGCAGTGTTATTCTGAGCACAGGGGAGAGTATTTGGGGCCATTTGGTGGAGTTTGTTCTAGCATGTAGAAAAGATTTAGGAAAAAACTCAGACATTCTCATCTTTGAAAAAAGATACTAAACAATTTCAAAACTAACAGGCATTAGAAATTAAACTACTTAATTTTGTAACATAGTTAGAAGTTTTTCCTAATAAATGTAAAGTGATGTTAAATTTTTTATGAAAGTTTAAAACAAGTTTATCCAGATAAAAGCAAACATGCACAAATTTCTAAACAACTAAATAAGTATCTTCTAAACACATACATATTTCAATGGGCAAATTTATACTTTACAAAAATTTGGGAAGCATTACGAAAGCTTTAGTTTATGAGTTTCAGTTCACTGTGCAACCATTTTAATTCACAGAGTTGTACAGCTCAATTAAGCCTTCCACCACATATTTATTTCAATGCAAACACACTGAAGTCACTTTAAATGCTTCCAGATTTCCTTTAAAAAATCAAATCTTTCAGAGAACATTTTTATCTTCAATTACTTCAGATTCACACTAGTAAAGTTATATCACTTTCAGTGAAATTAACTGAAAATTTCTCACTGAAATCCATGAATTTCACTGTAGCAACATCAAACATGATACCTCAAGGTAATTTAGGCTCATTACACGAGTCCAGAATTTGGCCCTTAATAGGAAAAAGACTGCTTTCTAAAAAGGTGTTCTAAGAAACTGGAAAATTGTGATTATGTTTCTCCCTGCAATCACAATCAAGCCATGCTAAAAATTCTGCATTTCCAAATGCACTTAGTAACTTAAAACATCAAAAAGTTCCTATAGCTTGGAGAAACAACAGCAGTTGGATATGTACAGTTAACCTCTCAGCCACAGTAGTTTTAACTATGTGTTTTGCATCAAAGGGAAATTCTATTAAGAGAAAGCAAAAAACTACAATCTTGCACAACATACTATATCCTTATAATTCAGTCCATATCCATTTTGTGGTCATGCCCACTAACATCTCAAAACCAAAAAACTCCAACCTCACAAACTTTCCTGAGTTCATTTACTTCCTTCTCTCTCCCCACTGTACATTTCCCTCAAATTCTCTAATTGCAGCTGTTTCTCTCAGGAGTCATGGATCATTAGAAAGCAATAAAAGAGAAAACCTGTTCAATATGTGTCACCTGGTCAATACCCCGTCCTTTGCACTGAAGAACAATCACTTCTAGGAGTTTGGCTGCATGGCACTCTGCATCTTCTCCTGCATCTCCTGTCAGTACCTAACAATCAGAGTAACAATTTAATTTATCAGTAGTCACTGACAGCACTGAAAGCAAGTGCTTCTGTACCTGCATACATCCAAAAATCTCTACACAGCATATAAATATGTATTCATATTAAATTTTGTGAGGAATTAAGACACATAATTCATTTCTACAGGACATAAGGATAAGTGGCTAATGGTGAATTTTAAAAACTAGAAGAAACTGCTGTAGTTCTTAAAGAGTTATATTTTTTATATGTTCCCACTTTCCCTTTTTTAGAAAGCAATGTCACTTAGAAGAAGCACTGATGTTTTCCACATTGTGTTTCCATTTTTTCACTTAAATTCTAATAGTCACTGGCAGATTAACAGCATGGCAAAGTGAAGTGTTATGTCTAGGCTAGTTTCTGATTAAGAACAAGATGTATGCAATTATTCTGTGTGTAGGCACATACATATGAAACTGAGTGCTTCATCTCAGTACATTCCAACCCCATGGTCACTGTCAATCAAACCTGACAAAAAAAGCAAAATTTTCACATTCAAATACTCTACGTTTCTTAAAAGTAAGCAGGTAGCTAGATGCCTAACACTCTCTAATGCCCCAAATCAGAGGAGGACTGCAGCATGATCTCATACTTTATTATACGTGAGAGACTCAGCATGAAAGAGAAGCAAGAGAAATGTAGGAAGAACTTCAAATGAGTTCGCACCTTAGCTGACAACCAGAGAGTCCAACTGCAAGATACACAGCCCAAGGAAATCAGGCTTCATTAATTCCCTACCTACCAAAATAGCTCTCCATGGAAGAGAGTCAAGACGAACAGCAACTTTCTCCCACACAGATTTTTGCTATTTTCTTAAAGCATGTCACTTAAAAAGTGTGAAGGTGCTGCATGCGCTCAGAACTGAGTCAAGACCAAAATTCACTTAGTTCTGAAATGCTTGGTCACCACGTGGCATGTTCAGGCCACTCAGCTCCTCTAATTGTTATGTACCAGTGATAAGCACAACAGTAAGAATCAGAAGCCTTACCTTTTTACACATAGAGTAAATGATTTCTAAATGCTTTGGGTTAGACAGTAAAGTATCAGTGTCAATGGTCACATAATTATGCAAGAGAGGCATCATATCTGCAGAACAGGGAGAGCAAAAGTGAAAAAAGTTACAAAAAGTGCTAACCAGAGAGGTAGTCCTAAAGGGGAATTCATTAGTTTAGATTCTTGAATATGGCTAGAAATTCAAACTCTGCAAAAGTATTTTCTGGAAGAATTCTTCATAAAAGGCACTATGCAGGGTGCATTCTTGGAACTAGAACTGGATTACATTTTAATTAATCAACTTGTAGTTTCACATTAACTTTGAATATTCAACTTTCTTTGAGTTCAGGACCCCTACAACAACTGATCACACTGACAGATTTGAACACGCTTCTCCTACTTAAACATCTCCTGTTAAACTCCCACACTAAACAGACGGGCAGGGCATGACTCAAATACATGATCATTTTAAACCAAGACACTAAATGGAAGCAACCCTTATGAGGGTGGGTTTTAGAGATGAATTCTCAAACAGTAAAAACATCATTAGAACAGAAGTGACTTTACCTGCAAAGTATTCAAAGCAATCCTGCTGGAAAACCTCGTACAGAACACCTAAAAGCTGCCACATCTGAGGTGAAATCATCTGGCATGTTAAGCTGAAGGCCAAGGACAGAATTTCTTCATAAAACTCTGCAAAAGACAATTTGAAGCAGGGTGCTTTACAAAATAAATTTAACTTGCAAATACCTTGAAATCTGAAACTGAGTCCTGAGTCATGTAACAACTAGAAGACAGCAATTAGAAACTAAATCATACCTAGAAAAATAAAACAAATTGTAAAAGACTCTTTCACACAGGCCTTGTGTTGGCTATAGTTACAATGATATGCATAGTTTTCCACTATAAATACACACCAAAAAAATACATCAGCAGCACATCAAAGACAACGCTTCTAATTGATTTACTGAAAAATATATTTTTCCTCGGCCTTTGTTTTTTCTGCAAGGTCTTATCACAAAACTGTAACTTTTAGTGCAGCATACTGATAAAGCAGTAATTTAATTTCAGACCATGTCCATAAGAGACTAATGTAATTGTAGACATTGTCCTTTAACACAATTAGCCAGAATTAGAATCAGAACAGCATCTTCAGCTTTTGACCTCCAAAACACAATAGAAAATCAGGCTAATGTACAAGAGTAGATCAGGAGAAATAAATTACAATGGCAAAGTAATGACTTTTTCTATAAAGAAACACACACAAAAAGATGAAATTCTGTTCTGGAAGATAACAATAATTAATTTACATGTTTTTACATATCTCTAAAACATACCTATAACATGTTTCTGCAAAACAAGGCCAATGATCTGTAAACAAATGCTCTCGAGCTGTTGAGTGATCTGAAATAAAAACATAAAGCAGTTTATTAAAAAAATTAGAAATACAGCAATCAAAAAAATATATTTGACTCATTCATATTGAGAAGTTCTTCAAATCAAAAAGGCTTTTATCATTTTTAAAATGCTGCATTAACAATCACAATATTATGAAATAAGGTCTCCCTGATGTAGAAAGAACCTCTTTATGCTGAATATGTGATTTGTGGGCATACATTGCACCACAACTGGGAAACCAATTCCTAGGAATTCTATCCAAGATATTGCTGGATATACAAAAGATATGGGTCATCACTGTAAAAAACTAGGCTTATGCAAAATATTTCTTTTCAAATTCTACTTTAACACTCTATAATACAACTAGTCACTGTGAAGAAAATTAACTCTACCCCAACCAAAACCAGCACATTCCAATGAAGTGTTTACCAAGTAAGGGCTAAAAATTTCACCCTTGGGACATAAATTCCCTTGAAGTTGAAAGCTAAACAATTAATAAATCACAAAAGTAAACTGGGCTTTAGATTCAAATCTGTCAGAGATGGCTTGGTACCATCCCGCCGCAGTAAATGCACGTTCATGCCAAGTGATGCAACACTCACAGAAGTGCTTCTTGGCATGAATGAACGGAGGAAAGTACCAAGGAAAGTCTCACCTCCTTGTGATCTTCCACAACTGTCAGGATTGTGTCGATTGTGTGCAAGATGCCCATGGCCATAACCGTTTTGTCTTCTACTTCCTCATATTCCTCACTCTGAAGTACTTTACCAAATATTTCAGCCTGCGAACAAAACCAACCAACTTGACATTCAAGAGCAAACCCATGTTTCTAATTTGTCATTCAAAACCAAAGCAGTTAATGCAGCAGCAGCAGCAATGCCTTATCTGTAAGAGCTGTCAGCACTGAAAAATATGCTTGCTGCTTTTGAAAGGGGAACATAGCAAATTAAAACCTCCTCTTTTTTTTTCAGAAGTCTACGTTAAGTCATTTGAAATGCTAAATAGTTAGACTGTGGCACATTAAAACCAGTGACACAAATCAGTATCTTTGAAAAATCTGTAGGTTTTAAAGATGCTTCACACAGAAAAAAATGCACAAATACTGCAAATACTACAGGTGGACTCTTACAAGGATTACTTTAAACAGTGTGTACTTCAAGCAGAGTTCATTAAATGTTCACCAAACTAGGCATGTGCTCCTGACTGGAGTGGTATTTTACAATTCCTCTCACCAGGTGTTGAGTCATGTCCACAGCGATAGTAGCGACTTCCTGGCTGTACTCGTAGATCATCTTCTGGATTACATTTGTGAGATCATCGTTTTCTGTCTCCCTGACAATGTGCAGGAGCTCCTGCATCACTGGCCTTACATAAGGTTTCACATATTCCTTGGCTAAAAGATAATAGAAACAAGGTGAAATCAGCTATCCATAAACACAAATATACAGCATCTCCAAACTGCCAGGTAGCTGACTACTCTTGAACAAAATAAGTTTTTTAAATTTGAATTCACTAAAGAAATAAAAAAAGCCAAAAAACATACCCAAAGCAATTTTACAGTCCATAACTAGTAGACAGAGTAAATAAATTGTGTAATATTGAAATGCCACCTACAGCTAAAATCCAGTTTTGAGGGAACACTTGTCTCATATATAAAGCAGTGTTCGTATTTAAACATACACACTGCTTAACTTCACTAAAAAAAAACACAAAGATGAGTGATATTTACTTTATTAAAACAAACATGCTGATTCTAACTTCTTTTGCACCATAAAAACTTGAAGTCAGAATTCTGGGATGTAATGAGCAAGTGAATCTGTCTAAACATGATAAAATATTCTGAAAGCTATGTCTTCAAATGGCAAAAATGTTTAGATAAATCTGCACCAACCTCCTAGTCTTGACAAAAAAATCAATAGATCAGTGTATACAGCTGATGAATCACTGTCACATACCTTGCTCTTGGTTGCTTATTAAGGTCTGAAGGGCTATGGCTGCTTCTACTTTGACAGGCATCTCCTTATCATCAATCAGGCTCTTCTTTGCCAGCTCTACTGCATTCCTCAAGTTTAGCTCATTGTGAAATTTCAAAGCACTGAATGAATGAAGTACCCAACAGGACTGCAAGGCAAATAGAGAAGCAAGTTAGGGACTATGGCAATTTTAAGCATTTTTAATTGAGTCAAAACCAATGCTAACTATCTCCCTGTTTGCATGCATTGTTTTTCTTTCCCCCACTTAATTATGGTGCATTCTTTCATTAAATGTAACACAGGTATTGCACTCAAGCAGTTCTTTATTAGCCTTGCCCAAATTCCAATAAATTCAGTGTGCACATAATTTGCATTCATAGCTTTGGTCCTTCTGAGGGAAATAAAATCAGAAACAAACAATGAAAACTGTTTGTCCATGACTGATATTGGCACTTGGGGATTTTCTTCAAGCAACACTCAAATTGACGTTACCTACTTGTGGAAATCCTGCCTACTCTTCACAGCCATCTCTGCTAATGAAAAATGGCCACAATTGCTGCTCAAATTCTCAAATTTGATTGAAGACGTGGACATTAATACAACACAGACCCTCAATCAATTCCTTTAACTGAAAAATCATTTTTAAAATCAAAATTATGAAGAAATACAGCACAAGAATGTTATTTTAAATTTTACCATGTATTTACCCAATTTCTTTCAGTGACATTCAGAATGAAATCAAACTGCAAAGGAAGCAACTGTGGCAAATACTGGAATTGACGTAACAGGTGAACTTACTCGAGCTCGGAGGTATCCCAGGTTAGACATGAACAAGGGAAACACGTGATTCTGTAACATCAGCTCCATTTGATCCTTGAAGACACTCTTCTGTTGGAGTAAGGAAAAATTTATTTTGGAGACCATTCATTTTCCATATTTCTTTCTAGCCCATAATGCATTTCAAATATCAACCATGGGAAATACAATAATTTGTTTGTATAATAAAGGTATCCTCCCACAAAGAGAACTGGATCCCTTACCTTGAATAGAACCAACTCAAAAGCACAGCAAGTTCAAAACCAGGTAAGTGAAAGAACTGTACATATAATATTCTACTTGGCATTATTCATTACAACACGCAAACTGGAATTTTCATGTTATTTAAGGCAATTAGTACCAGCTGATTTTCTTAAAAACTAACAAGGATCAATAACCTAGTAATTCCATTCTTCTTACAAAGTAGTACATATATACCTGAAGATAAATATGAGCTTAGTATGGAACAGATCTGAGTTTCAAATGAACTACTGTTACTCTAAGTATCAAAACTTATTATTTTGGACACTACAGCAACAAATCCCATCTTTTTTCGTGTTTATTAATGGATGAAGATAATTCCTTTATGACAGAAATTTCCTTAGCTGGAGAAGGATACTGGATGAGAGTTATTCTTCATTATTCCAACCTTAGCAAATCCCAAGATACCCAGAGGAAGCTAGAACCAGCATGGGGATTTGAGATTTTCCTTATAGTCCCAGAATAATAGAAAAGACACATGCTAGGGATGCTGTTACCATCCAAAGGAATGATTCAGTGGCTAAGACAGAAGAGGGTGAAATGGGACACTCAATACAATATGTATCTTATGTGATCACACTTTATTTCACCAATGCACACAGCATTTTTTCCACACTCATTCCCCAGCCTTCACAGAGCTGGATGAAGAACTGAGCAGAGAGAAAACAGAGAGAAAGGAAAATACTGCTCTTTTGTGCACACTGGCCAGAAGTTTGTAGGCACTGAACTGGAGGTCCTGTGGGGAGCCAGGTGGCTCAGGAAGGGCCATTGTGTCTATGAGCTCCTTAGACTCAGTATCTCAGTCAGCTCAAGAGCCAGAAAGCATTTACAAATCCAGGATTTGATATGGAAACAGCTGATGGAATGTTTCAATGTGTCAAATTCCAAAGACAAGAAACCCAAATTTTAAAGGGGTCTGCAGTGTTTGGGGCTATTACGCTTTCATAAAGTACAATATAATTTCATATTTCAGGATTGAAAATTTCAAATAGGAATAGAATACTGGAATAAATCCCCTTTTTCCCCACAGGACAGAGATAAATATGTTAATATGAAAGTCTCCTCACAACACAAACAATGTCATCCTTGCTCACCGTTATACTCCTGCATGAAGAAGGGCATTTACAATCCAAAATAATCTACAAAAATTCTGCAAGTTACTGATGTATGAGGATTTAAGATCAGAAAATAGATTGGTAAAAAAACAGATGGCAAATGTTGGTAAGATGTTGCTCGTAATGTGAAGACACCTCCTGCACAGTGAGATAATTCAGATAAAATATAGTAAATTCCTTTTTAAAAGAAGCCTCCAGCACAAGATCACCATTCTCATGCTACAAGTGATAATGTTTTGGCAATTACTTTTGACATGGAGCAAAGGCATATTTTGGACTCCACCATCTACAAAAGCACCAGGCAAACTGTAATCAATATCAATCAGAGAGCAACAGCGTGCATTAAATTTGCATTCAGATTCCAGAAATGTACCTGAAATTCTGAAGATGCTGTCTATAAAAAACTGGAAGAAGGCTTTCCAGCTTTTTTCAAAACTCCCAACTGGCAGATGAAATAAGACTTAAAGCCACTTACTGAAGAGTGAAAAAGTTGGAAAGCTAGACAGAACATTCCTGTAACATGTTAAGTAAACCTTTTTCTGGAACCAGAAGCAGCCTGGTGCAGTGCAGGCTGCTGGGGAATTTCATAAAGAATCATAGGCAATGTTGCTGATGGAATGCATGTTTGCTTTCTTAACACTTCCATTTTACTAGTAAAGCAGGAGGGGACCAAGGGACTGTTGTGTAACAAACAAACAGAGCTTTGGAAAAATGTGAGAAGGAAAATCTGTGTATAAAACTGTGATATAAAAACCAGGAAAGAATGTTAATATTTTTAAATAAACAGACTCTCATATTCTGATTGCAATCAGAGTGCAATCTCTCTACAGACTTTATAAATATGGCTAAGGGCTAATCATACTTTATAAAGTAAGACTATTTTATTTTAAATCACAGCTGATAGCAAGAATTGCAAACTTTTTTCATTTCTTTACCCACTTACCTTCAGTAAAATATCTGCTAGGGATCCTATAACATGCAAAGCTCCATCTTTTTTCCTTGGATCAATGTTTGGCTCTGTCAGAATCTGGTAGCAATATGCCATCATTTTTGGTAATACCTGTGCAGGACAGAAAACACACAATCCCTTTAGTCAAGTTATTTTAATAGCATTGTTTAAAAAATTCATATGACATTTTCAAGAAGAAATTTTGTCTTGGCCAAAGCAATGTGAGATCTTAAATGTAGCATCTTTCAATAGTTAAAGTGTAAAACTTTGGAATTTTCAACTTTTCAGCCAAACTGGTCAAAATTAGATTAATCTCCATGAAATTTCTCATTACTAACAGCAAGTAAGGTATTTTTGTCACTGTCTTGAAGCAAATCAAAAAAAGTGATGAAAAGGCAAAAGGCTCAAACAGCACATCGCCCACTTTTTCTCTTCTTTTCTGGCTTGTCTCACACATAAATATAAATACATATGTGTGTGTGCATATATCTATGAAAATATATATATATATATATTTTACAAGGAGAGCTTGGACTAAAATCTCAAACTTAATTTGATCTATTGATTTTGGCAGTATTTTCTAGAGTTGACTAGACTTAGAAAAGTTTCTTGGCAAAACCAATGGCTGAATGTGATTTCCACACCCATTATGTTCTTTTCCAACATGCCACTGAGATGGTCTAAATACATATTATGAAAATGAGAATGAAGATCAGTGGTCAAGAACTGTTTTGACAATAAAAAAGTAAAAAGGTCATATTCCACCTATTCTACCTAATGTAAAGACTGTATTCTCCTCTGAAAATCCACCTGGAAATGGAGCTCCACAATTACTGGATGTTAAAATGGAACCTAGAAAAATATTTGCCATTTTAGCCAACAGTGCTTTCCTGGGCTTGTCTGGGTATTTTTGTACAGATCACTGCAAATACAGAAAGATCTACAGAAAAGTTATGTCCTCCTTTAAAGAGTAACTATATGGAATGGGTTTTGTCCTTGCTAATTTCATTGCTGCTAAGAAGGATTTTAAATAGCATCAGTGAAAATTAATAAGGATCAGATCCACTTTCTGTCTCGCTACAGTTTGTGATGCTGAGAACAGCTGTGACAGAGGCTGTTTGTAAACCTGGGAAAATCTATTCCAATATATCTATTCCAACCCATTTCGTACCTGGCAGATGCATTTTAAATCTGCAAGAAGAATCCACTTAGTATTTATACACACTATATTTTAACTCTCCCCAAAATGATAGCATTCAGCCAGGAAACATTTGACTATGTAGCAGCAAGTATATTTTTCAAGACTAGCTTCCCGTAGCATCTTCAACTATAAGGGGAAAATAACATTATTAAGGAAAATTCAAATCATTAAAAGCCATTGGTTTCATACCTCTTTTCTCTTTTTTGCAGCAGTGTAAAGGAGATTCTGTGCTGCTGTTGTTGTGGATGCATAGTCCTCAAATACATCTAAAAAATGGGGAGAAAAAAGCAAAATAAAAATTTATTTTCTGAATAATAAAATTTTTATAAACCATCTTGGTTTTGGGATATCACAAAATCTGGATGAATATATAACCTCAAAATTATTGACATGATTGTCTTCACTTTGTGGTTAAAGAGTCAGACCCAAGTTTATGTCACACACCCTACTTCTTGCCTTCCAAATCCACTGCCACTCTTCATTCCCTTAATTAAGAATATATATTTATTCATTAGCTCTTTTGAGACCACATACAAGGGATGAAATATGTCCCTTTTTTAAATTAAAACCCCTATAAGAAGAACAACAATACACTCCAGTACCATCTGTATACCACATGTACACATTTTTGACTTGATTTTATTAAAACCTCATGGGAAACTTTTTGTACATAAAATCTACTTAGATCTGGAGTACTTTTATATCTGCTGAAAGGTCAAGTTTTTTAGTTTCATTCATTGCAACTAAATCACCGATGTTCATATTGAAAGTATCATTTACCTCTTGAAAAAAAAGATCTGTGCTGCAAACATGTTCTAATCCAAACATCCCCACACAAATTGAATCAACCTAAAAGATCTCAAAATGCTATCTTAAAATGTGGATCAAATTACACACCAACTTTTCCCAAAAATTTTAAGATAAAACATCATTAGGAAATACTACCAGACCACTGAAATTCTTGTTCCAAACAAAAAAGTGTCTCAAAAAAAATTCCATTTAATGTACATTGATACATGAGTGTTATGTACTTCGAGTGTTTTTTTACCTTCCATGATACAATCTGAATCTGCATTTAACTGCCTCAGCTACACATAAAAATAAGATTCACTACTTACACAGAAAGAACTGAATTCACACACCAGAAATCAAGGATGTAGTTATACCCAAGTGATCTACACTATATTGTAATTAATTTGTTGCATAACAACTCTCCAAGCTTTTAAATTATTCTATGAATATTTAAATTCTGTTTTTACATACACTAATCCCAAATCAACTAATTAAAATTTCCCAAATGCCACATATATATCTCTGAGGTGCCTGGCTCGCAGGAGTTTTCCAGCTAAGATTGCTGTACTTTTAAAGTACCTTTCTCCTTTTCAATGACATGACTCTTTTCATAAATGTAATTATTCATAATATGGCCCTATGTGTTGTTCCCAAGATTTTGCACTGTGTCTTTTGAAAGAATATATATATATAATTATCTTACAATTGAGTAGTAATAAGTGGCAGAAGAATGCTGAAGGCATTGACAGTTTTCAACAGGGAAAGAGTAAGTCAGGCCTCTTCTGGTCAAAGTAAGAGCTGCAGGAACCTGCAAACAGCTGGCACATCTGCAAGCCAGGATTCTGAAACAGGCACTAACAAGGGAGCAAGCCAGTCTGTCTGGGCTGCTCTGAGCACATGTGAAGTAGAAAAAACGCTCTGAGAGAATCATTTAGATCAAAGCTACCAGACAAATGGCCCAAACTCACCTCACCTGCCACCTGGTTTTAACTACAGATTGGTGAGATTTAAGAAAAAAGTTTTCTTCTTCCCATTGCTCAGGTGAAGAGAGACATTACAGTGGCCAGGCTGATCACTGGAACTACAGGGTACAGTTAGGATGAAAGCAAAAAATAAGGCCAAATTACCAAATTTCATGCGGATATATTCATATGGATCCTCTTGCCAGAGCTCCTCATCCTCATCTTTGTAGCACATTAGAGAGAATATCACCTCTTCTGTTATAGTCTAATTTTAGAAAAGCCAAATACATGTAAGTACACATAAAATCAAATTCCAGTACAGCTGCCCTCCACCATGCACTAATTTATTCGACTTATTTTTCTGGAGCGTTACATTCCTTTAAGCAGCACACTTTTATTTTGTCTACCAGCAACAAATTCACAGTATTATAGGTACTTTCCTTTTGAAACAGTCCCAGACAGCAGCAGTAATTATACAATATATCTTTATAATATTACATGACCATGCACAAAATACACTTCAGGACATAGTCTGTACACAGCAGAATATTACATTCTGCAGAAGGATCTCACCAATGCAATACTTAACATGAGAATGGATTTCAGAGTCTTCCCCCTTAAAGCCATGGAATTAGCTAACTACAAAGGGGATCTTATTATATGAAAAAATAAAAGAGCAGGAAGATCACTTTTCATTTGTTCTTTAGTTCACTTATAAAACATGTCCTTAGAAGAGGGTTTAGCTCCTGTTAGATGAATGTTCTCTTTGTGCACTGTCTTTACACTACAATCAAAAATCTATGACAATTCTGAACACCAGTAACTAACAAAAGCCGGAACACTATAACTGTCTAGCAGACTGTAAAAATTCAAATAAAGAACTTATGGAACAGAATCTTTGATTGAGTTAACATTATCTGCAATAAAAGGTAGTCATATATTGCAAAACACAACCACATTTGTGTAGAAATCCTATTTTATTTTCCAGATCAACTGCTGAATGATTCATGAAACCTTCTTTAAAAACACAAAACTTGGGGGGCTGGGGGGTGTTTTTTAATCTCTCTGATGACATGTATTGTTTATGACTGGGTTTTAAGCACTGACCTGTATGTGTGGCTTCATTTGCTTCCATGTTATAGAGTGAATTACCCCTTGGTTCAGATAATTCAATGTTTGCTGAAGAACACGTGGTGCAACATAGTCTTTTTGCCTGTACTGGTCTAAGATTCTTAAGAGAACCTAAAGAAGTGACAAATTGGTATTTTTAAATGAAGACTGAAAATTCTGCCTCATGCATAAACATGCAGTGCACTTCCTCAGTGAATATACATGAACAGATAAAGCAGTTTTACAGCAGATGTTCTAGCATTAGAAATCATTATAATGCCTCTGATCCAAAAATCATAAATAATTTAAATATCAAGGTTCTAATCCTGCAAACATTTATGCAGACGTCCACCTTTACTACTAGCCCTACCATGTGATCACTTGTGATTATAAACCAAAGATATACTTCAATAGTGAGAGGCTCACAGTTTACAGAGGCCTCAGCAAAATCTGGAATAGGTAAGGAAAAGGCACAGTGAGATTTTCAAACTGGTGGCTTCTATACCCACTAAGTGGTGTCTGCATTCATATTTAATGACAGGTCCCTAAAGAAGACAAATTACTTTAGAAGAGCAGTGAAGAGAATAGAAATACTAAACCAGGAAAGAAAAATAGGTTCACCTAAGCCTCTGAATTAGAAGAGCTGCAGACCCCTTAATTTCAATTACCTATTGTAGCAATCAGATAGTATCACCTGGCATGCTATTACAAACTCTACCACACAAAGCTTCCTTGGTATAAAAGTGTCCTCTAATAAGAAAAAAACACAGTACAAAGCTACTAATCTGCACCAATGGCAGGTGAATTATTAGTAAGTGTAAAGAAGTGGCATATACATGAATAACAATAAAAGTCAAGGGCAATGCATAACAAAATTTTGAGTCATATGCTTTCAGCAGAACAACTCTGCTTCATAATTCTTCAGAACATTGTAATAAATTTTATTTTGAATATAGCTCCTTCATCAGGAATACTAAGTTTGATGTTAAGTCTTTTATATGAAATGTTGCAAGGACAAGAACTGTCTATATATTATAGAGACTGTAGCACAATGTCAGCACTTATCAACTGATTAATAAGTAACAAAAGCTTAGTAATGTAGTATTCACAACAGAATTCTTACTAACTCTGCAAGGAATAATCATAAATCACTATTTAAGAGCCAGAAATTGAAGAAATGTGCAGATCCTCCAGTACATTTATCTTGAAAGCTAAACTGTCCCCTCTGCAACATAGTTTAATACCTTAACAGACAAAATTTTAGTATTTTAAATTATAACTGCCCATGGGAGTCTGTTTTTCTGCTCAGGAGTTACACATTGCAAGGAATTTAGAAAAGATATTAGGCTATTTCCCTTTTCATTTAATTTACAGCCCTACCACAACCATTCCCCTCTTTAGTTCTTCCTGACAGATAAACTATTCTGTTGTCAGAGTGGATGAAGAAGAGTAATTTTGTTTAGCAACTTTATTAGAACTGGACTGTCTCCACACACCATGTTAAACACAAATCATTAGCATTCCCTAACAAAAATAATTTCCTTGCAAATGGTGAATTTAGGCTATATTTTCACATAATATGCTTTCCAGGAATAAAATAATGTTCATTGCTGTTCTCCAGACATCTAATCTGCTTGTATCTTCCTGAAATAAAACAGTATCATTGGATTAGTGTGCCTAAGTTGTTTGCAGCAAAGCACTTGAGAAAGACAGGCCTGAAATTATACCCTTCTGTGAAATGAGGCCTCTGCACCAAAAGTGTTCCTCTCAGCTGTATCTAGAGTGCTTATACACGACAATAATACCATTTTATCAGCACTCACCTTTTCTGAGAGTTTTCCTGCAGGGTTTTTTGGGTTGCTGAAAAATTGTGTTATTATACCTCAGCTGTATGACTCTGAGTTCTAAAGAACTTCTCAGTCACCACAAGGAAAACCTGCCAGACTCTCATCATTTTTGTTCAATAAATGAACCTCGATACAAGCACACTGTTAAAAAGTAATACATTTCTTCAGTCAAAATAATGCAATTCATAAAAAATGAACTGTGCTTACCTGTTGTATGCCCACAGCATAGGTTTTTAAAAAAAAGTCTGAGAATTCAAAGTATTCTTTAGTTACATTTCCAGGACTTCCATATCTTTAAAAGGAAAAGGACACAGATATTTACACTGAGAAGTCTATAGTGTCAGGAAAATACAGTACTTCCTAAACCATAAAGGACCCTGAGTGGTCTTGCATCAGCAAAGGAAAAATTCACCACAGGTTCCTTCTAAGCCATCCTTTCCCATGTAACACCTCACTTCCCTTTTCTTAAATTATCCCAAGGTATTATACTCAAGTAAACACGGCTTTTTGTTGGAAGCTCTGTAACTTCCATGTTTATGGATTTCTTTTCAAATCTTCCCCTGCCTTTATGTTTGAGAATATAAACACTTGTAGCTGAGTGTAGTAAAATAAATATGTAGTTAGATTTACTTTTGCTGTGGGGCAAGTTTCTTGCCATCTTAAGGCAGTCAAATCATTTCACTAAGAGCTGAGACCAGCTGTTGTGCCAGTGCAAGGCAGGGGACAGCAGCAGGAAAACCTCTTCAGTGACCACGAGCTGTTTAATTGAC
Source organism: Ploceus nigricollis (assembly GCA_013399945.1). Classification (NCBI taxonomy): domain Eukaryota; kingdom Metazoa; phylum Chordata; class Aves; order Passeriformes; family Ploceidae; genus Ploceus; species Ploceus nigricollis. The sequence goes on along the minus strand of VXBC01008909.1, from coordinate 90,440 downwards.
CAAACTCATCTTGTCTACTTGCATGCCAAGTAATGGTACAGACTTGTAACCCAAATTTAGGTTTTAATCAGTTTGTTACCGTTCAAAGAGACGAGCTACAATATGCAATGCCCACTTCTTGCATTTCCACCACACCAGCTCTGGTCTATCATCTTCATCAATCTGCAAAGTCTCCTACAAACAAATACATTTATTTTAAATTAGTTATGTCATTTGTTAAGAAGCAATTACGCTTTAAATATTCCTTGCTGAGTAAACTAAGATAAACACAGAGCATGGACTAAAGCTTTGATTCTGTTAACAGTTACATGACACTCAGGAATTTTCAGTTATCTTAATTAGGCAGTATAATGTGTATGTGCAATACTTGCACAATGCCTGTACTTTAACTTCAAAATTATGCATATTTTAAAAATGCAAATTCTCAGATACACTTGAATACTACATCACTCTGGCTCAAAAATCCAAGGATAAGAATCTTCAGAAAAGAACACTTAGAAAATCTTTACACTGACTGTTCCTCAAATGCCAACACACAAGTTTCAGAGGTGTTTACAAAGCAAAAACTCACCAGTGGTACATTCCTATCAATGATGGTCCGGAAGATCTCCATCCACTGAGTCATAGTCTGGTTATTCACCAACTGGAGGGGCAATGCATACTGCAGTAAGGGAAAAAACACAGGTATGAAATACTCTTTTTCTATGTAAAAGGCAGATCTTTCTGCAGCAGTTACATTCTAAGGAAGATGAGGTTTTAAGTAAAATTAAAACCAATTAGGTTACATATCAACACTACTCTAATTGCATCTCTCTTGGTACAATTTGAAGAGGAATTTCTGAGCAGTCATAATTTGAGGAAAAGTTCCTTGGTCTAAGAACTTGCCAACTCTCTTTGTTTTTCCTCTTCACAACAGCCCAGGTACTTTTTAGGATCACAGCAGTACCAGTATTACAGGGTTTTGGCAAACCAATAGCATTTTAGCAAGCAAAATGTACTCACTACTGACAGAACCAGAGACACAGTCTTAAGCTCCACCATGGGAAATATAGGTTGGATGTTAGGAAAAAGTTTTTTACAGAAAGATTGATAAAGTACTGGAATTGTCTGCCCAGGGAGGTGCTGGAGTCACCATCCCTGGATGTGTTTAAAAAAAGATTGGATGTGACACTCGGTGCCATGGTTTAGTTGAGGTGTTAGGGCATGGGTTGGACTCAGTGATCTTAAAGGTCTCTTCCAACCTGGTGATTCTGTGATTCACTACTACTACCTAGCTACTATCCAGTAAACCTCACTCCTCTACAAAATCCAAAGAAAAGTAACAATATTCAGCAAGTTATTGAAAAGAAAAATAGGATCTTGGTATTTTTTAAATCCTCCATCCATTTAGTAACAAACTATTTCAGTTTTTCAACACACACTAAGAATTTTCAGGCTGTTCCTTATGAAGGATCTGGTTTGGTTTCTGATTGTAAGTACTCCTTCACAAAACTCATCTCAGTAAAAGCCAAACTCATCTCTCTGAAGTGCATGTGCCTTAATACATAGTATCTGCCAGATTTCCAGCAGGTAATGAGAAATGCCTCCTAGTGAAGTGCAACATTTGACAATTACACTACAGCACTCATTACTGACACTTTCAGAGGCCAACCACACCATCTATATACCTAGTTTGTAACAGACTATGTGCAACTTTATAAAAATAGGAACACTTCTCTAGTGAGGTAACAGATACAATGTGCAGAAGCACCCTACATTCATTAAATATTTAATCTGGGTGATGATGTGACCAGCTTCAAAGTAGAAAAATCTATAAATATCCTATTTCTATAACAGCTGTTTATTGTACATGAGTTTTCCCATCCAAAAGGGTATTCTTACTCAATCACACCTCTGAATGTACTGAAAGGGGTCATTGTGCCCAGCAAAGTAAAAGTTTGATTTTTCTCTACACAGATGCCAACCTGAACAAGAGCATAGAAGATTTTTAAGATTTGTTTCTGAAGCAGTACAGAGTAATGGGAGTTATCAGGCAGAAGCTGGATCATCTGCTGCTGAATTCGAGGCAAAAATATTTGCATGGCTGCTATGAGGGGATCTCGCTCCTCTGCCTTTTTGTACCTGCAATGAAAACAAAAATGTTGGTCTAGGATCTACACACTGGAGATTCTAATGCCTATTCCCCACCAACAATTTCATTTCCGTGCCCTAAAAAACAAAAAAAAGAATATCCAGCACTCAATCACTCTCTCCCCTCCTCTAACCCCCATCTAAACCCTTTGTGCAAATTCACTAAAAATACCTGTAAATAAAAAAATTGAAAACAACAAACGTTGCCTTACACAAAGGCAGTTACTGAGAGGAAGAACTACTGTTCTTTACTACTGAATTGTCACCTCACAGGACCAGGTTGAATTTCTCTGCTGCTCATACCAATGCTAAACCCAAGTTGGGTCCTGAACAAATGGGAGTGAACAGCCATTGAAAGGGAAAGACAATTCCTTGATTTGGAAAAGATTCTCTTTCTCCATTTACATTCCTTTTGTGTGATTTATACATATGTTTCTAATAATAGGCAATTTAAAAAAAAAAGAGTGATACGCCCCACTACATTGCTCCTAATTTATGCTTTGCGTATTTAGACAAACAGGAAAATGCTACAGATAACAATATGCAATAGCAGTATATGACAATGACAGCACTGTATTCATGACATAAAAGCAGAAAATAATTTGTATTCATACATCTAGAATTTGGGCTATCTTCAAACAAAGAAACTTATACTCCTAAGGATTTTTTTTACAGCCAGATCAAAAGTAGAAAGCCTCAAGAAAAAAGTCTCAGTAAATTCACACAGATTATTGCTGGCAGTTCTGCTTTCATTTCACTAATGATACAAAGATGATTAATATTTTTCATTTATTTGCAGGAAAGGAAGCATATGATAATTATTAATTCCCATTTTCTATCTGAATTCCCTTGTAGAACTGCCAGTGCTCTTAAGAACGTCAATTTCTATAATCAGCTTAGACAAGGTACCAATTCCTCATTTACTGATGGACATCAACTTACTCATAAGTCTTCACCAGCTGATAGAGGCACAGGAGGCTCCCAAGCCAGCTCCCACTGTTTGGAGACTGCAGGTAGTATCCTATCTTGTCTACCACAGCTGTCCAATGGCCAGGGAAGTCATGTTTAATGATAGCACGGAGGCACATTGTCAGCTGGGCTCTAGTGCAAGGGGGAAAAAATATAAGTGAATAAGGTCATGGCATAGTGTTTACCTTAAAGGATAAATCCCAAATCTTGGTTTATTGGCTACAATACCTATATTATGTCATAAACATCGAACATATTTTGACAGCACTGCAAGAGTTCTGGGAAGTAGCAGAGGAAAAACAAGAAGAAAATCCAACAGGATTTAACTTAAAGGAATAAACTAATTTCAGAACATTTTAGCTATTTTTCTCCCTCCCTCCTCCCTCTTCACATGTATCAAGCAGTATTTTAGAAGAATTAATTGCTCATGGAACCAGCTAGTTTGTGCTTTGACAATGAATGTTTATATTTGCTTATCAAGCTGAAAGCAGCCACAAAAGCACAAATTTGTACGTTTTCATTAAAGAAAAATGGCCTGTGTTATGATCCAAGCCACAGGTTCCTCAAAAAATTACAATTTTCCTGGGATCTTCTAGAACAGCACTTTCTCAACCTCCAAAGCATATGGCAGAGCCAAGTAGTTAAAGAACACCTTACTGTTTCTCTCCTGCCACACACTTTTAGATGCCACTCACAATGGTGAGGCAAGGCAGAACTGTTTATTGACTAAACTGAAGTGTAACTAAAAAACTGAGCAGCACTGAACTAGAGCCTGTGGAGAAATAGTTTTAGTTCTGCTAAGCAATAAAAAAACAAAGCCTACAGAAAATATCAGTTCCCATGCTAACAGCCTCACTTTAATTAAAGGGGTGAAAAATCATAACTGTAGTTTGTCTGTGATTCTTAACTATTCTTCCAGCAAAAGCAGAACCAAAATTCTTCATTCTTTTAAACCAAGAATCCTAATACATAGTTGAATACTGGGGTTACATATAAAAATTGATAAAGTAATTAAGAAAAGGGCTACTAGTAAAAAGGAATCTTGGACAGTATTTCCCTGAATGGTTAATCCCATATTGCAGACAGTCCTGTATATACTTTCTGCCTTGAATCAGCCAAGCAGACAGGCTGTTACTACAGCAAGTGTTACAAGACACTTTGAACAACACCCTGAGAGGATAAACCACATCATAGGGCTCACTGCCAGGTTACTACTTTTCCGAAAAACACACATGAATAAGTGTAAACAGATTATTATTACTTTGGCAAAGACAGTACTTGTCTCATCTCCCAAAACACTGAGATTCTCACATTAACAACATCAGACTGGCAGGTCTGAAAACCTGAGCAACAGAAACATCTCTGTGCCATGTAAGGTACCTCACTAAGTCAGGAGAACGAATGATTCCTTCTACAATGTTATCCCGAATCTGCTGCCGATCGTTTTCATGAATATTAAATGGAAAAACCGCTTCTCCAGGAGGTGGCTCACGGTCCGGCCAGTACTGTGTCACCATGTTCTTCAGGTAAATGGCAGCTAAGGACAGACAGTGGGGAAAGAAGAGTTTAATTCTACACATTGCCCAGTGCTCAACATGTAGAATGGCTAAAAGTACAACAAAGAGTTGAAAAGGCAACCGAAAACTACCACCTGAATTCTTAACAACTATGGGCACTGAGCACAGCTGAATCAGAAGAACATTTTTCTTATGATTTCACACAAGATCAGGCTCAAGCACCTGATCAGAACAGACCAGGATAATATTTCCATCAGCATCTATCAAGGTACATTTTTACTACTGCAGTCTTCCATATGAACATAATATCCCATCATTCGAAACAAGCCAACAAAAATCTATTTATGTGTGTTTTCACTCATTCCTAAAACAACAACTCAAGCTCAGTAAGTGAAGTTTTGGAAGGCTTGTGTAAACAAATCACTGCACACACAGATGGGACACTCTGCTTGGGGAAATGCCCAGTATGAAACTGGCACGTGGCCTACCTTCTATTCAGACAGAAATGTTTGTTGTGAATTCCCTAAGCTTTATTTCACTATTAGGATTTCCCGTAATACCTTCGAATTGTTCCCTTCTGTCTCATATGAAAAAAACAAGGAAAATAAAGTTAATCTTCAACAGAAAATAAAGCAGCATTTATGCATCAGGACTAAAATGCCTGAAGGCATTCTTCAGGACACATAATAAGAAATATGGTATGAGGCATTAAAGGAATGTTCTTAATAAACTCTTATGCCTGGACACTGTTCTGGCTGATTACTAGCTAGGGTTTTAAAGTAGAAATAAGATATCCTTGGGTACAATCATTTCTTTTGGTGATAAGAAATTGCAAAGCATGGAAACATGTAGTCTGTAAAATATTTTATAGGAGCAAGAGGAAAAACAGCTCTTTGTCTATGACATGCCAGACTAGTCAGACAAGAAACAGGTCCTGAAAGACCAGCCCAAGACTTTATCCTGTTCTGTCCATAGATCTTGTTGTTATACAAATTTTTGGCTTTTAAAAAATTCCCAGGGAAATCTGTTGGCTTGCAAATATGACTTAAATGTGCTTTTCCATTTTACACCCCTATTCTGTAAAAAAAAAATTACATTCTAGATAGTTGATTTTTTCCCTGAATGGTACTGAAATGAGAGATTAATTTATAAAAATTACCTTATGGAGTTTAGATTAAGCCTCAAACTTTACTACAGAATGGACTAACAACACCATTCAAAGTTGGATTATCTTTGAAAAAATAAAGGCCAGCATGACAAACAGAATATGTCAGCACGCTCCAAAGCACTCAGGGGATTAATGGGATCTGTACAAAAAAAAAAAAAACCCAACAGTGCTTCTATGGGAAATGCTGTTCCACAGGATAAAAACAAAGCTGTGAATGAAACTGTATTAATTAATTTACTGAAAGACCTGAACAGTCTCTGTATCTGACAAACATATTACACAGGACTAGTTAAAATGGATTATGAGAATTTAGAATCTGATCTTCCACAAATGCATGCACTAAAGTTAACTGCACCACTATACCTGAACTCACACACACAGCTGAGTAATCCTTCCAGACATGCTCAGACTGTAACTGTGCAACTTATCAGTGATGTGACCTTCCTTCATATCTACTTAAGTCACCAAGATACTGACTACACGTATGTGGCTACCCTTGATCTGTGAATTAAGGAGTGATTTCCATTTTTCAGAAATTTTCACTTTTCCAGGGAAAAGAGATTCAAATAGAGAAACGTGTACTCAAATGTGATACCCTTTTCTATTTTTAAATTCACACTTGTCTTGGCACTATTACTTCTGCACCACCAGGAGAAATAATACCTAAGGGTTCTCAGTTTTGAGTAGAAATCATGCTTTTTTCCTATCAGTATCACAGCAATCCAGCAGGGATCACTGTACACACAGGGAAAGCCAAAGTAGGACTCTATTCTATACCCATGGTTTTAGCTGACCCTCATGATGGAAAGAAACAGCAAAGATAGATCCTTTTCATTTCCTCCTTCAGAACAAACCTGAACTGACTTACATTGCAACAGTTCAAGAGTCTGTTCAAGTAACAGACTGACTGAAATAAAATGAAACAAGGGGTTTTAACTCACCTGCTTGACGCACTGGAAATTCAACTTGATCGGATACTATGATTTGCAGCAGACTTGGAGCAAAGTTGATGATCTTATAAGACTGAAATACATAGACAAAACAGTTAGTAAGTCATTATGTTTAAAGTAGATTGTACTAGCAAATGCTGAATGAGGAATACAAACTAAGGATTTTGCACTGCTTTTGCATACTCCTCATGATGTATGAAAGGTTTCAGGACTTGAATTTACCCAGATCTGCAGAAATCCAAATAATTACTTGCAAAAGCAAAGCATGTAACTGCACATGGGCAGAATAAGTAATGTGAAAAGGGTCTCAATTAGATTAGTGATAATGAATATTTAAATAATTCTAAGAATGCATAGCAAAAAGCACTAGATATCTGTCTTTCAATTATTCAACTTAGCCCCATAAGTCAAACGGACACTGACAAGCTTCACCAATACATGCCATTTATTAGCAAAATAGTTTGTGGTAGAACAGCAATAGCAAAGAGATTTTTAAAAATCATTTAGAATTGTTTTCAAGTGTAAACAGCATCTGCATTAGACATACACAATTATCTTTTAGCAAACTTGATGTATAGTGCATCTCAACAGAAACTGGGGAAACAGTGGGACAAACATTTTCAATTATAATCAAGTGTAGGCAGATAACACTTCAAAACCCACAGCCTTCATGGGAACTTTTCAAATGCTGCATCAGCCATGCAGCTGAAGAATTTCAAAGATAAAACAATGCTCAGTGAACTTCTGAGCAAAGCACACCAGATTTAAAAGATGTGACAATCTGATAGCATTATCCTGCTGCCATCCACCAGGGCTCTTCATCGAGGAATCGCTGACTCAGCGTGGTGCAGTTACTACTAAGCCTTGGCAGATCAGTACTGGTAGGTCAGATCTTTCATCCCTTGGATCCATGTGTTTTATGTTCAAAGAGAGAGGTTTCTTGGGGCTAGATGGCAGCAGCTTTCTGTATTTCACCTTTTATAGTATTTCTTCCCACTAGATTATGCCTGGCAGTTCTGTGGCTGTTCCCAGAGTTGCGCTTAAAGCACAAGTATAGAACATCCTCCCATAAACTCTGCCTCATTCAAAAGCTGTGAAATAAAAGATACTTTCTGTCCTTCATGTCCCCAGTTCTTTGATCTACCATATCCATAACAAGGTAAAATTACACTGCTTTCATGATGTCTAAGTGTCCCAGCTGCATCGCGACACTATCATTCAATAATTTCACCAAATCACTTAACTTTCTGGCCCTCATTTTATTCACTATAATGACAGTGTAATTCTAACTCAGAGACTCATTTGATGTTTATAGAGTAATCTTAGATCTGAGATAAAAGCAGTAGTGGCAAATCAAAAGCATACTCTCCTGCAATTTCCTTCTCTATAAACATTAATTATCCCTAAGAAATGTTCCAAATAAAGTAAAAGCTGTACCATCCAGCACAGGAACTCCATTTATCTACAGACATGCTGAACTTGTTGAAGCATACTGGATTCCAAAGATCACCTTTTAATCCAGTATCCTGGAGTACAAAGCTTGCCCTTCAGTCAGTACTGGACAACATTGGTGGGTTCTGACAGGGCCACAGTCGACTGCAGCATCCTCCAGCACTCAACACCCAAGTTGCACGGAGATAAGGAAAGCACGAGAAATTGCAGCAGCACAGAAAACTAAAACCATACATGAACTCTAACCATCCTTTTTGCTCTCAACAGTGCCTGTACACTGTTCTCAGACCCAATCTACAAGCTTTTACTACTATAAACATACCAATTAAAAATGCAGCACTGGGAGGTTGTTTTGTTGGTGGTGGTTTCCTGCTGCAATCCTACCAGTACCACATTTAGGCTGGACACAGTGCTAACCATCTTAATTCCCTTTCCCTGGCCTAACAGTTTTTACTGAATCTACATTAAAATCACTGCTACTTCAGGAAGCTTTATGAGTACTACTTGTGCTGGTGTACAACTGCTCTCCCTGAAGTTTTGCCAGGATCTACACAAATATGGTTATTTGCCTCTGTGCCAGATCCGCTCAGCAAGCACCCAGAGTGACAAAAGCCCTGTTCCGCAGACGGAAGGCACGGTGTCCCCAAGGGGGTCTCGTCCGCACCGGCACAGCGCTATGGGCGTGTCTTTACACTTCACACGCCACCACCCCTACAGAGATCGCCGGGCCCATTAAATCCTTCTGCTCCCTTCTACTGTCGTGCCCGTAATTTACATTTTTACATAGCTCGGTTAACTACTCATTATCAAAAACAAGAAGACTGTAGAGATCAACAAAGACTGTGAGCCCACGTTAGAAACAAGACACACGATTCGTTGTATTTGTGAAGCTCAAATTACATCCTGCTCATTTGTGCAGCAACAAACCCGGGTCAGGAAAACTACATGCTGTTTGCAGTTTTTAGAACAGAGGACTTTTTAAAAAGGCTGCATGCAGCAACATTTTTCCTATACCAGCACATTCTTGTCTGTTTAGTTGTCATGCAAATTGTGATCTTGGGATGCGTCCCTTCCCTGCGTTGCTCCGGACATCAGCAAACAAAGCTGGACCTATCACAGGAACAGGTGCAGAGCAATCGTCAGGTGTATATTGTGACATGGAAATGGACATGGAAGAGACCTTGGAGCTGGATGAGTTCAACAAGACAGTTCTTTATATCACTGCAGCTGCAGCTTAACAAAAGGAGAGCAGGAATATTGTCAGTGCCACAGAAGGACTGCAAAACTATCTGCTGATTTTGAAGAGCCATGGCCAGGAGCCGCAGGGAGGCACCAGATGGCTGAAATAGACCTTCAGCACAACTCCTACAACACAGCACGGTGCTTTGTGCACTTGGTAAATAATTACACTGCCTTGAACCCACATTGCTGGGATCTGGTAAAACTGTTTGTGAAAGTGCTGATCCACTGAGGCACATGTTCATTTTGAAAGAGAAAGTGAAAGTTTTTGAAAAACATACTTACAAAGAGCAATTATTTTAAAGCTGTGTAAAACATATACAGGCTGCTCTTGTATGAATCTCAGATCAGAGCATTCATCTTAAAAGAGAATCTCACTTAATTTCCACTGGGATTAAGAGGATGGGATACAGCAGTGTGCAAGGCTAGCAGCTATGCTGGGAGAGGCACACAGCATTGGGAAGGCATAATTGGGTAAATTTACAGCAGTGGAGAAGAGACACATATGACCCATGCATGTTGTTCCACCTGTGTCCACTGTCTCAGGATCTGTGCACTGCAGCTGCACAGCTTTTTGCACTCTGCTCCTCCACCTTTGGCCTGATGTATCCTTCCCTGCGTCACCATCACAGCTCCAGAATCCAAAAGACCAGAGAACACATCTTTTTCTGCCTATCTCCTCTTCCATTTGATTAGGTACAGAACATATGACACACAAGTGAACCTCAGATGGGCTACTGAAAAACATCAAGATGAAGACCATCACTTGTAAAGGCCAAAATACAAGGAGAGCTAAGTAGCAAAAAATATATGAAAATCTCCCCAAATGGATCCAACTGAAGCAAATACTTCTCACATCTAATGGTCATATTTGGCTCCCAGGTTCTCACACATCATACACTCTTAAACTCATTTCATGAAGCATTATTCTTGTGTCTTGTTTGCTGTCACATTCAAAGACCATAACTGCTCCAGAACCATGAGAGTCAGTAACCTTCCCACCATACTGCTGGCAACCCCAGTGCCCGAATGCAGACTGGCACTGAAAGATGCTTCTTCGCCCACAAAACATCAGGACACTCTAGGACAATGGATATGGGAAATCTGGAAGCCTTCCTTCACGTTCTGCAAGCTCAGATCATCCTTCTCCACCAGCAGTAAATACCATTTTTATACCTCTGAATACAAGTATGGCACATAAAAATTGCTGAAAAAACAAGGCACTGCATCTTTGTTTGCAAAAACAAACACACAGAAGAAATTTGTACCTTGAATTAATGAGAAATGAACTTTGTAAAAAGATAATTTCAAGGCTTAAATATATGTGATCCAAATGCTCAGCTACCTGGTTTACCAAGTCTTATTTTCTGTTTCTGTTTACTGAAAATGTATACTTAGAAATTCCACTGGCAAAGTTAGGAGTATTTCTGCAGTTGTTGTTAGCATTTTTACTCTTTGTTTTTTCACACAGTCAGTCACAGACAGTTGTTAAAGCAAACCAGAACTTCAAACGATACTTTTTTCTTTCCCTGCCTATATGCAAAGATACTATGTTGGGAGGGGAGAACACCACTCTTTTCACACAGAGTGAAAATAAGCTTGTGTAAGAACCCACCTGAATTTCTTTCCTGTATGGGTTCTGCTGCCAAATTCATCCAGTATCAAAGAAACTTCACTTTCCACATAACTTTTAATTATACAAGCCAACTTCCTCATCAAATTGGTCTCAGATTTCTCCCTCTTGGTATCATGAAGTGCTCACTGGCACTTACAGAGTGGCCTTAAGATCCCTGCCTACTATAGCAGCCAGCTCAACAAAGACGTGGAAAGATATGGAAGGAAGCCAAACTTTATTCTGGATTCTTCTGCTTTTGGGTAATCTTTTCACACTTCTTCCAGCACTGCTACTCAGTTGCTGTCAAAGCCAAATTATGTAACTCCTACTCAATATTTAAAAAGCCCAACTGTATTTCTGCAATCGAGTTCTTGTTTTCCCCTTTGCTACAGGCCAAAGGAATGTGTTACAGCATGCTGGGCCACTGAAGATTAATGTATAAAAACTGTATGGAAATCCTATCTGAACTGGAATTAGAATGAATCTGTACATTCAGTAAAGTATATTTCAGCACTCCAAGAATTGGCACATGAAAGCAGTATATAACCATAATATAAATAAATAAATGAACCCAGCAAAAGTCCTTGAAGTCCATCAGACAGATGTAACAGGAGTAATAGCCTGGAACAGATACAGACAAATGATGCACAGAAACTTAATATATTTCTTGGTATGGTAACTAACTGTTCTACTTAGTACAGTGTGAAATATCATCATCAAGTGCACGCTAATTACATTACAGAGCTGAACTAAAAAAAGCCAGGGTAGGGGGGCAAAAGAAAAAGAGGGGGATGGAAAGACGTGTACACTTAGAAACCCAAGAGGCTAAAAGGGAAGTGACAGCAATTACATGACATAGACACTGACCTGGCAGGAAACTGCTCTAATTTAGCAAGAATCAGATTTCAAATAAAGCCCATGCTTACAGTTGTGTTCAGATCACAGAGAGAAGTGAAGTTTGTTAATTATTTTGAAGTAGCACCAACCAAGGAGAAAGAACAGAAAAATCCTACTAAGAACCGAATGATCTATAGAACTGCCCCAACAAAAATGGAGTGGGGTAAGAGGCCAAAGTACACGGTCAGGTACCCAAGGATGACAGAATTTCTCCTAAAAACTTGAGGTTTCTGAGTGAAGAACACAACAGAATAAAAGGATCAAGGGACTTTGGTATATTGAGTGATAAGAAACATGTAGATGTTGGACACAAAGAAGATAATTGTAGATTTAGTATTTAATGAAGTATTGGCAGCTTTGAGCACAAGACTTTCTGGAACACTGCAAACACAAATGACCACACTCCACAAGAAGGATTATTTCAAAGGGAAACTGGTGCAGAGAAGAGCTGTGCTCCTGTTACTAGATTTCATAAATTCAGTTTTATGATATGGCAAAGGAAACACAGCCTGCTGAGGCTAGAAAAACAGGCCTCTAGGGGATCAGCCTTCGACAAATCTGTCAGAGAGGGTACCAAGAAACCTGAAGTAAGACTGGTACAAATGGATATAAATGCACCATAAACCAATTTTGGCTGAAAACCAACACTTGTTTCTAGCTGCAAGAAGAAAATTCACGAGCAGCCTTCTAATAGACATAAAAAAAAAAAAGGAAATGTGATTTCATTTCTGAATGCAGTTAAGTGATAATCCAGAAGGCACACAGCAAATTCATTGATTTGGGTGTATCTTAACACAGGTGCAGGAACATACAGAGGAGAAAGAAGTGTTTTCAAATTCAAACATGTTGGGACTTCTTTCAAGTAGAAAAGCTTTCATTCATGTAAACTCTATTCCCCATGCTCTACACTGTAAGCAAACTGTGGAGTCAGGACTATTAGGATATTGCTCTAAAGGACTCTGTACTTTTACAGCACTGAGGTGCCTACAGACAGGCACTGTCTTGGTGCACTAGTAGGATTTGCAGCGTCTGGGAAGCTCATGGCACTACCTGGATTCAAAGCTGAATGCCAATGTACACTGCAGATGAGCTAACACAGCCAAGTCTTACCTCAACACCCCCGAACCTGTCTCAAGAGCAGCATCCCTGTAACTATGACACAGAACAAAGGTGACTCCTGTTCTGTTGGCCAAGGGCTCCATCACCACTTCGGGTACTTACTGACAGAGAATTTTCTGTTTGGTTGGTGGATTGGTCCCTTTGCTAGAACAAGATAAATGCTAGAACAGCACCTGGATTCCAGCACTTGCAGGAACACAGGGACATGTCAACACTACCATCAGATACACGGGAGGGGAGTCTGACACGTCGCTTTGAAGCCTTGCTTCAAAAGCACTAAAAAGCTTCAAGATGTCAAAGTCCCAACATTGAGCCACATTGCTCAGGAGCACTTTTGTTCCTCTCCTCCAAAGAGTCATGCCAAACCCGGCATTGCATCAGCACATTATGTCAGATACATCATGCTTCACCTGGTAACAGGAAGCCTACACAAAATAGGTATGTCTTGATTCCAGGATTCATTCTTCATAATAGTTAGAAAAAAGAAAACACATCAAGTATTTTAAAAGAAAAATCTGCATCTCAACCTGTTCTCAGCAAGTCTGCTTGCACTCTTGAATCTAAAACCTGTGTCTTTCATGAGAATTGTGCTATCCATCACTTAAACTTAGAACATTTTACAGCTCTCAATCTTAAAATGCTTTCAAGATTGTTCCTGAGCTTCCCAGTACTTACTGGTGATGACAGCGTTAGGAGCAGTACCCAGGGACCCAGAAGCTGCCTCTTTTTTCTGAACAGAACACTGTAGTAGCAGTAGTTTGTATTGTTGTTTTGACTGCTGTGCAACAGGCTGCCATTTCCCTCTCAGCCCTTAACAGTAGGGATAAAAACAGATACTGATGCATTTTTAAAGTAACTATGCCAAAAAGAGGAAAAAAGCCTTGCATCCTTATCTAAATATTCACAAGAGCATTTTCAATGTCCAGCACTTAATCCACTGATTTGCTAAAGGAATTTACCAACTGCTAAAGCAAGGATTAGCTATATCTAATTCAGAAGGAGTTTTAAGTTGCCTAAATATAAAACTAAGCTGGAGGAACAATCCTGAATAGCATCATTCCTGACAACCAATTCTCATTGACTATTTTGTTAACACACCAACACAACCAAAAAATCCCAAGTCCTCAAAGAGAATGGATCAAATATTCCATCAAAGCACAGAAATTAAAGTTTCATTAATGCTGTGCAGTGGAACTTTCTCTTTTCTCGAGCATTCAAAGGTTGGGGTCACAGTTTCATTCAGTGCATACTGCTGCTACTCTAGGAGAAGGTTTTTCCCCCAGAGGGTGGTTGGGCACTGGAACAGGCTCCCCGGGGAAGTGGTCACAGCACCAAGCCTGCCAGAGCTCAAGAAGTCTTTGGACAACACTCTCAGGCACATGGTGTGATTCTTGGGGATGGTGTTGGGCAGCATGGCCAGGAGTTGGACTGGATGATCCTGATGGGTCTCTTCCAACTCCGCATATTCTGTAATTCTATGATTAACTGCACGATGTCACGACATACACTGTCCACAAAACCTAAGGCGCCTTCCTCCAACTTTCTCTTGCCGTGCTGCTGAACGGGACAGAACGCGCCCCCGAGCGTCACTGCCGCCCGTCCCGTGAGCGCCAGGGCGCGACCCGCGCAGGGCCACATCAATGTCATCCCTTCCAACACCGAGAGAGCGGAAGCGCCCCGGCCACGCCGAGCGCCGGGCTGCCGCACCCGGGAGCGCCTGCCCTGGAGTCACGGCACCGCGGNCCTCTCTACAGCCATTCACCGGTTTGCGACAGCTGGATATCGGAAAACGGGCGCTGCTTTACGGCCGCGGCGCCGCCTTCTGGCTTCGGGAAGGGGTCGGCGAGAGGTGGCCGCCATCTTGTTGTACGGACAGGAGTCAGCCGAGAGGGCTCGCAGGGGGGGGGGTTTGCGGGCCGGGGCTCCATG